>VWZZ01003505.1:227884-282653 GCA_013399095.1 Psophia crepitans
CAGTGGGTTGTTAGGCCTTCTTATTTCCAGTGATTAGGGTGGGAAAGAGCAGACTGTGTGGGAAACAGGCTTCCCTACACCCATTTTGGCAGCTTTTGATTGGCCCCTAACCAGACATTTATTAAAACAGCCTTGTAAGTTGCGGTCTCACTAAAGAACAATACAAAACCAACCAAATGTTAATGTTTTCAATCTGTTCCTGCTGAGATTTCCACCTCCCCACCTCCCTGATTATTAGAGAAAGAGGGAGGGGGAAGAAGAAAGAGAGGGGAAAAAAAAAAAAGGAAGAAGAGTTTTTATTCCCAGCCTCAGCTGACAGATCTGCTGTAGCCTCCTGGAGCTTCTGTAATTAGAACAAAGGGTCCTCAGGACAGGAACTATAATTGTTTTTCAGTGTTCTTACATTTTAACTCAGCCCAGGTTAGGCATCTAAGGAAACTCAGAGCACTGACAGAAGGACTTGAGCTGTAGGAGAAAAACTCCAAGGGAAGATTAAGGGCCTTCAAAAGAAGGTAGTGGATTACATCTGATACTTAAAAAAAAATTAAAAATTAATATACTCGAGACTGTTTTCCTCAGCAAGCCAGAGGAAACGCTATGCTGCAAACACTTGTCAACCAGAGGTCTGGGATAATGTGAGCTTCAGCAACAGGAGCAAGGAGTAGGGAGGAAATAAATATTTCGGCAAGCAAAACCCCAGGGCAGGATAAGTGACGGAGCTTCTGAATGCTGATGGGGAGTGGGAGGGGTTTTAACCCACCCCTCTTGCTGGAATTTATGAGGGCTGCACATCCCAAGCCCGATGCCAGAACAGGTTTCGTGATCGTGCTTCAACTGCCTGAACCTGCTCCCGACAGCCAGCGCCACAGTGGTCAGAGAGGCCAGGACCTTCCCTCCAGCCCCAGCTCATGTCCAGCTGCATCAGCCTCCTCATGCCCGCATCCCCCCGAGAGCCCCCTCCAGCAAAACCGCACCTGGGCACGGTTTGGGGAGCGTGGCTGTCAGCGAGCCTGCACCGCGCCGGGGCCCGTGCTGGCAGTTAAATAATATAGATTATCACAAGTGCTTGAGTTGGGTTTACCAATATAGACGCATGCAGCAGCATCAGCTCCAAGCAGCCTTTCCTTGGGAAAAGGATTGGACCCAAAACACTCAAGGAGAAAAATATAGGCAGTGCCTCTGGTAACGGTCTGGGGCTCTTTTCTCTGAGGTTAATAGTCACTGCTCAAGAAAAACAACGCTTCTAGAGTTCTGCAGGTAAGATATGGCTGCAGTGGGTCATCCAGATCCACGAACAACTGGCCCTTCTTGGGTGGGATTTTCACATTTGTTCTTCTCTGCTCTAAAACTGATTTCACTGGAACAAATGTTGGACAGCACTGGGTGTTTCCAGAAACCTCTTCCGTCACTTCCCAGCTCCAGTAACAACGATGAGCCCCTTGCATGGAGAGCACACAAGTGATGGGGAGCGTGCAGGACTGGGACCTACCTACATTTTGTTATGAATAACTACTTCTTTCTTAAAAAAAAAAAAAAAGCACTTGCTGGGGCAGATATTACCGAAAACAGTTTCTGTAAACAGCTCCACATGGTGAAGACAGAACCTAGCCCAAATGCAGAAGCAGTGTCTGTGCTGACACCATGTAGCTCTGCAGCAGGGTTCTGAGCGTTCCTCTAGCTTTTAACTGGGAAAACTTTCCCAGTTCAATCAGACAGGTGCCTTGTTTATGCCAACTTTTAGTGGGCACTGGAGACTTTCAAGCTCATCATGGCTTATTTGTTAAGAGCGTCTGATCCTGCCTGCCATGCAAGAATAATTTTGCCCCTTTCTCTACTTCCTGGTGCAAACTGGGGCAGGGGGTGTCTCGAGAGGAAGTAATTGGGGGCTGACTCCTTCAGCTGCTGCTTCTTGGCTCCCTCGTATCTCTGTTTCAAGCACTTTTACAATCTGAGGCAATGGTGCTTTTTGGCTAGGGAGGAACAGTGGGTAGAAGTAGCCAGCTGAGTGGTATCACTATGATCAGCCTCTGCTCAACGGACCCCAAAGCCCAGCCTCCTGAGAGAAGAGCTCATGTTAGGCATGTAGGTCCCAGTCCAACCCAGCATTTTCCCCTGCTCCCAGGGGGAGCCAAACTGAGTGGCACTTTTTCTGTAGCAACCAGGCTTCTAAGAGCTATTGGGGAAGAAACCAGCTAGATGAGCTAATGTCTTACATGTGGTTGATGGTGGAGACGTGGAAATAACTAAACATAGGGACAATACAGACTAGTCCTTTACAGCATCCTGACAGCAGCAGGTACTAACACGGGAAGTGTTGCCATCCTACAATAAGGATGGGGTAGATGCATTTTTCCTACTGCAGGGACTTTGGCATGTGCATTACCTGTAAGAACTGTGAGTTATACCCTTGATGAACAAAACAAAGTGAGAAACAAGTCTTAGAGTCAACCAGTCCTTTCTAGGACCACTGCCTTCTCTCCTTGCTGCCATACCAGCCCACACAGGAAGTATCCTTCCCTGAAATCATGGGGCAGAGTGACAACGGCTGTCGCTGGTTGTCCGTGATCCAAACTGCTCTCAAAGCGGCCACAAGCAAAGGCTGCACACACCTGGCCACGCGTGCGGGTGCGTGGCAGCCACTGACCTGGTGGTCCTCCTGCTCGCGTAAGGAGTGCACAGTCTGGCACCCGTGCAGATGAGGACCACAACCACAGTCAAGCTTCCCTCAACCAGGCTTTCAGAGCCGGGCAACTCTGAGCCATGGCAACTGGCAGTAGGTTTTCTCCTCGTCAACAAGGGAAAAGAGTGATCTGGATACACCGCAAGTATGCACGGCCATTCTTTGGTTACTGAAGTCAGACAGATAGCCGTGAGGATGGTCCGAATGAGTATATTTTCAGCTGCTGCGTTTCAGGGTCACAACTATTGGTGGATCGTAGGCAGCTACACGGTAGCATCCAGACCACTCTCAGCTGGATGGCCCTGACACAGATCTTGTATTAGCAGATTACAAAAAAACAGTTACTACTCACTTTCTACAGGAAAAAAAATCACATTCTAGCCAATACATGTATTTTTTCCCATAGCAAAACTATCCAGTTCTCTGTTTTATTTGGCAAAGAACAATGGCTTCAGTAAAATACATTTTATATAGAATATAATCTGCAAAAGTAACACCACTAGGTGGAAAAGCAACAGATCTTGATCCTAAATGCAAATTGAGCAGATGCCAAGGTAAGAAAATGGCCTAATTAGATGCTCAAGTCTCTTGCCAATATTTTGCTAAGCACAGAGTAAAAAAGCTAATCTGTTTACAGTATTTTGGCTGTTCCCACATGTTCCAGGCACAGCATTTAAGTCAAAAGTCTCTTCATGTGTACAGTTAATTTCCTGATGTCTCCTGAAAGGTTTGGAATAACACTCTCTATAGAAACAATTGTGTTTATGTATCATAACTCCCAATCCCACCTCTTCAGTTGAAGTCATGGACTGGATGCATCCTGTTATTCTGCTTGATCAGATGCAAGCCAGCAGTGACCACACTGACTCTACATAAGGTGGTGTGCAATGATGTAGGAAGGCAGGGCAAGAGGGAGCATCACATCTACCTGAATTGTTGGCAGCAGCTCTGCTCTCACTAGAACTTGTCATGGAGGCTGAAGGACAGCAATGGGAAGGAACTTTTCTTGTGAGCATGTTCCTGTTGCTACAACCTGGTGGCCTGGTAGGGTTTAGGAGGGGTAGGCAAGCTGCCAGCTGGTCACCACATTAAGCATTTTATAGAATCCCCCACCAAGGGAGTTTTAGAATTTGAAAGAGTCTTTCACTGCTAAAGTTTAAGAAGGTTGGAGGACAGTGATGTGACTCCATTGTTTGGGGACTTCTTCCTTGGAAGGGACTAGTTTGGACTGTGGTAAAGAACGGAAAATGAGGTAAGAAGGGCCTTGGGTTTTTCCCAGTCTCATAATTCCTGTCAATGTTTCCATTTTGCATCCGTTTTATTCTCTTCTTCCTTAGAAGAGTACGTTTTAGGATTTTTTCCAGCATCCCACAAAGTTTTCTTCAACAGCAGGAAAGAGTTCTTACTGTTTACATTTGAGATGCAACAGGGTGCACCAAACTTGAAAGCTGAAACAGGCCACACCAGCACTTGCAGTCATGGAGGACTTCTCACATGGTCGGTGGAAACGTCTGACTACAGACCACGGCATCTGATTTTTGGGGCCGTGTTTGCTGAATTCAATCATTTCAACTACTGGTTGCACCTCAGACGAATTTCTGAGTTATCAAGAACCAACAAATTGTTTCTCAGAAGACTGTTTTCTCCAGACTCCTCTTTTTGTTCGCCCTAGGATATTGGCCCTTCTTGAAGAACCGGACATATAATTAGAAATTAATGTCTATTTGCTTTGATGGATTTCGCTTTTTTTCTGAATCCTGAATTATCCACAAAGCCGTTACAAACAGAATAGAATGTATTTGTTCATCAAAAAAATGATTCACTCGTTTCTTCAGGGATTAATTCTCAGTTTTGTTCATGAGTGGCTTGTTGCAAATAGTCATAAATTCTACCATGTTGGGTTCCAACCCCGGAGTGATCTTTGTCTGGACTTCAATGGGGCTTTGCATGGGGGGGGGCTGGCCACACAGATCTCATTGCAGGATTGGGCAATGGTTAGTTACATAAGTCATATGATGTTGTTTCTCTTCTCTGACTGGCTGACTTATGTAACTACAGAACAATAGCGTGTACTTGAATATAAAGGCAAAAATCGTGCCTCGTATTTGTTCTTCATGAGAGTCTGTTCACGGGCTAGATTCTGCTGTCTATGCAAGCTATAAAGATATTTTCTTCTACAGTCTCTTGGTTGGTGAGGACATCTGGGGTAGGTGACACTAACAGAGCTACCGAGATGCTCTGTGAGAGTTCATCTGAGGACTATCTGCAGACTCTGCGCTCTTGTATTCTCCCCAGTAGTAGCTGAAATTAAAAAGAACAAAACCAAGGAGAACAACTCACAAAACTGGGCCATCCAGTGACCCAAGTCTTTGACTGCAGTGCAACTGCACTGATTTACACCTTATAAATGTCTAGCCATCGAGTTTAATATTTCCCTACTTCCATTTCAGGGGAATAAAAAGGGTTAAAAGCATGGTCAGGGTTAAAAATGGACAGCTTACAGCAAAACATTGTGAAGTTCATGTTCGTGTGTTTATTCTTAAATTTGAGTGTTCTCCCCACTTGTTATTTTTGTTAAAATCTGAACATGATTTATATTCAGAGAGGGAAAATAGGAATCCATGGCTTTTGTTTTCAGCTGATGTTATTTTTTCTCATCTATACAATTCATCTCCAGAAGATGTTATCACAGTCTCCTGGAGATTTTATCACAAGTTTTCAGTTCTGGTTTTGTTTTGGGGTTGGTTTTTTTTTTCCTCCTAAGGTCCCAGTTCTTGGAGTCATGTGATTACACAAACAATCCCTATTTCCAGTGTTTTAAAAGTAAGTTTCTAGCCGGCATTGTTGTAGAGAAAAGACTGAAAACATAAACCCTCAAGGCTGAAAAAAAGAACACACAATTTACAATTTTTTTAAACCTCATGATTTCTCAATCTTATGTTTTTTCAGGATAGCCTGACTAATAAGTTTTAAAAGCCCAGGGTTGACAATATTCAAGTAGAATCAGGAGGACACCATTGCTTAAGTTCATACAACATGACCTAATAGTCTTCCAGACTCTTAGGAGATGTTACTGTGCTGAGGGCAAGTACTTTTCCTAAGTTGTTTGTGCAAATATAAAACCATCATGGCCCATTCAAAGTAATTTTGTTCTTTATGCATGGCAGTTTTTAGCACAGTCCCAAAGTACACATTATTTGTGTGGCAAACTTCAACAGCTCAGAAAGCATCACTGCAATCCACAGTGGAAATACCTGTTCTCATGTTTTACAGTCTCCAATGTAAACCTGTTTTTTGACATGAACACTGAACACAGTAAGCCAAAATTGAAGATGTCACAGCTAATGCTTTTATGCTATCTTCTAGCCTCTTTGAATCTGCTTTACAGATCATTTGTAACCCAGTCAGTTCCTCAGTTTTCAATTTCTGACCTGGATTCACAAAGGCAGGTTGTATCTTGCAATGCACAGCATGGCCACAGAAGCGTCCCCACTCATCTCTTTATTTTTTAACATATTTTGGAAACATCCTCATGTTCTGGAACTTGGCATTTTCTGAGAAATTTTTTAAACATATTTTATTCAGATGCCACTAACACAGACCTACTCAAGCCACTCTGCTGGTGGCAGAAAACTTCATTTCAGTAGAAGCTGGGCACATTCTTCATGGCTTAAGGGAAGCTTGCACCAGCCAGTTAGAGTGAACAGTGTGCGTTATGGCGGGAGCACTTCTTTTGCTAAATATAAACAAGGCTGTCCTTGGAGATGCCAAGTGCTGCTGAAAGCCAGGACAAGGAGCAAGTGCTAATTGATGTCAGGTTCTCAGGGGTTACGTGCCTGCGTCTTTGAGGATTTCTCCTGTGTGGTACCTCCCAGAAACAGTACCTCTCTCTCACCCTTGCAGAAGAGCAGAAAGCCTTTGCCAGGTGCCACAGGATCTCCATGCTAACATCAGCCACGGGAGACCTCTATACATTTGAAGAGAACATGGCTATGTGAATGGGCAAAGAATCAGTGAACAGCATTTCTTCATCGCTTAACCATGCAATCAAGCTACTGCACCTCTGCCAGCTACCCTGTTCCAGCTGATGGCATGCACACATACAGTCTGCAGCAAATGAGAGGCAAAGCCCATTAGCTAATGACTTTCATTAAGATCAAGCTTATTTTGTGGGGGTCTAAGGGATCATGCTCTGCTGACACACCATCCTCTGTCAAGACATGATAGCTCATGAAGCCAAAGTATCAAGGAGACTGAGCTGCAACAGAAGCAGAGCTAACACTGTTTAAAGGACAATATCATGTGTGATGGGACTAGGATAAGTATTGGCAGCAGGGGATCTGGTTAGTACATCATTTCTGGACACTTGTGAGGCACCATGCAGAAAAATTAATTACTTTCCCCACCTGAATGCTATTTTAATAATTTTGAAATGTCTTCCTTAGATGTCTCGTCATTATTCCCGTAGTTATAAGCTGATTAATGGCATGCCCCTCAAACACATATCTGGGCACATGTACAAAGACTTTTTAATGGTCCCTAACAATGGCCAACAGCTGGCCACAAAACCAGATGATTCCCCACCCTCATAAACCCATGCTCGCCAACAATAAAAAACCCTTCTGGCTACTAAAAAGCCTGATGGAACAGATGAATCTTGTTATGAACTGGATTTTATAAATAAAAATTAAAAAGAGGAAAACATTTTAGCTTGTGCATTCACAGGCTGAAAACAGACATAGGTTTCACATCCTGGAGCAGGCAACTGCAGAGGTCTAGTTTTTGAGTTAGACTTCTTCTTCCAAAGACTTTAAATACATTGCTGGGTAGGGTTATTGGGGTTTTTCTGTTGGTTTATTTTTATTTTTATTTTTCCAAATTTGCTTCAGCCCCAGTAAAACATTTCCTCTGTCCTCTGAGGCAGGAGTGGTGTGTCTGTGCCACTCCCAGGCAGAAATCTTAGGAACAATCAGAATGGCTTTGCTCCCCAGGCCAGCCACAGCATCACAGGCAGGTAGTCCAGGCACATCAGCCCAATCAGACGTTGCGCCCGCACGCTGTGAAATGTATGTGCTTGCCACCATGAGTGCCAGGGTTTCTTCATGCCCATCAGGAAACAGCAAGGTGAGTTTGGAAAGCTGCCTGACCCAATGGCCAAGGCATGACCCTGTGAGGCAGAAGACAGGGGAGCCAGGCCAACCCTTTTCTCCCTGCAAATCGCAATAAATCTCTCTGTTGGATCTATTAGCTTTGCATCCAACACGGCTACATGGTTTCTGAAGCAGAGCTGGCCACCCTGGGCTGGCACCAGGATCTTGGCCACACACCTCGAGCCATCTGCACAGACATTCCCTGGCAGCAGTGGCCCAGCTTCACACAGGAAGCTGTAGCCACGCCAGCAATAGGCACAAACCTTTGCAGACAACACCTTCTCCCCAGCATAATCCTGTTCTGCTTGCAGGGGACTTGGGGAGAGGCTTTCTTTCCCTTCTTTTCATCCTTTTCTTTGGTTCCCCCCCCCACCCCCCACCATCACTTCTCCTTAGCCCTGGAGCTGGTATGCAATCAGAAGAGCACAAAGCCAGGGAGAGGAGCAGCAGCCAAGCCATTTAAGAGTGGGCAGATTCACACACAAAAAAAAAAAGGAAAGGGGAAAAAAAAATTAAAGAAGCTCTTTTTGTTTGTCGTTAACAACTATTTAATGTCAGGGCTAATTCACAAGTTTAATAAAATCAGGCTTTGTTGAAGATTCAACACCTTCAATTATAGCATTAAGAGCTCACAATAATTACTTCTCAGACCTTTCAAAAATTCTTCAACAAAGCGTGTGTGTGTGAGGAGGAGGAGGCCAGCCTTCAGTCCCTAATGCCTGAAAGATTGAAAAAAATAAAATAAAATAAACAAAGCAAGAAGAAAACCTCTAATATTGATGAGGATTATGATGTCAGGTTCTCATTACACAACAAAAAGCAGAAAATGAAAGAGACAAGCCTAATTCTTATTTAGTCAGCTTAAATATGACTCCTGTTAGTGGATTTCTGCAGGGATAAACAAGGGATTTTCACAGCTCAGGTATGCCCAAAACAAGATTTCTAGAAGTGAGGAAGTAAGGAATTTGACTGAAATCTTAGAACAAGCTTTATTTTTACTGCCCTGGGCAGGATTTGGAGAAACATCAGCCTCCATAGCTGACATAGCTGAGCCCCGCAACTCACCATACTTAAAGGACCCTTATTGATATAGAAAATGGTTGATTATTTGCATTCCTGGTGACCACATAGGAAGTGGCTGATACGGTGATGTGAGCAGGCTGGGGAAAAAGAGTGTTCCTGTGGAGAAGGCTTCCTCCTCCTACAGGGACCAGTCAAGTTTTCCTTCAGCAATAAAAATGGTCAGGGTTCAGCATCATTAAGGCATTGGTAAGATTGATTAGAGCCACATTCCTGCTTCCCATGAAAACAAGAGGTATCTTGGCCTTTGCAACTGGAGAGACTAGGCTTGGCTTCCTGCTCCCCAGCGCTCAATCCAGCCCTTGTAGTTCCTTCAAGGGTATATCCAAGGCTCATTTAACAAGGGTTAAGTAAGGGATTTCCCCAGTGCAGGAATGGGGCTCCTTAGCTCTCTTTAGGGCGAGTAGCACTCAATGCCATGGCTCACCTGAGCTGCACCGCATTTCAGAAAAGCCTGCACATGTCAGAGCAGCCCTGGCATCACTCTGAATTACAGCAGGGGCATTGTCAGCCTCTGCCAAATGCCATAGTCTCAACAGTACTGATAATGATATCAGATCACATTTGCTCCCTCTTGCAATAGATTGCCATTCCCAAAATCTCATTCAGTTAGTTAAAGGTACCTTAGAAGGAGTTTTATACCACAAAATATTTTTTGCATGTATTGAAATTAAATTACTCGCACGCTGCAGAGACAGATAACCCAGAGTGTTTACGGTACCTCATGTGTACTTACAATTGCCAAGAAAGAGTTTCAAGTAAAACAGTTGGATTTTTTTTCCTCCCCCAAGCAATATTATGTGGCTACACTGGTAGAATTTTGCCCAATGTTTGTTTGCTGGCATGCACTAGCCTTTTTGTAATCCTGACTCCATGCGCTGCCAAAGCACCTGTGCATGCAGGCAAGGTTGCTAGAAATGGGGATTTACTCTAAAATGCACTGGAAAGGGTTTCTCACTTCCTTCGTCTATGCAGTGGAGGGTAAATGAAGGATGAGCACTAAGCATCTCATGCTCCCATCCCTGGTGCACAGTTTCACACTGTGCTAACAACGTCACCGAATGCAGGACAGTTATTGCCAACTCCCTCCAGGGTAAACAATACGGGGAGCAAACTTCCATGGAAGTGGCGTATGCTGAAGGTGAAGACGTCACAGGTTTCACCCACGCTATTTGGTCTGAGGGAGACCACGCAGAGAAAGAAGTATGAGTAGGTCTCAGCAGAGCCAGGTTGCTCGCCCGGGCAGGTGGCAGTCCAGGGCAGCAGTGCCATTTGGCCTTGTGGAGCTGAAACAGCTGCCAGAGCCCCAAGGAAAATTCCTTACCACAGCCGGGCCAAAATCCATAGCATGGGATTTCTGACCTCCTCAAACCTGTTTTCAGCTCCGCTGTCCTGTTGGCCCTGCTGCTGCAGAGGTACTGCCTCAAGTGGTTTTCTTCTGCCAGCGCCAGCAGGCTTAAGGCTTCAGCCCTTTCCCACCACAGCTGCTTGTACACTGAGCTGCGCTTTGGCGAGGACACGGGCGTTAAGGAGAATGCCCCACTTTCTAGCAGGCTTGGGTGAGAGACTCAGAGGTCAGCTGGAACAAGCGAGATCTTTTTCACTTAAGCACTGAAATGGTACCTCCAGGGATTTGACTTCATCATCCAGCTCCAACACACGCTCCAGAGTGACTTTTAAAGTGTTCCTCAGGGCAACATCCTCCTGAGTGCCCTGGTCCCTATCTCTCGTGGAATTCTCTGGGAATTAGACACCTCGGTGGTATTTAGACAATTAAATACCCTTGCAGGTGTGATTCTCACTCTCACGCAGTTTCACACGTGCAAAATGGGGGTGGTGGTGGGTGGTGCATTGCTTGATACTCTCATCCTCCTCACTCTTGAGTCAGATTTCCTCCATTTAGGGACTGGCACCACTTAGGACACATGGTCTGCTGCCGGGTTGCTAAGAATGAGGAGAGCTTCTTTCACCCACGCCAGCTTTACAGCATTGCAACTACAATATTAAGGAAGCTGTCTGTGATGTCCAAAAGAGAGGAGGACAAGGAGGCGGAGGACGAGGAGGTAGCCAGGGTAATGCCTCTCTGATGCAAGCTCACATGGGCTGGTTTACAGCCAAGCAATGAACATCAAAACAAAGAGTCAGCTAGCTGTACCTGCAGGTACCCTTCAACTTCAGCCCATGCTGACGCATTTTATTTACACCAAATTTAACTTAATGTGCTTGCTTGCTAACTTCCTGCTTATCTGGATACCACATAAGCATATGCCCAATCCAATTATGAAAAGAATGAGAAATACAGTGAATGCTACACATTTTAAGTAAGCATAATAAATTAACAGAGTTGTGGCACATACCTGTCCATGTGAAAAAGAAGGAAAAAAAAAAAGAAAGAAAAAAATCCAAATAAACAAAAAATACAGCTGACTTCCTCCAGCCATTTAATTAGAAGTAACAGCATCTCCCTTGGAAGACTCGCACAGGGCTTCCAAGGTGAAACTCACCCTTTAACAGCAGCTGGAAATTTTCTGCCACGTTAAATAAGGATGAGCTGTGTTACAGAGCAGTGGGAAGAAATATGGAAATACTAGCAATAAGCAGGCTTCTGCAGACTGTGCTGGGTATCGATGAGTAGCTAGTTCAAAGGCACAGCAAACTGAGTAACTGCAGCTCCCAGGTCTCCTGAAAGTAAAAATTCTGGTGGAGAGTTTCGCAATTTTCCACCACGTGAGTAAACTATTTTGGACAGCAGTGAGGCAATGCCACTTGTACGAGATTGGGAGTGGCGGCTGTACGTGCCTCCAGTGAAAGGAAGAGGGTAACGCTCAGAGGCTTAAGTGATTCCATCGCTAAATGAATCAGAATTTGAGGGAAGAGAAGAGACAAGTGAAAAAGCAATGAAACAGAGCCAGGGAAGATTGAGCATGAATAAAACAGAAGAGGAGAATGCATGATTCAAGCTGTTACTTATGGCACCTCTTTTAGCCACCAGAAACAATCAGAAATATGTATCTGTTTCTGACATATATATGCCTGTGTATATCTATTTGTACAAAAACATATAAATACATACATATATATTTCTGCTGTATCTATGAGCATAAGCAGAATCTTTTATTCATGATGGGTTTATCATCGATAAATCAATCTATTTCATGGCAGCGCTGCCTGTGGATGGCTCGCAGAGGATGTTGCTCTGACCAGGCCACGGGGACAGGTTTTGTCCGCGGCACCCACAAGGCTGAACTCACCAGCGAAACAGCCTGCCCTGGAGAGGCTGGGCCCCGGCTGGGCACCCTGTGCAGCCAGGCTTACAGCCGAACACAGGCGAGCAGGGATTTCCTGCAGCCTGACTCGCATGGGGTGGCAGCAGGGAAGCCCGGGCCCGTGGAGCAGCCTTGTTGTGACAGCCAGGGCCTTTGCACAGATCTGTTTGCAGAGAGGTTAATAAGACACTTGTAAGAGCTAGACACCCACTGCTCACAGCAATTTCACCTCCTCCTCCCCAACACCATCCCCCCTCCCCTCAAGATCAACACCAGCGGTGCTGCCAGCCTCTAATTACATTTTTAAAAGCCTGTCAGGTTGTGAGGACGTGATGAGTCTAATTGTGGAAGAGCGTTTAGGGAGACTTGTAATTACACAGTCATTAAGCCGGTTAAACACACCACGGTCTCTTTTGCAACGCTGTGTCAGTTGGCTCTCTCCCAGCAGTGACACAAACGCAGGATTAAGCTGGCAATTAGTAATCAGCAGGTACCAAACAATAACTCCCCGCGCCGCCGCCACCGTGCAAGACTCCTCCTGGGCAGGGACCGGTGCTACGGGTTCCCACAACGAGAGGTGCCCTGGACCCCCGCGGGCAGCTGGGCGCCTGGGGAGGGGATGTTTGCTGGTGTTTTCCAACCAGAGCAGCAGCCCATGTGTTCACGGTCCTGCCCAAAACCTGCCAGTGCACGGTATTATTCCCCCGTGTCAGAAGTTTTGGAATGTTCTCAGCACCCTACAAAAGCCAGAAAGCTTGCATGAGGAAAAGCAGGTGATGAGGGTACAGGGAGGTGAGAAGCCCTTCCGTCCTGCTCCATGGGAGTTAGGCCCAGGTGAGGGATCCAGCATCAAGCCCCTGCTCCTCCTGACAGTGCCCTTACCTGGGGTGGAAAATCCTGCATCATGGCAAAGCAGGGACCTGGAGGTCCTTCTCACCCCACGCCAGCGATGTGGCCTCACTTCTCAGTCCTCTGCATCTACCACAATATTCCTGGCAGATCTTGTTGAAAATGGTTTGTATCCTTAAAAACACTCTAGGTTGACTAAAAAAGGCTTTTTTTATTCTTTTTGCTTCTACCAGGACACATTCCCTAGCCATTTTTTTTAATCACCTCATTTACTAAACAAAATGACTCTAGAGAAAACAAACAAAACAAAACTTCTGCCTGCGTGGGAGGAGTGGGGAAGAGAGGTCATTAGACCAGACTCTCCTCCATCTACATCTCAGACCTTGTGACAAGGCAAACCATAGCCCTTGGGTTTTATTCAGCTCTCTCAGATTCTTTGAAGTTTACTTTCGTAACTGTTCACCTCATAAAGGTCAGTTATGTATATAAGAAACATTTTCCAGATTCAAGCTAGGATGGAGGAAGAACTACTGGGACGCAAATCTCAAGGACAGTCAAAGCTGCATACAGAAAAGCTCCAGCAATGAGCAGCTGAGGAGGCCTTTTCCTGAGATAGACCTGGTTCCAAGGCCAGATTATCTAATACTGCCAGACAATAAAAACTGTGGTACTTACATAAAGAGGAGGAGTGGAATAAGATCAGTTTGGACGTCTGAATTAGCCCCAAAGATTTGGTCTAAAGGCGTTCCAAGCACATTGTTGGCTTTCGTATCCACATCCTAGAGGAAGGGAATGCCTTGGCAGCCGCTGCGTCCCAAGCGCTCAGCTTATGAGAGTGAACTTAACTCTGAGGAGTCTGCCTTTCTGCCTCCCTGCAAAATTAAAGGGCAAAGCTGCTGCAGCATCGTGGGTCCAGCGAGGTACCCTGACGTCCCCAGCCGCGTGAGCCAGGAGTTACTGGGCCACCTCCAAACAGATGATCGTGCTGCTCCCCTCTCAGCAGTGCAGATATTTAGGGGGCAAGGGACATGCCCTGGGATGGGGACGGATCCTGGAGATCTGGGCCAGCCACTGCTCCCCTCCACAGCCCGGTGACAGGGCACTGCTCAGACCCCTGCCTTGCTGCTCATCACAGCACCTTCCCTGGTGAGGGGGAGCGACAGGGCATCAGCGTGGGTACTGCTGCTAGGGAAGTAAGCAGTAGCGCCCTACCAAAAAGGCGAAGTGTCTTATGCAGCATGCAAAGAATCCATCCGGCCAGTCAGTCCTCAGGCAGAGTGAAATTACCCTTTATCCTCACTGCTGCCCAAGGTGGGAGCTCCCTGTGCACCTCCAGCAGTCCTGTAACACAGGAAAAGTGTCACGTCATTTTATTTGTTTATTCTGCTATCACCAGAGCTGCCTCGCTGAGCCATGCCAGGAGGAAAGTCCTCTTTTGATGTAAACCTGTTATGAACCAGAGTAGAAAGCTTGTAAAAAATGGCTGGTTCAAATCCAAACTCACAGAACAGAAAGAGGGGGGAAAAAAAAAAAAGAAAAACAAAACCTCAGGAGACGCACATTATTCCCGCATGTGTAAGAGGGTATTAAATTGATTAGTGACAAACTTTAACCAGAACCATAGTATTACTCAGAGCAGCTTGTCCAAACATGCAGAAATCATGGTCAGAGAGTCTCCTAGTCAGTAGAAGTGGACAGGGATGCCAAAAGAGACAAGTCTTTGCTGGTCCTGCTTTATGTGGAGGATCCTCTTATGAATAGATTTAATAAAGACTTAATTGATTGTTCTGGAGTCCATCAGCCTAATAAACGTTTATGGTCCTGACTCAGCCATCTAGAACACATTCCACAAGGCACTTAGAGGCAACTGTACAAGACAGCCAGACGCATGTCTGTCATATGCTGATGACGTCCATTAATCATGCACTAATCATGCGCAAGTCAAACCTTCAGAGAAAGTGGGATCTCTGCATCTTTTTAACCAGCTGTGAGGTGGAATAATCATTTCCTCCTTGTAGCTCATAGCCAGCATTTGGGAGATCTCTGTTCAAATCCTCGTTCTGCACCAGGCTTCCCCAGGTGCTCTGGAGTAAACAGTGCTGATCAGACCTTTCAGCTCTCCTGTTTCCTGGGCATAGTCAGAAACAGAGGCAAATACAAGGAAGACAGGACCATAAAAATACAAATTAAGATAAAGCCAGATTCCCCTGCTGCTTAATCATGTAAACGTACAAATATAGCTTGACGACAATGACTCAAGGGAAACAATGACCTTATCAGCACTTGTAGATAGACTTGAGCCATAAATGAAAATAAATGATCTACTGACATTCCTTATCATCTCCCTAGCGTCTGTTGGAGAACTCAATTTACCTTCACATATCTATTTCCTCTAGTACACTCATCATCAGGAGAGTCTGTTGTCCCTCCACCGGGTCCCTTTGCTGCGCTGGCAGCGCACGACAGGATTTCCAGCCATTGCACTGACCTGACATTGGCTTTCAGACGGGTGGCTCTAGCTCTGGACTACCTAGCAGAGCATGGCCAGCACAGAAAACCATCTCTCTCTCCTTTTTGCTTCCTGAGATGCAGCCTTACTTCCATTTCAATCATTCCAGCATTTGTTTGCATTCCCAAGAAGCAGTCCCAGAGGGGTTTCATCAGTCAGGTCTCCGTGTCCGCTTGGTAGCATTTGGCAAGAGCCCCCCTTCCCTTCATACTTATGGCTTGGGAACTTGGGGTGGTACAAGGAGTCACCTAAAATCTCCTGACAAGCTGACATTGGCTCTGACTCTGCTGATCCTGGCACAAGCATCTGCAGCTGGTCAGGGAACACTAATGCAGTGGGAAAACCCACTGAGAAAGGGAAACCGCTGGGATGGGACAAGCTTTAGACCTCCAGCTGCACATGTTTGAAGTTGAGCCAGAGGACTTAAGGGGCCACCTTTCCTATCAAGATAGAGCGATTATTTGTGTTTTACAGACAGGTAGTTGCTGAAAGCAGTTCTTGGAGGAAAGAAGAATAGCACTTGTAATTGCTTGGCAACTTGTGGTAAGCTAAACATGGGCTTCCTAGTTCATTGGAAGTTCAAGTATTTGATAGGTGCCTTCATTTTCAGTTGGAATTGAGGCAAAATATTTTTTAGTTGCCTGCAAAAAAGCTAATTCTAAAAATTACTAACAGGATTCAGAAAAATTGTTTAAAAACAAAAAGCATACCTCTGGAAATTTTCCAGAATGAAAACGTCTTTTTTTCTCTTTTCAGGGAAGAAGTTGCTTGGAGTCAAGACATTTAAAAAATAGTTTTATTTCAAGAGAAACAAGATAGCCCTATTAATAATCATAAATGTGAGACCATGAAGACCTGCATGGGAATTTTTAAAAAGAGGTATCAGGAAGAGAGTTGCTTTCTTTCTAAATGTTAAACAACAAAAAAAAGAAAGAGAAAAAAAAAAAAAGTCCTGTTCCCTCCTTAGAAGAAAAAATTAACAGAAAGGAGGAAAGGAAGTCCTCTGAAACAAAGCAATAATAAAAACTCCCAGTCGACTATGTGTTCAGTCAGACTTTGTCAGTCACAGCAGACCCAAGCTGGTGAGGCTGTAAGGGCTTTAACAGGGGCTGGCTGACAAGCCTGGCTTGGTTTTATGGTGTCACAGACCTCAGCTAACCACCCTCATCCCTCTGCTATGAGACATGGCTGAATGGAGGCAGCATCTTCTCCCCAACTGCTCCAGTCCAAGGATGGCCTCAGGAGACGGAGTGTCC
Organism: Psophia crepitans; assembly: GCA_013399095.1. Taxonomy (NCBI): domain Eukaryota; kingdom Metazoa; phylum Chordata; class Aves; order Gruiformes; family Psophiidae; genus Psophia; species Psophia crepitans. The sequence goes on from VWZZ01003505.1 coordinate 244,675, forward strand.
CCCAGCTGTCCTGCAGACACGTGGCCCCATGTCCTTCCTCCAGCACAGCTCGCTAGCCTCCCACGAGCAGTGAAAATGCTGGCTGCACCTTGAGCTGGCACGGCTAGGCTGAGCACAGGGTGGGTTTGGTAACCCGCACAGTGGTTTAGCATGACTCAAGTCACAGTAGGCACAATGCGGGGGGAGGGAGGCAGGGCTCTCTATGCCAACTTGCTGCATCCACAGCGTTGCCGGTACCCTGGAACATCTGCTTTACCTTGCCGGCACAGCTGTGGATGACATACCTTACATTTGCCTAGGCATTGCACAACCCTCTGGCAGGGTTGTTTATCTTCTGCGGAGATATCCACGACAACCAGAAATCCTAAGAACAGATTTTGGGTGTCTGCAGTCACTACAGATGGCAGGTTTACTCATGCAGCGCTCGAAGCCCTTCTTCCCAATCTGTGCCGAAACACACTGCACCCCAAGGGCCCCACAGATTTCAGTGGGGCTCTTCCCAGAACCGCACACTGAGTCACCATGAGTAAGTAGCATCTGTCCCTTACTCTCCACCGCTCCTGTCGGGCTCTTGGCTTTACTCCTATGAGTAAGGTCTCCATCACCAGACCTGGGGTCAGAGCTGGGGAGCTGGTCCACGTGCTCCAGCCACACAGCAGTGCATCCCAGGAGCTTAGCAGCTGGCATCAGTGGGGCCAAACGTCCCAGCGCTAGATTTCAAGAGCAAGGGAGAGGTCAGCACTCACTGGCCCTGGCTTCCAGTGAGATACCAACAAGGGATTTCAACCAGCAAACTCCACACCAAGCCCAGAGCAGCTGGCACGATGAGACTCCGTCATTCCAAAACTCGGCATGATATCCTGCACCTCCCCACCCTCCGCCTGGGAAGCGAAAGGGCTGAGCTGTCTTTTCCCCAAAAATTCCTTTTGTGTCCAGCAATATCTGTGCTCCGCAGAAAGCAGTGGGAACAACAAGCTACAGAGACGGGGAGCGGCACACGTCCCGGGCTGCGAGGTCAGGTTTTCCCAGGTATTTCAGTGTCCCCTACTAGCCAAGGAGCGTTAGGCGTTTATACCTCTTCAGCCACACAAGCCATGGCTCCTTCTCCCTGACTGCACACAGATTGCCTTTTTTATAGGCAGACAGGCAGAAGTGGTTCACCAGAACTCGTGAAAGTTTGTGTTGAAAAGAAAAGCCCTTTCCCAACCAGTTACTGCTTTGAATGCATCTCTGATGTTGCTTTATTCACGTTTTGGTGGTACCTGTGGGATTTGTTCTGGCTCCGTTTGGCACCGTGAGAAGCACGCAAGGACAGGCCATGATCAGAGAGCAGACTGGAAGTGAAATTGCTGTCTTCTTCCCATAATTTCTTCCCCTCCCACCTCTTTTTTCTCACCTTCCCACAGAGGAAAAAGTAATGGTTGAAATAATTTTGAGCTGGGAGAGGGAGGTGGATTTTATCTTTTTTTAAAAAAAGATAAAGTACTCCAAAAGAAATTCCAGTTATAGGAAAAATTTCACTTTCTGTCGAAAAAAAGTGTTTTGGCCAAAAGCAGTTTTCACCAGCTGTGGCCCATGTTTATTTCAGTACCTTCTTCCCCATCTCGTGGTATTTTTAGCCACATTTGCCAGAGACGTGTTTCAGTGGCAGCATTGCCTGTTCCATGATTAACTCCCCTCAGACTGCAGTCCTTCCCCATGCATTTTGCTTTATTGAATGCAATCCTAATTTGATGAGGGGCAGCTGTTTGTAAGGATAAGCCTGGAGAAACCTCAGGGAGAGTAACTAATGCCTGAGCTCAGGGGGAGGTGAGCCCAAGCTGAGCCTTCGTGGCAGGGGAAAGGTGGAGGATGCCCCTCGGTGCAGAAGCAACCATGGCATCTGCACAGGATCGAGCTGAACCTGGAGCCGGCAGCGCAGCTCCGGGTAGCCGTGGGTGCTGGGGACCATCCTGGTGGCAGGGCAGGGCAGGGAAGGGGAGGGAAGGGGAGGGGAGGAAGATAGCCCATTACCCCGCGGAGCACTGGCCATGCCTCAGTGCTGCCCGGTCCCTCCGCTCACTCGTGCCCAGTTGTAGATGTCAGTGAGAAAGTAAGATAAGCAGATGCATGCAAATAAAAGAGAGACAGTAAAGAAGGGAAACACCCTGAAGACAGAAGTCTGTGTGTCTGCTGCCAATCATAACAATAATGGCCATCAAGCACAGACGCAGATTACTCTGCTGTCTCCTGCCTGGCTGCCCACACGGTCAGGACTTTAGTCCAACACATCAGTGAGAAAGTCAAAGACATTGAACTTGGGACCTCAGTTTCTCTGATAAGGAGAAAGTGCAATGGCCAGACCAAGAACTGGGAGCTAGCTACCTTTTACACACTGCAAGTAAGCCCAGCTTCATGCTGATATTTAAAAGATCTTTGCCCTTTAGCTAGAACAGGAAATCTTAAATTGGAAAATATGCAGCTTAAAGGAAGGGGTGAGGCACACTTGAAACATTAGAATGTACATAAGGATAGGAAACAACAGGTAGTTAAGAAGCTACAATTCAGTTGTTAAAAAAAAAAATGAGGCCAAATACAGATTTTATTTCTCCTCCTTAGGGATCAGCAAAAATTATTTTTCCTTCTTTTTTTTTAAGGTTTTGCCATGCACAGAGGAAAGTCTTTCTGCCTTCCATGCCCTGCCTGTCCCCTCCCAACTGCCTGTGCACCCCCAGCTACTTGCTGATGTGGTAGGTGAGCAGCAGAAAAGGCCTTGGCTCTGTGTAAGCACTGCTGAGCAATAACAGAAACATCCTTGTGTTATCAACACTGTTTCCAGCACAAATCAAAACACAGCCTCATAGCAGCTACTATGAAGAAAATTAACTCTACTCCAGCCAAATCCAGCACAGCATCCCAAGTCATTTTTGTTCAGTTGGGGCTGCTTGTATAAATCAGCGACAACTCTCCCTCACACGGATTTCCTCCAATCACTGACTTCAGTGGGGTGGGATGACAGCCCAAATCCAACCCAAGACATATGCAGAGATTGATCCAAAGGATCGACCTCCTGTCATGCAGTAGCTCAGTAGCTTTAATGCCACCGATCCGCATGTCCCAAACAGCATCGCTAATGTCAGGTTAAACTTATCTGCCCCGCTTCCTTGCCTGGTGAACATTTTCTGTCTTCATTATATCCCCAATGCCAGATGGCAAGAGGCGAAAAAAATAACTCAGCATTATTAACAGTATTACAGCCTTACAGCCTTGCCCTTTAAGTCTAATTAGAGAGAAAATTATTGCCAAGACATACAGTGCCGAACTGCCAGCTGCGTTCACCCCAACACATTGGCCGGACCCGATGGCTAGTGTGGCAGAAAGCCTCCTTCTCCATCCCCAATGACAACACTGAACCTGTAAGTGACTGCTCTGAACTACCCACCCTCTCTCTTTGAAACACTGGAGATGGATAAGTGTCAGTGTGCTGTCCAGATCTCTCTCTCGCTCACCCAGCTGCAGTCTGCAAGAGGCTGGAGGACGAGTGCGCCGCTGTGCCTGGGGATACGAGTGACTTCTGAGATGCTCGACACCCCAGTTTTCTCCCCCAGTTGTGCTGGGCTCCTCGGAAAACTCACGTCTCCTCAGAAAAACAGGCAGTTTCTTTGCTTCCTCCCACCACTGCCCAAAGCCAGATCCCCACAAGCAGCAAAGCTGGAGGAGTCCCTGAGGGCACAGAGGAGTGAGGCTGACTTGCATCAGTGTGGGGACATGGGATCTTATTTCATTCCCTCCATCCCATCATCATGGAGGCAGAGGACCTTTCCGGCCTCCCAGGTACAGTCCCAGGCCTTCTCCAGGACACTGAATTTTCACAGCTTCACCAGTTCCCAGGAGGAGCCCCAGGCTTGCAGTTTGCACTGCACAAGGGCAGGCAGCTCTGACCTTTGGATCAGGGCATGAAACCCAAAACAGGCAATAAGACTTTTACCATGTGTCTTCTTATGTGTCTTGACACTATTTCCAAGTGTCCGATCCTGACATGAGATCAGCTCTTCTCTTGCTTATCCCTGATGGGCACCAGTATAATTCCAATCGTGTCCAGGGAAGGACTATTTTCTCACCATCCTTATATCCAAGAAAAACCGCAGCACTAAAGTGAAAGAGTTCTGGGAACTAGCTAAGGAGCTGAGCAGAGCCAGCTGTGGGTCTCTCAGCAGTGTAAGCAAACTCAGATCTTGCTGTTCAAGACCAAATGCAGCTGCTCCCACTGCAATCAGAAAGGTGATGGCAAACAGGAAGAAAAGGCTGCTTTTAGGGAAGGTCACCTCCACACAGCTGCCATGTTTTGCCCCCTCTCCACACCACATCCCTTGATTGCAGTCTCCATAAGCAGCCTGAAATGAGTGAAGGCAGCAGAAAGGGCATCCTTTGATAGCACAAGCAACCCACAGCCCAGGAAACAATTTGCTGAGCTCTGAAGCTGGACCCGAGTCCAGGTCCTTCCTTTCTCCCTTCCTGTGCTAAAGAACGAGTAGCTGATTTTACCAGGATGCTTCTCCTCTCCCTCGGGCTTGGACTGGACTCTGAGCAACTTCTCAGGCCGTTCACTGCCTCTGCTGTTAAAGCAGTGGTGGCTGGGGAGAGAGCAAGAAAAGCAATAAAATACCACCAACGGGCTCTAGCACCTGCTGTTGCCACAACAGGGCTGTCAGTGATGCTACATCAAGAGTTCATTTGCGTGGGTCTAAACTGCAAGATGCTCTTCACAGTCTGTCTCACCCAAGAGAGACACAGGTAAGCAGTCCTCTGTGTCGGACAGGTGCTTGGGAACAGACAGGAGATGGGTGAATCATTCTGGAGAAATACTGTGCAGACACATCCAGGTGTTCACCAGCCTTTTCTCTCTCTCTTCTACATCCATTCTCTGCAAGAGTTTCTCAGCCAGAACAGAAGAACTGTGGTGCCTGCACCCTAGTGGGCACCGCTCAGGAACAGGCAGGAAGGTGTCTTCACTCAGGGCTGTTGGGAAGCAAATCCTACAGTTGGGTTACAATGCTTGCCCAGTTTTACCAGGGAATATATACGGATTGGGGTTCTGCAAGCTCATTTCTTCCACAAGCATTTTTGAGTCATTCACTGTTATTCCTCCACCTATCCAAAGAATCTGCAGGGTCTGCTGGTGCAAGAGGGCTGAGGCACAAAGCAGGAACCTTGAGGACCGTCCTCCGGCTGGAGATCGTACTGTGAGGGAGGATGTGGTCCTGGCTGCACCACTGGGGCTGACTGCTCATCAGCTGTGGCACCAAGGTTGTAGAGCATAGTTTGTGGTACCAGCTGTTTATGATAGAGTCCCCCAACATCTGCAAACCTGGGATATGTCAGCGCTGTTATTCCTTTGCCTGCTTGGCCCCACATAGCGTCTCCACAGGGACATAAAATAAACAATAATGGTAGGAAAGTGGATGGGATACTAGATGCTGTTAACTTGCCTGGTGTGTCTCCCAGACTGCCACCTGGACTCTTAGAAGAAGCAGTGACGAAGCAGAGATATCTAGTAGAGGTTGTGTGTGGCGTAATTCAAAAACAGGTGTGCCTTGGCCACAAGCAGAGATGACTGAGAACATTCCAGCTACCTTGCAGTAATACGTGCTCTGCTACCTTGCACTAAGGCAAACTCTCAACCTTTTGTCTGAAGCCAAATAGTGTTTTTTCCCTCCCAGGGGAGAAGTAACCCATCTCACAGCATCATTACCCTACAGCCTCTAGCATTCTATTTTCATTTTACAGGCTGTACAAGACAGTAGTGTGTTCTCACCCAGCTTAATAGGGCACTTAGAGATGTTTGCTCAATGGAAGAAAAAAATCCCAAACTTCTCAGTATGAACATAGACTGCCTTGAGCAAAGCTACTGCTAGACTGCTGGACGCCTTAGGTCAAGGTGAGGACCTTTCTCCTACCTGCACATTGTATAATATGCCCTCAACTTTTTAGCTTAGTTATCATCCTCATCCCTGCAGCTGTGACTCTATCAGCACCCAGTCCTAGGACCAGATCTGGCCTGCAGCAGGTATTTTAAGCTGTTGTTGTTTGCCCTAGGTGTTGGTGACATAGATCCAGAAGCCGTGGTTTGTACCAGCACACAAGTCTTGTTCCTGTGCTTAACTCCTTTGGTGCAAAGAAAACTGCTCCCTGCTTGCTTACGGGCGTGCACTGAGGAGGATGGCTCAGGAGCTAACGAGCTGCTGGGAGCAATGGGACATGCGCCTATCGCAGAGCAGGCTCCTGCCAGCTGACCTACAGTGCTTGCAGCCAGGCTCATTTTTCCAGGCAGCTGAAGGGGTAAAAACACCTCCAGGGTAAATGACTGCGTTACCATGTGGCTGGATAATCACTATGGGGTAGATTCCCAAGCGCAGATCGCCTCCAATGAATTTTATTAAAGGCCAGAAATTCTAGGCCACCTAGCCTCCCATGGGACATAAGTGGCTGGATTTTCCAACTTAACATCCCCTAAATACAAGGCATGGCTTGAAAATCTGGTGAAGACCTGTTACTGGCCTCAAATAAACTATCCTCCTTTGAAAATCTAGCTGGGCAGGTTCTGGAGGATGTCACAGAGTCACGCAATGTAGAAGTGGAGTCTGACAGGCTCAAAAATAAGTTGGCCTTTGGAAGACAGGTCACTGGACTACCAAAGAGTTGGAGGGCAGACACCCCCAGGACCCAGAGATCTCCTGTGTGTCGGGTTGTGCCTTTTTAGACCTTCCAGTCTGGAGGATCCCAACAGGTCCTGCAACACACAGATGCCTCCACCCAAGAGAAGGCTGTCAAGAGAGAGGAATAAGACTTGGAGACACTGTGTGTTGGAGGGAGGAGGAAGCTTCATGCCCGTTCTCACACGGTGCTCGCCTCATACCAAACTGTGTGGTTGGTGACTTTCGGTACCAAAGAGGACATCAGGAAAGGGATGTACCAGCTCAGAGCGGGTCAGCTTAGCCACAGCTCAAGATTTCACACGGTCCTTATGCCCTCGCAGCCCTAAATGAGGATTTGCCTCTTGAGCAACTATAAACAAGTGGTAGTTTCCAGAGGACCCATTACGAGATGAGGTGGTGGTCTAAAAGACAGTTTTACAGCATCTGCAATGGCTGTTTATTAACCCCACACTACATATCCTATGTTAGGATGAAGAGTGCTCTTCTCAAATGGCAAAAAAAGAAAAAAACTAACAGTGGCCATATTGCTTTCTGTAATGGTTATTTCAGCTGCAGGTTGCTGCACATTCAGCATTGCCAGGGAATCAACTATCTTTACATTAGTTAGTCAGATTGTCTGCATCATTTCTCATAAAGCCAATAAAATGCTAAAATTTGTTGTTGCTGTTCAGTCAGATAAAGAACAGCAAAGATCTTTTTAAATATGTTTTAAATACATTGAAAGCTGGGCTTGGTTTTAAGCTAGATACATTTTGGCAAGCCATCTTTAAACATAAATAAGAAGAAAAATAGGACTCCTAAAAATGTTTTGATCAAACGTTTTAATTAAAGCCCTTAGATTCTTTTGGTCTACCTGATATGATAATTATAAGTGTTATAAGCTAGGTGATAGATCCAACAATGATAGTGATGATGGCTCTTAAAAATACAGCTCAGGCATTATGCAAAAGGGAAAAGACTCGTAATGAACTATAATGAAGTGAATGAAGTGCAAGAGACACTCTGAATTAGTGACTTTAAATCACTAACTTCGTAGCCAACATCAAAAGAAAAAAATACATATACATCTCTTTCCTTCAGTCATCTTAAAGCTCAACTAACTCTGTTAAAACTTACTTTCTCTGAAGGGTAATCCTGCCTCTTCCTAGTACATTTTCTATTTCTGTCTAAAGTCAACTGTTGTGCCAAAGCTACTCAAAATTCCACTATCAGCTGTTTAAATTAAACAGTGCCCGAGATGTTGACCTACCTTGCCTGCTGTCAGAATAAGAGTGCTGATTACAATACAATAACTGGTTTAATTATCAACCAGCTTTTGCAAACGTAGCCTGTACAGGCAATTTTGATGGGGTTTGACTGTATGAAAAGTATGAAGGGTGTGGTTACTACCACAGCTCTTCCAGACAAAGAAAGATCCCCTTGCAGAATGTAAATGAGATCTAATTACTTTGGGTTTTGACTTAGGTGCAAAAAACTGTATCTTCCAAAGGACTCCCAGAATTTTGGGCAAACTGAAATTAAAAAGAAATACGTTACAATTAAGCCAAACCAAAATGTCTCTGTCTTTTTACTTGGATGTCACTTTAAATTGTTTTCATAAAAGGAGTTTTACAACAAAGTTCACTCACATAAATGCATATTTTAATAACTATACTTTAACACAGAGTTCAGTGAAAATACAACAAAGTCATAAAAAAGATCAGTTTTGTCAAGCCTGAAAAAAAGTCTAGAAGCAGTTTCCTCAAAGGGGACATCTTTAAGTTAACCTTAACTCCCTGGTGGTGGAATGTTATCCGTAAATTGCTCAGAAGGGTAATACGTGATTCTAGACTCATCAGTACAAAGTAATCAGTACCTCAAAGTCAGTCTGGTTCAGACTTGATTGGGCTCAATCCCACCTCTATTTATGTAGCAGATGTACCCAATAGAAAACTTAACCCCAGCTTGAACTTTTTGGACAGTTCAACACCAGGTGAAGCGGGAAAAACCATGCCTTAAACCTTTGCCTACGACATTAACCCACCAACCTTTCCTAACAGATCCGAGCAGCAAGGTAGGTTTATGCTGGATCAACAAACTGTACTGTGCGGCCACAGCACTTTTGATACGATACTGGGGAACAAAAGGAGCTGAATTTGCTGCATCAAAACACTGCCTCGGAACTGATCTTATTAATTTGGCAGACAGTGGCTTCTTCATAATTACATTTCTCTGTCTTACAGGAGCTAAATGCCTTATCATTTCTCCTCTTGCAGATATCCCTTGCTGCTTTACAGGCAGTAGCTGACTCTTCCCTCTGCTTGTCTAACTAGTTAGCTTAATTGAATCAAACCTAGAACAACTGTTATCAGCTTGCGCTTAGTTTGAGGTCTGCTGCTTCAGGCCTGACGAGCAGCTTGTGTGACTGATTTCTTTCTGGTTTTCTGGTTAATATAGTCCGATAAAATGGATTATCTCTCACCACAAAGCCTACCTCGTTCACAGCCTTAGACCTGCACAGCTGTAACCCAACAGTTAGTTCTTTTGAAGTAACAACACCACTAGCACCAGTAGTGCTTTTACTGCAAATTGCCTTAATACAAAAGGAGGCTGGTGTGTTTCATCGCTGCTTGTCTTTGCATCGTGCCCCTGAGCATGCAGCAGTGCCTGTGCGATATCTGTGCTGCACAATACTGTTTCGATGGGCTCTTCTCACTACTGTAGACACTTTCGAGCCAAGGGAACGCTCATCAAAGGATGACTGCCTCTCAGGGCAGACAGGGCATCGCATGGGGTCTGGAGGAAAGCCAGGCACAAGCACTATGTAATGTGGAAATAAAAGCTACGGTTCAGAGACCAGGTGGGACACCCTAAGGTGTCTCAAATGGTGCCAGACATCCCTTTTCAAACAGCCAAATTTCACTTGTCCACCACTCCTGCAGCCCTCGACAGGCGTGAACCTGTCATCACCACTTGGACTCGGCACAGGAGAGCACTCCCAGCCCTTTCTGTTCAGCAGCACAACATAGCTGTCCCGGGGCGACTCAGTGGATTTCTCATGCCCAAGCAGCTGCATGCTTATGTTATAAAATGGCTTGCAAGCAGGCATCTGCATGTGTTTTACACCAGTATGAAACAGGCGAAAACTGTTCCCCCGTCTTCTCCTTCCGTTTTGCACGAGTTCACCCTGGATGAAAGGTGGGGCAGAGGTGAACTTACTTTCTGTAATTTTAGCTTCTCGTTAGAGTTTTATTGCAACTCCAAGCAACAAAGTTTAACAGCCTCTCTCACAGGAGTCTTCCAACTACATCACTGAACGTTTCTGTTTACACATCCTCACTGTAATGAACCTTTCCATTTTTGGCATGTGATGTATCCTTACCAAAGGCCAGTGTACCATCCTTGTTTTTTGAGACTGAAAACGTCAGGTCTCATTTTCATTTTCGTAGAATTACAGAATCATAGAATACCAGATTGGAAGGAACCTCAAGGACCCTCTGGTCCAACCTTTCTCAGCAAAACCTCCTCTAGACAGAAGCACCACCTGGACAAGATGTCCCAGCATCTCATCCACCTGACTCTTAAAGTGTCCAGTGTTGGGGAATCCCAACATGGAAATTTCTCCCCATTAAATTAATAAGGAGGAAATTCATAAGGAACTCCTGCCTGTTGCACGCAGAGGTGGCACAGAGCTTCCAGGAGCAATGGCAGCAACTGTGCCTGAGCTCTGATAGGCAGACACACCGGAGTGACTTGCAAGAAGGCATCCACACTTCCAAATGTGGCAATGTTACCTTCCCAGATGAGAAAGAGCAGCTCTGCTTGTGCTGGAGATGGGTAGGTCAGGTCATTCACGTTCGCTCATGCTCTCCTCCTACAATGCTGGCAGGTGCTGCGCTCCTGGCCATGCCTAGGCTCCTAGCCGTGTTGTGGATAAGAAATAATGAAACAATTTAGCTAACTGTTGTCTCATCACCTTGATTATCATCAGACTTGTGAGGCCAACCTATTAGCCATTAGCTTAGCAAACGGACATCTAGAGAAACCACAACAGAAGGGGCTTCTGGGGAGCCTGCATTAAACGTGGCCACTCCTGTTTCCTGGCCAGGACTAGCAGTGTTTACTGCAGTCCCACTCTCATGCAAATACCCTGTTTCCACGGAGGAGAGGGACGCACGGATTCAGCAGTCTTTCCCTCTGCCTGCTTTTCTGGGTGTCCCTGAGAAGCCTTTCCCTTCAGATCAGGGAACAGGACGCCACAAACGGTAGCATTCCCAGCCAGCGGCAGCCTAGCCTTGGTTTCTCAGGGGATGGGATTGCCTGTTACTTACTCAGACATTTTGTTCCCAACTTTTATTGCTCTGTTTTATATGGTAGGTGAGGTCAGAGCCTTTGCAATACAGGAACAGCATCATCAAGATTTCTCTCCATACAACAAGCACTATGGTGCAGAAGAATCGGGTATGCCAGGGAAAAGAATGCTGTGTTTTTCACCTGTCCACTCAATTCAGTTATGGAGAGACAAATAAAATGGGAGGTTGGCGGGAGAAAAATCTGGACTTTAAACCTTTTCCCCCGTTTTCAATTACATAAAAAGCAGCATGGTTTCGATCATAAATCACTGATCTCTAGACTGCTATATGGATTAGTACCAATCTGAAGTTTTTCAGAGATTAAAAGCATGCAGGACAAGCTGAATTAAAAGCCGTCAATGTGAATGATGGTTTTGTTTTGTAAGAAGTTAGGCACTAGAAGCTGCTCGATTTTAGCTCATTGACCCTGCTTCTACTCACATAACTCCCCTCTGGTAAGCACACTTAGATCTCTTTCATCTTCAAATAAACTGGCTTGGCCCAAGGAAGCAAACTGATTGAATGCAAGGGCCGAACTAGAAGAAGTGCATGCTCATGCAGGATTTGCACCAGCATCCTTTTAAAATCCCTTCAGGTAAGTCATAAAAACCTTTGCACCTCAGGCAAGTCACTGGGAACCAAACTTCCCTGCACCCTGGGAACTTAGGTATGGGGGAGGGATATTGGGGTGACAACAGCTTACAGCTCTTTATCAGCCAAGCTCAGTTATCCACAAGACCTGATAACTACACGGACCCTGTAAGCTCAGATAGGCCTCCTTGATGGGTGCTGTCTGTGGCCCGGCACAAGTTTTGGTTCTGGAGATGGCGTAAACTGAGAGAAATTCAATGTTAATTCCACCTTCCCTCACAACCCAGGAAAGTCTTGGGTTCCCCACAGAAACAATCACGTCTCTTCTGGCCTGTATGTCCCACCAGTGGAAGCCCAGTATTGTCTGGGGCTGTCAGCGAGGAGGGTGTTGTCTGCCATTTAGGCTCCAGGGCTCCAAGGGCTTTAAGTCCTGACACAATGCTTTCATCTCAAATTCTCCCCTCACCTGAGTCCCGATAGTAAGTAAAAGGGAAAAAAAGAAAAAAAGAAAAAAAAAAAGACCACCTCATTTTTAAGGTATCTTTTATCTTTCTAAAATTTTACTCACAGCCTTTAGCATGTTTGAAACCAAGATCTGACCAAGAAAGGTACGGCCCTGACATTTAATCCTGTCCTGAGATGAAGCACGTGACACCACAAATCTTTTTTAACATTTGTTTCCTCGTTTTCCTCCAGTACTAAGATAAAGTGGCTGTGCCATGTTCCTGTTTTACGGGGAGACAATAAATCATTATTAAGTCTTTATTACAAGACTAATCAATAATTTTACATTGTTGCAGAGCTCCAGAGATGAATCCATTATTTATTACCGTGTCTTAAAACCGTTTACATTACCTTCGCTTGATAACATAACTTTAGTATACCCAGTAACCTCCATTCTATTTATGGCATGAGTTCATCTGCTAATCTACAAACTACCTAAAATTCTGGAAATATGAAAGGTGATTCATCAATTAAGATCACAGGGACAACACTTGAAATACAGTGTAGGCATGTAAGGTGTCGTGACACACTAGTTAATGAGACCCCTTTTATTTCTGAGGAGAGGGAAATTTCAGGAACAATAGCCTCTCTTGCCTCAAACACAGGCCATTCTCAATGAATCACCACAGCTGTGCCATACTGAAGAACAGCCCTGCAGCAGCAAATGAGTTTATTCACAACAGAAAAATGAAACAGTTTTACAAAACATTTAATATTGGAAGACTCTGTTTTAACTCATCTTCAAAGAAAACTGACAGCGTTTCTAGGCTTGCCCACTCACCAGGCTGTGACTACCACCAAGCTCAGAGGTGGAGGTTTTTGCTGCTGCGAGACTTCCCAAGTTTTGTGTAAGGAAAAGCTGCAAGAACAGGCATGCAATGCTGTTCTCCCATAATTTCATGTATACAAAATGACACGCTGTACTTGGCAGCATTTGACTTCAGCTGTGAGCCTTCAGTAATAAACCAGCAGCAGTAAGGTGACTTGAGGACAGAGCAACTGCTTTTCCTTTGACTCCAAGGCCTGACCCAAAGCCTAACTGTCCTCATCCCATTCACTGGGAGGGAACAGGATGGAATTTCATATGTCTGTGCCCCAGGCACAAGTGGAAAAAGAGCTTTTACGACATCCCCATAGGCCACACAAGCAAGGTTGAATTAACCGGTCAGGATAACACTTGTTCAGATGGATTTTCAAGGGTCCGATCCCAGCACTTAAGCGTTCAAAGAAAGTAAGTTGCCCCCCTTTGCACCAATGTTACGTACAGGGCACAGCAGTAGAGAAACAAGATCTATCTTCCAAGAGATGTCATACCACCATCCTCATATGCTTTTTCTCTCGAAGGTCAAACCTTCAGAGGTCAGAGAAACAGAGCTGGCTTCTACCAACAAGGAAGCTGTGGTATCCCATCTTTGTGGTACCTCCCTACGGTTGTACAGCTTGAAGGCTTGCAAGAAAAAAATTGCTGGTGCTGCTGGTTTGCCTGTGCCTGTGGTTAGCCACAGGGATGCTCTCAGTTCACTGTGTTACAGCTCAGTTACAACTTTTGCTTTACAAACCGTGATCTCCAACTACTTCATGTCATGGTGACAGCAGGAAGTCACTAGCTCAGCTGACCACAAGGACAGGCTAATGACTCTGTCATACAACGGACATGCTCGGATTAATGTAGGCAAAGGTAACATAGCATCAGAAGGGGGAGAAGACCCAGGAAAATTTAGTATCTGTTGTGTTCTGCCTAAGCTGTTCTGCTCCATCTAGAAAACAAGTCTTTTTCTAAAACATGCTTCTAAAGCTGTTGGCAGGAATCGGCATGTTAAAGATTCAAATGATGTGGAATTTCCTACAAAACCCTTGGCCTGAGAAATCTCAGATACCACAACGGTGGGAGAAAGTATGAAGCTTCGCACAAGAAACCACCTCTTGAAAAGGTGAACTAGCCTTTTTTTAGGACACAGCGGGGGAGTGTTAAAGTCCAGCATTACCCTTTCCTGCCCAGCTGCTAAAAATGAAAGGATAAGTCACTTCACATGGTGTAGATGTCAGCAAGCCATTTAGCTAAACCTGTCCCAACCTAACCATGAGTACAAAGGGCAAACCATGTTCAGCTCTGCTTCTGTTTGAACGCTGTGTTTCCAACATGGAACTGCCAGTACTGTGCAGCTCAGTTAATGGGATTTTGACTCCTCTGCCCGTGAATCACTTCATTTTGTAGGCTTCAGAGTGCCTGCGCCAGCTCTTGTATTTTGGCAATATGCTTTGGTCCCTCACGGCTTTTCTCTGGTAAATAGTCCAGCTAGCTGATCTCAGGAGCATTTTTCAGTAGATAGAATGAATTATTAAAATTTATTCAAAGACACTTTGGCACGTACTATGATCTTTTCATCTGCAATAGAAGAGAACGGAAAGCAAGAAGTGGGTCAGACCCAGGATCCACCTAGATCCATACCTCATTTCTGAGAACGGGCAGCATGCGACACCTGGGGAGAGAAAAGAGCATGCAGACCCTTGAAACAGTCCTCCTGTTAGTTTTGAAAAGCTATACTTTCAAAACATACTTCAAAGTTGCTTCTTGGCAACTGTAAAAATCATTACACTAGAAAAAGAAGAAATTTCTGGAAGAATTCGGTCTAGACCAAGTAGAACATATAGAAACTTTCTAAGATAAACAGCAGTGTGATGTACTAACCAAGATGGAAAACTGGTGCTTTGGAAACACCATTTCGAAGGAAAATGTCAGCAAGCAAACCAGCAGCTAGGCAGGAAATTAACAAGGATTTGCTGCTGTTAACTAACATGCACACGTGCGTGCAGTGCATATCACAGAGGCACTTTTGCATACGTGAGAAGGCTTTGTGTGTGGTAGGTGATGAGCTGGTGCTGGTTTCTGTGCGGCAGGGAGTTTACCTCCAGGCCTTTGGTGAGCTAACGAAGGAGTTCCCTTGCTGTCCAACTGCCAAATAGAAGCGAGCGAGCGGGAAGGCAGGGACAGGGCGGGCAATGAGAGGGAGGCCCAGCCTCTTCAGAAGGTCTGCGTGAAGAACACGCGTTACACAACCAGAGGAAACACTTTGCTTTTCCATGGCTGGAGAGGCCAGGGCCACCCTGCCTGCGGGAACATCCCCCAGCCCAGCCCAGCCTCGACTCTTTGCAACCTCTCTGCAGAAGATCACCCGCACGGGTCAGCTGGGGACAGGGAGTCACGGCACCTGGGGGAATCAGCTGGTCCTGCGCGTTTTCTCCGGGACTCTTCCCTACAAGGAAAAGGCACCTTTGGAGACCTTCCTCACTGTAAAGGCTCCAGCTGAGAAAGTTCCCTGGACCTGCACCATTAGCTCCCTTCCCTGAAATCTCTCCTTTTGTTTGAAAGAGTGTATTTGGCTTGGCTTAAGCAAAGGTTCTCCATCTTATCTAAACACTGCATTAAAATCTTCCAGGCAAATGCCAGGCATGCACCGTAGCAAAAGGAAACAAATGCTTGTTTGTTCTTCACATGGGGGTTGGGTTTTTACCGTGGTTGGCAGGATGGGAACGTCATCATGCTCAAGGCATCCGCATGAGGGGTGGTCACGCTTCAGGAGCAGCACAACTCTGCCTGTACATGACACGTGTGCCCCTGCAACTGCTGACAGTCATCCCTCTGACACACCCCCATGCGGGAGTGGGATTGTCGTTATCTTCCCTCTGAGGATGGAAAACTAAGGCTCAGAGTAAGAGCAGCAGGGTTTCTCCTTTTCTTGCCAGCTCAACCTGGACTCCGAAAGCCAGCTGGGTCCACCTGCAGTGAATCAATAAAGTTTCTCCAAGAAGTTCTCAGTAAAGGAGTTCAAGCAAGTCCTCATGCAGACCGGTCAGGATATGTGACACAGGAGCTCCTGTCAGGGGTTTGAGAGGAAAGTGTGGGAGAAAGCCGTAGATGAGCTGACCAATTTCAAATGGATGTGATGAATGCACAGAGGGAGAATACTCCCTTGCCCCTAAATGGTCGTGCTGCTGCAGCGTCTCTGACCAAAGCAGGAATAGAGAAGGGAGAAAAGAAAGCATGCTACATCTGACGAAACTAGCTTCATTAGTTTCTCATATCAAAACCCCACGTCTGTTAAAAGAAGTTCAGCCCTGTTATCATGTTCAGCCACAGCAACAAGTCTGTGACAGTTCATGTCCAGTGCTCATCTGGCTGCTTCATATGAAGCCAATCCAGAAATGCAGGTCCACATCAGGCACTGAAACAACTCTATGGGATTCAGAGGTCTCCAGACACTGTCCTGCAAAACAGCGTTTCAAAGTCTTCGTTCCTCCTGAAGCACCTTCAGAAACTGTCAAAAGGCTCCCTAGTTTGTTTTGTTTATTTGTTTGCATTTTTTCCAGAGGTATCTGAAGTTTTTTCCCAGCATGGATGAATAGGAGTACTGTGAGGATTTCTCCACTGGGTTGGAGCTGGCTTCTAGAGCATGATACAGCACAATAAGGATTATGACTCATAGGGCAAATTTATGGCACTGTCCATCTCCAGCAACTCCAGAACGATGGCGAAGAGAAAGTATCTCAGCAAGGAAGATGTGGGCATGCCTGAGAAGGGGACCATTGTCTCACACACAAATCCCACTTCTGAATAAAAACAGGGTCCTGGACACAAAACTGGTATTCACCTATGCAGGCAAAGCTTCGGTCGCCGGGTTTAGACAGCCATCCAAACAGCTTTCTCTCACAGACAACACGAGCTGTCTCACACAAGAGGAACATTCTGCTGTTGGGGATGGGGGAGATAGGGGGGGCGAGAAGGAAAAGCTGCTGGTGATCGTAGGAGGCTCTGTAACATCTACTCTGTTTTACTTGCACAGGTGCTGTCAAGTGCCTGGGGACCCTACCAAGACTGGTGTCCTCCATGCCATACCCCACATAAACATGCACAAAGAGAAACATTTTGGCCTTGCGCCAGCAGGCCAAGCGCCAGCAGAAGTCTCTGCTGATGATGGACAGGAGGAACAAGGGATACACGGGGAATGAAAACACGTTGCCAGACAGCCAGTGATAGAACCAGGACTTTCCCAGAGCCTCCCAGGGGCTGGTGAGGACTAAAGAACAGACTTATGTGTTTGCCTTCCTGACCAAAGGGAGTGAAAAAACACATTTCCAGTCAGCAAAACGCCATTTCTGCTCTGCAGCTGAAATGTTTTAGCGCTACCATCATAGAGTCAGCCTGGTCCCACCTCAGACCCCTCCAGTGGTCTCCTATGGGCTGAGCACCCTACCAATCCCAGGCCAAACGTGTCCTGGCATCACTGTTTTCCTGCAGCAGAGGATCCCTTGGAAAACAACCAAGCCACCTGAAAATTCACTTTCACCCAGCAGCTTCTGCCAGACTGAAATGCAGTCTGGGGCTTGGAAAACATGGCTTTACTTGGTTTTAATTAAAACCAAATCCCTCCACCCAGACTTCCCTCTTCGTCACTCTCGCTCGCTCTCTTTCCCCAACTGTCTGACGCATTTTAGCAGACATGTCATCAGACTCCAGTTCAAGGGAGGGGAACGGCCATCTAACACAGCCTCTTGCATCAGTATCCCACCCTTCTCTGGGGGAACTGAGATGATGGACTTGGCAAGCAGGAGAAGGACTGCTGTGTAAGTGAAGGAATCCACGTACGTGTCAGCGTAAAGCCCCAGCTTCATCCACTGTTCCTGGACCAGCCAACTGCTTCCCGAGCACCAACAGGTACTGATCTAAAAGACTGGCACAAGGACAAGATAATACACTCCTTACTGATAAGATCACCAACAACAGCCAACTCTCTAAGTGAAAACAAACGTGAATCTCTAACAATGCCATAAATTGTACTGCTTATAGAATAAATGTAAATGCACAAAGCTTTTAAAATTGGGGGCAGAAACTTATGTTTCCCCAGCCTAAACGCATACAGCTTCAGTCTGCCTGGGTCCCTGTGCCTCCTCTGTCCTCCAGGCTGGCTCCACGCTTTCAGGAGAGCCTTGCCAGCAGTCAGAGACCCAGGTGATACCTGGCTGCATGAATGTGGATGCCCAGACCCAGATCCCCAGTAGGAAATCAAGGGAATTTAGTACTGTCTTTCAATGGTGATACAAATGTTGAAATCTGTATTTTGTGCTCTTGCCAGGCAGCTCATGGGTGTTCAGCCTTTAAAAAAGCCCAGTTGTTTATTTTGCTTTCTGACTGTGGCTTTAAGACCTTATTTTAGACTCCTGCTTCTCAAAATGTATCTTGCCAACCTTACCACATGTAACTAAACACGTATTTTACCATTTACCTCGTACTCTAGAATTTAGTTTCAAAACATCACTTTTTTATTTTAAGACGTGGGAAATACCAATTTTCAGGCTACCTGTTTAATTATTAGAGAGTCATTAGTAATGATTTAATCATTGTAACAAATAACCCAAAGGCGTATATGTCTAATTAAGCACATGTGTCTAACAGTTTCCAGGGAATGACACATACATGTGTCTTGCAATTCAAGTAGATCCGTACATCTCACTGAAGCACAACCTGAGAGTTTAACTGGGGCCAAACTCATAGCAGGCCAAACTGGCCCAGGACCAGAGACTTCGGTGGAATAACTGAACAGACCTCACCCTAGTTTCTTCCTCAAAAGAGTTCTGAGTTTACATTTTTATATTAACAAGATATACAGACATCTACCATTGGTCAGAGCTAATTCTATCCCACTATAAAATACTTGAAATTAGTGCGTGGTGGTGCATTCTTCACTGAATTCGTGTTAAGCTGTTCCTATGTCTGTGCAAGTTAAACAAGATATAGGTTCGACTGTAGTGGGGTGATCTTCTAGCCGAAGTAAGGCTCAAACTCAGTGCACCACAAATATCCTGGCAATTCCTTGCCAGTTTTGTCCAGCTGCGAGGTATTTAGGGGCAAGAAGAATCCCTTTCTAGATGTCTGACCATTGCCTGGCATTGCAGGACCCTGCATTCAGCAGAAATTTCAGAATGTCACCTCTGCACTAATGGCATATTATATATTTTGCCTTCCCTTCTCAAGTGGAGACCACTCAAGGTTTTTGTGACAGCGGCTCAGAAAACTGTTCCTTGTCCAGGAATCATTTTGGATCAAGAGAGTTCAAGTGATACACTGAACTGCCAAGCATTTTGAAGCTTACCACCCACTAGATGTAATGAAACTACCATAACACTGCATAGTAACTAATGCAGAGAAGACCGTGTGTCACTGGTCAGAGCACACAGCCTTTTGCCAAGCACAGAAGGACAGCCGGGAGTCAATTCAGGAGGCAGCAACCTACCACACAACCAAGGGGAAAGTCTGCTGGCTTCTTTTCAGGTGGTCTTGTCACAACATAGTCCCACTATAAACAGGGGACAAAAGGGAAACCACGCCTCTTGTGTTTTGGCAGGAAGCAAAGTTGCTCCTCTGGTACTTGCTCCGGGTATGTGTAATTCAGATTATGGTACAAAGCTATTTTGCACCTCCTCCTCTGCCCGCAGCACCAAGGAAGAGGTAAGAGGCTGCCTCTGCTTGGTGTCTGAGGTCCTCGGCTGTGCTTGGAGGGCATCAGGAATGAGAGGGTACGGCTGGCAATGGGGGTGGCATTGGCGCTGGCAAGATGACTATCACATTCGCTTGCTCTAAAGCTCGCTGAAGGACTTTCTGTAAAGACTGTAGGTGATTTTTTTCATTTGCTTTAGCAGGAAAATTTGGAAGCAGCCCCAGAGTGAATGAGGGTTTGCAGCACAGAAGCTTGATTACCTGCTTTACTGGTCAAGACTGAGGCATTACAAGCAAGACTTCCAATCTGAAATCTCGGTTTGTGGAAAGCAGAGGGTATAAAGAATGAAAGAGAATTTACATTAAATACAGTCAAAAGGAACTGGAGGCTGGGAAGTAGGGTCTGTCACCTCAGAGACTCGTTTGAAAATCCCAGTCAACCTTCTGTAAAGGACTAGAAATACACGCTTCAACTAGCTATTGCTGGAACTAAGGCCAGGTCTTCAAAGAGCTTTAGCAGCAGCTCTAGTACTCTGCCTCTAAGTATTATGGCAAACACTCGATATAGCAAAGCAACACAGAAATGAAGCCCATGCAAGCCATGGCAAAAGAATCCACAGAGCTTGCCTCAAGGGTGCAATAAAACCAAGGGACACTGCCTCTGATGTTACAGCACTGGTCTAGCTGTGAGTGCAGTGCCTCTCCCCTTCCTTGATCCAGATGCATATTTCACTCTCCTGTGCTTCTGTTTCTCTTGGTGCAACAGGAGAAGGAGGATCGTGTAAAGCGGAAGACTGACCATCTCTAGTCCTCTAACATCAGGGGATGCACAGTGCTGCAGTAAAGACAATTACTAACCAAAATGACGCCTGTAACTGGATACCATGACGACAACAAGCATGCCATTGCGAAAATATTATTCATGTGCCAGGTAGATGATTACAGACATGCACCAATCTGAGAGCATTTTATGCAGTGGTGATAAGATAGTAGCAACAATAAAGTTAACTGTGTCTCCACTAGCTGTTAAAAGGCCACTAAAGAACAACTGGGGGTCTTTGACCTCTGCCATTCCCAGTGTCTCTCAAGATTATCAGAACAGTCTATTTCTGCCTTTAAACCTTTGTCTGACTCTACCACACACAGCAGTTGCAAGTGTAAATCTTAAGAACCTTTTTTCCTGTATGAGGAAAACACCTTTCTCAACCAAAACACACAGACATATGAGGTCAACATGACTTGACAGTAAGTAAGGGTCTTTCTAAGACAGTCCTAAGCCTTCGTTTAAGTGACCTGTGGTTTGCTGACCACAACAGCACATAAAGGCAACAGCATTGCCCTGTGCACTGAAAGCTGTTACAGCTGGATTTGAAAATCTTGTCTGTAAAAGGCAAAGAGGCCCAGCACAGACCTGTCAGTGCAACTGCAATGCTTGTTTCATGGTTTTCCCTTTGGAGATCAGGTTGGCTGGACCAATATAAGAGTGGAGCAAAAGAAAGTAACGGGCGAAGGAGAAAATAGGAGAAAGCAAAACAGGACAAAAAAGAATAGGAGGTGAAAGAGAAAGAGAAACAATTAGGAAATAGTCAGATGCAGCCAAAGAAGGGTGTTGGCTTAGGAAAAGAAAACAGCTGAGGGAAGTGTGTATCGTGCTGTGTCAGGAGGGAAAATAAAAAGAGGCAGATAGGCTGGCTCTTATTTCAGGAAATGAAAAGAGATCAGGGAGATTTGAGCTCAGTTCCTGCATCTTCCAGAAGCTGGACAAATTCATTGACCATGGCTAATGAGCGACTCTGATGTCTCATTACCCCTAAGGCATTTGTGACTTAGATGCGTAAGCATCTGTAAGGATCTGTTCCCTCGTTTTACGGGAGGAAAAGGGTTTTTTCACCCCAGAGGGATTTAAGAAGGAAAAATGCCTACCTGCCTAATGGACAGGCAGCTTGTACAGGTACTGAGTGATGGAGGGGCAGGTGGTGGGGAAGTCTGGTCAGAAGCTAAGATGGCCTGGCTTCTGTGATACCGACATAAGCCTCACCACCTACATTACCATCAACAACTAGCTGTGCAGGTGCAGGCACAGAACAGGGCACAGTAGCATGGCGCCTCAGCATCCGCAAGTGCAAACTGCTTACATTTACGTGAGCAAATTGAAACACATTTGTAACCATTCAAATACACGAGGGTATCGTATGTTTGCTAAAGGACTCCTACTCTATTGGAGACTACTTTCTCTCACAGTTAATATCCAGCTGGAGACCTTTAGTTCTGATGTAATCAAAACGTTCACAAAGTTTATCAAAGAACAGCTTCAGCTTCTATCCAAAACATCCTCAAGAACTAGCAAGAATTTCCAAAAAAATTCCAGGTTATACTCAAGCAGAACATATCTCTTATTCTTATCATTTTCTAAGCTGGTTCTTCATTCAGACCTGGTCTGTTTCTTATCATTTCTGGGCTGCCATGTGAGAATGCAAGGACAGAGGACAATGGGACCACAGATGGGCAGAGAAGGCTGAAGGCCACGCCATCGAGGTGGTTGCTGAGCACTTCACAGGGGACCACTGCTAGGCCTCCAAACAAGCATGAGGATCACCAATAGCTGAAGTAGAGGGTGAATAAGAGGTATTCCCAAATGTGTACTCTTTAGGCTGAAGTCTCATAGGTCTTCGAATCCCAGGTGCTGGTTCAGTCCAAACTGGTCAATTTTTAAAGTGGGTAAACTTTCCTCAAAGAGACTCTGCTTTATGTTAGTTTCTTTATTGTGCCCATCTGCTGGGGTCCATATTCCCTCCTTCCTAGCACTGACTCCAGGTCTCCAGTCAGCTGCTGTTTCATTCCTGTTCCAGACTCAAGAGACTTGTGTTTCAGGTTCAGTGAAATGGTCCTGGACAAATCACATTTTTCTATAGTTTTCCCTTCAACTCTATATCTATCTTTCATTCCATCTTCAAGCTGCATGTGCCAGATAACTGTCAGGAGAGCGTTACTGGGGCCCTGATGCTGATGGCACACCACTAACACCAATAAGGTAACACTTGCTCACAGGAAGAGGTAACTTGGTCATAACTAGATTTCACAACACTACAGATCTGCCATCCTAGTACCAGTCCTCACAGAGGTCACTGCCTCTTTATTTGGTACATCCCTTTAAAGCTGAGTGCTGAGAACGAGTGCTTTCAGTTACTTTACTGTTGAGCTTTGCTGCAGCTGAATTTCCTGATAGCGAAGTGCCTTTGCTCCTCCTGGGGCTCCTCCAGTTTTGCAAGGATCCAACAATCTTTAATTTAATTTTCCTTCTACCTGACCTTAGATGCTGATACTTGCAGTCCAGTCCGCCTGAGGAATCACTGAAAAGGATTAAGTCCTTACTCTACACCACTGTCTGGAAACATGTCTCCCCTGTTGACTGCAAGTCCCCAAAATCTGCCTAGCCCAGAGCAAGAAGATGCAAATCTCTGCCCCTGGAGCGGAGGCCAGTTCCATTATTTCCCTCTCAGCCAGAGCTGGCACAGACATGGTTACACAGCTGCGAGAACTACTGCTTGCACCGCAGCTTGTGAAGCAGTCTCAGAGTCTTTGCAGAGCTTCTGGGTAAAGATTTAGTCCAGGAAGCTTTTGAGCCCTATGCCAACTGCATGCAAAAGACATTCCCAATTAACCGTGCAGGAGCATTTGGTGACATCAGTAAACTTAGCGTCAAGTTTCTTGTGCCCATTGCTCTTGGAGGTAGATTTGCCATCAATACTCACTGTGAGGCCAAAGATAGCCTTACTGTAAACATTAACTCTGTTCTTAAACTTCACATCCTGGCACTGTAACATTGCTTCCTTAAGTGCATGCAGCTTGATGCAGCACATGAATCACAGCACAAAAATGCTCCCGCACCAGTTGTGATATAATACCATTGCTTTAGCTGTCCACAAATTTTGATATATCTGACAAGCTTGTGCTTCAGTTTTCTTGGAAGATAAATTGTTCTCAAAATCCAGGCTTTAATAACTTACTCCTTAGACTTAGCGTTGAGGGTCAGATTAAATTTAGAGACATTTGACTATCACCACAGAGAAAAAGAGTTTTGTCTGCTATGATCTGCAATACTGAACGCAAAGACCTTTAGAAGTAAGGGTTTGATCTTCATTTTAGACTTTGCTTATCACTAGAAACACATTTGTTTCTCCATAGCAAAGTTAGCTCCAAGCCTACAATACCGAGAGAGAAACATGACCTACACAAAGTTTCCATGGAGAGTCTAGAGCAAAGCTGCCTAAAAGTTTGGAGCTGTTCAAAACAAGTGCTTAAAATGATTGTTAACTATCAAAGCCCACATATGAAGGTTGGGTCCAAAGCCAAACACCCTTGAAGTCCTGCAACTTTTCAACCCGTGACGTGTTTGCAGGGGGATCATCTCTAGCAACACTGGCAGGTTTTTTAAAACAGGACCTGAGCATTTGTTCTGTCCCGCAGTTTTAAAAACAGACTGGCCTTTATCCATCAAATGCACTGAAGCACGCTCACGCCCTAGCATGTCCTGCAGGGGCTTTTCTGAAGCAGGACCAAGAAGCAACTTAAACCTCAATGTGAATGAGACGGCTAATCTGTCTCACAGATACTTTTTTTTTCCCCACTCGGCATCCTCTGCATTCCTAAAACTAACAGAAAAACATTTTTCTGCGTACATATAAGCAGCCCTGAATCAGTGCTGTTCTGCTGGGTTCTTATGTTACATTCTTTTGTGCTACATACAATTTCCACTAGGACATTTTGTCCCCCAGGCTTCATCAGCCAGTCTATTACATCCACCCCCTCGCACCCCCACCTCCCTCTGGTTGCATAACTTCAGCCAGGATGTTAAATTAACTCTCTTGCAGATGAGTTTGACATAATCTTATTTACTTTCATAGCGCATATGCCAGTATGCAAATACATTACTCAGCACTATCGACTCTGCACTTTCACCAAACTATTACTCTTTGTTTTTTTAATGTTGGTTCACTAGATACCAGACAGGAACACTGCTGTGCCAAACAGCAGACTACCCATGTCCAGCAGGAGAAATCTGGTGACATTAGAAAACTAAGTCTGGTTGGCATTCGTAAAGGTTTACATCCAAGCGAGGAAAACAACTTGTTTCCCACCTTGGCATCTCACTCCTACTCACCTTAAGACGCCAGGTCATGTTTTTAGCTTGTGAGGGAAATCTCAGCGAGCTTCTCCAGATCTCCGGGATGCAGGCGGCCATGATGGCAAAGCCGTACAGACTGACTTTGCATCTAGGGGTGACACGATGCTTATGTGTATTTAAAGAGCTTCCCAGCTCCCGGGCACAACCCCAGTTGCCTCCTGACTGACCCTCTTGCCAGCAGGGCAAGACCAGGCTCACACCTTGCTCATTGTGCCCATATATATCATCAGAAGAAAAGCCAGGTGCAGAAGCAGAAATAAGAGCTACATAATCAGGAGCCCTGTGTTCACATGAAGGTCCCTCCTGGGGACCACCTCCATGGCGGTGAGGTCAGTCTTTAACAGCACTGTTTGCCCATACAAGGGCAGCAACGCCAAACACAGCTGTCCGTAAGGAGGCAAAAACAGTCCCAAGCATTTCTCTTGCAGCGGAGGTAAGGTCTGTGTGAAACCTGGGTGGGCTGCACTGCCAAAAAGATGAACTTGTGACTGATTCATGTGTCTACCTGACGAGCTCAGGCTGATACGACAGACAAACAAGCTAAACTTGAAGAGTAAGCAAATCCTCCCTCTAATGCAAGGAATAAGGCTTCGTAGCCCACTGTGGCAATCCGGTTTTATGTGAGGTAAAGAAATCACAGAAAAATACTGGAAAAACTGGATCAAAGGAGACTTTTCTAAAGTCTTGCTTTGTATCTGCTGTGGCCTACCAATGGACTGTCAGGGTGCAAAACTGCACTTGGAGCTACATTTTGTATTTGATCCCAACACAGCTAAATGCACAAATAAACACAAAAAGAATTGAAAACAGCATTTCCAGGCTGCAAAACAAAGGCACAGCAAGTAAACATGAGGAAGTGAGAAGTTCAGCTTAAATGCCAGAGCACCATATTATGCGAGTTGCCTCTCTTACTGCTGTGGTGGGTCTGGGGAAGATCATGGTCCTGCTGGGCTGCTCATCTTCTTGCAGAGGCTGATGCGCACTCCCTGGTTGCTGTCTGCAAGGGGAATCTAAAGCCTTGGCAACCAACGGAGACACGAAGCAGAGGGCAGGTGTCCTCAGCCTGCTTTCAGAGCTCCCCAGGCTCTGAAAGCCAGCAGCTCTCTGGCTACTGAATGGGAAAAAAAGCTCATTTTGCCCTTACTTTGCTTGCTAACACCTCAACATGGAACCACCAACATGTGTGAGCAGAGAAGAGGTTCTCTGACACAGTGAGAAACACCACGCCAGCCATCCGGTAAATATTTTGATGTTAATAGGGCTCTGGCCTAACAAACCATATCCTACAGCAGTCTATTTATGGCAGAGTTAAAAAATAACACAAGACCTTTCACCTGGAATTAGCATTTCTACTATTTTTAATTGTTAACAAACTCAGAACTACTAATTCTTTGATGCTAGAACTCGCTGTGTTTCTTCTTCAAGTGAGAGAAGTCTGTTTTTTTCTACAGGCTCAATTTTTTCTCTCTGTTTCATGTCTGATTACATTTTGCATGGATGTTTCTGATATATTCGCATGCCAAGAAAAAGTATTACTTTCTTTTATCCTTCAACAATCCAAACTTATATTTAACAACTGAAACTTGGCATGCTGATCAGTTTTCAATAAAGGCTACATATGCTTTGCCAGGGAAGTACATTTAACTAGGGCAGAACTATCTGTTCTTGAAAAATTATCAGACTTGTATGGTCCTTTTCATCAAGTAAAGAGCCTTCATCTTGCAAACACCTATCCTATGAATGACTTGAGAAAGTCAATTTAGTGTAACAGAACCCAGACAAACAAGCAAAAAGTGTGGTCTTACTCTATGCCAGTTACCCAAAATTGTTAATCTGAATTAAAATGATATCTCAGTCAGAAAGGAGTAAGAAATACTTCAAATGTAACTGAAGCATAGCTGCAAGTACTACAGCACATACAAACATAGGGAATGGCGCTGATCACTTTCTCTGAGTTTCTTTATAAACTTTTGGGTGCCTTCTGTTAAGAGAACCAGGGGGAAAAAATGGTAAAGCAAAAATCTTGAGAAAGGAAAGCAAAGATCGTCTGTTCCGCCAGCTGCACTATAATGGGCTAGAAATTCTAACTCAGCTATAGCAATTTTAGAAGGGTACTGCCAAGGCATTTAATTTAGCAGGATACTTTATTTTCAAGGCTTATAATTAGATACAGTAGCAAACTAACAAAAAAGGGCACTGCTTAGAACATGCTTCCACTTTGAGTAAATAGAAATCCAAATTCCAGCTTTCAAAGCTAGCCTTCGGGGGAAGGGAAGGTAAGGGAAGGCAAGGCAAGGCAAAGGGAAAGCACGGCAAGGCAAGGCAAAGGGAAACCAGGACTGACACATCCTGTGGCTTTTGAACCCGCTAAGGACTTGCAGCTCCAGCCTGTTTCCAATCCAGAGCCAACAGAAAGTATTGTCCTACTGGGGGTACACAACTGATAGGCACAGACTGCATCACTAAGCAATAGCCCCTAGTAGGGCTGGGCGGAATCTGAGTACCAATATCCCATTTTCAGAGGGAGGAACTGGTAGGTACAAGCACTTTGTTGGAAGTCACCCTGTGATGCAAGGTGCCATTCAAGCTATACAGTTTTCTGTTGTCAGAAGACTCAGCTATCAAGAAGCTTATACATGTGAACCAGACTCTAACACCACCTACTAATGATGATCTAGAAATCATACTGTAAAGTCCACTCAGATTTCTTTGAAACTTAACACTTACAACATCATTTATTTTACATGCATTGCTCAGTCCCTAATAAACATTAAGAAATTATTGTAGGGGAGCATCCACCAAAGTAATGTTTCTCTATAGCCCCATGCACATAACCATCTCACACTCACTCTTGCACTGGTTACCCCATTGAAAAGGTAAAGTGTGGAAACAAAATATTACAAGCTTCACTCTGGCATCAGTTTTCAGAAACTGCCAATCCACGGAGAGAGCAGGGAGGTCTGTCACGGAACAGGGGTAAGGTTGGCAGAACCTGCAAGATTCCTGCAGGATGCAGGACAGGAAGAGCAACAGCTCATCTTCAGTTTTTCACTGCCCTGTTTTCAGAAAAAAAATAGCACTGCCATTGAAGTCAGCATCAACCAGCCTGACCATCTTCTCTTACTAAGCAGTACAGCTGCACTGATTTCAGATTATCTCAGCCGAAGATCCACCAAGCAAAGCACCATTCTGTTCCTATCTCATGTCCTGTGCTTAACACAGTTCCTGTGGCTACTCCATACAGCTGCAAGAAAAAACAGAGAGTAAGGCTATGACATAGGACATTGATAAGACCTTCCAGGACAGGATACGTGTGGGTGAAGAAAGCAGCTGGACCTCTTCGCAGCCCATTTTTTAGCCTTTCCCTGCCACTGTAGAAACTGGCATCTGAGTAAGCTTGCTACCCTCCACAAATGGCTCACTCCTGAAGTGAAGTCATAGGTCTGTGCTTACTCCATCATCTATTGACATGGAGATGACTGTGACTCATGGGTCCAACACTGGGACTTTTCCTTTTCTCCAGAATTTCAGTAAAAAGCACTTATTCACATCATAGGTAGTATGTTCTTCATTGTCTATGTCACTTCTGTGTCTGCTCAAATGTAAAATTGCTTAAGCAGTACCAGGCAATCACTTTCCTACAACAATAAGAGCTTACTGCTTTTCCTCGCATTGCTACACCTAGCACAACATGTCCCAGGACAACTAAGGCCTAGAAACGGGGTCTAAAGTCACAGGCACACTAGGCTGTCTATCAAGTCCTGGTAAGGTGGTGCATGTAGTCTTTAGTCTACCTTAATCCTGAAAGGAAAAAAGAAAACACCCTCAAGGAGACTTAGTTCAAGACCAGGTCAGACTAATAATGCAGACTTCGATAGATCACAACAGTGGTAAATGCATGTGGGAACTAGTCATCCGTGCACCGCTGATGGGAAGAACCATACAGAGCCGCAGAAACTGGACAGCTTTCCCTTATGTGCTGCTCTCTCTTGTGCACCGAAGGTCTGAGACAAAGGGTTTGCTGATGAATAAACCCTCCAGCAGCACAGAGGCTGCTCCTGATAGCTAAATAAATGCATTTTGTACTAGAAAAGTTAATACAAGTTTGGCATAAGATCACAAAATAAGCAAAATTAGTTAGCACCGAAATGATCCAAGCCACATTTTAACCAATGTAGCAGCACTAAAATCATCCTCCATTCCCAACCAACATTACTAATCCATCCCTTGCCTTAAATTAAATATGAATAGTTAAATATTTCATTCATAGTACTTACATTTTCTGTGTGACATGTCGAATTACTGAAGCTGCCTGCTTCAGATGGTTCCAGTGCACTGGGGCCTTTACCACTGCTGGCCAGAAGTATTTGTCCTTCAGGGTCATGTTTTCAGCCACTCTCTCTGGCCAAAAAACTAAACATTTGTCCTTCAGGGTAATGTTTTCAGTGTGTCTTAAGGTGCTCTGCATAACACTGTGGAACACAAAAGTTGGATAAGTATCTTCCACATGCACGTGGCCTGTGCAGAAGAGAGCGGCAGAAGGTTGGGAAGACCTTCTGTGAAACACTAGTGCTTCGGAGTGAAACAAGTGACTGACTTTGATAGCAGTCTGGTGCTGTGGCGTGTCCCTTTGGTGGGCACAGCACTCAAGGCCGCAGAGCGGGCACGCTAACCAGCAGTAACACAACTGCTGTGGTAAACACGTACAGCAGTCAGAGGGGTGGGAATACCAAAACCAAGGAGTGGGCTGGAACGAGGCAAAGCATATAACACAGCAACAGAGGGAAACTGAGTCAAGTTCAGAATGTCTGTCTGGAGGCACCTCCTTGTCATGTCTCCTGTTAGGCTAAAGGAAATTCTAGCAACCCACAGTTTTTGAGTCTTTGTAAAGCAGACAGAGCCAAAGGCTGGGATGGGGAGGGAGCTCATGTGCCCTGATGCATCGTCTTTATTCTGCAGTCTTTTGCACATCACGCTTCCACTGTAACCAAGAAGACAGCTGACCACGTAACTGCTCCAGGCTGCTCTTAAGAAACACCATGTGCACCCTTCTGCATGCCTGAAACACACTGCGTCTGTCTCGGTAGACATACTGTAAAATTTCTCCTGGCTTCCAAAAACTTGGGCACAGGCAGCAATGTTGCCACTCATTACCTGCGCACAGTAATCTGATAGCTGAGAGTCAAGCCATTCATTTCCAAAGGGAAGGAGATGTGAGTGAACTCAGCCAGCACTACTTGGCAGGGTACTTGGTAGGGTACCAGGGGCTCTGCCCAACCCACAGCTTCACCAGCCAATCGAGGAGGCTCCTCTCACCCCAAGTATGACAGCTCAGAGATACAGGAGGGGAAGTGCTTTCTTCAAACAGATATGTTTAGCTATCAAAAGAAGAGGAAACTGGAGAAAATTGGGGGGGGGGGGGGNTTATGTGGACCTAGCACAAGCTGGGAGAGGTAAAATAATGTCAATAATATCTGCAAAGGAGAAGCAGTGGATAGGAGGCTAGGACACCCGAGGAAGGAGCCTGGAGAAAAAGCTCGCAGAGAAATCCACAAATGTTGCGTGGAACAGATTTGCAATGATGAAGCTTCCACAGTTTGGGGGGACTTACCTACAGAGGATGGTCTCAGAGAAGGGGCTCTGGGATTCAGTGAATTTCTATTCTCTATGTCAAATGTACTGCATACACTGACTTCCAAGAGAACTCTACCTGTCATCAACTCATGCCCATTTAAAAGACAGCAGCCAGATACTGCAGTCTTTCAAAATCTTTCCAAGGACTTGTACCACCTGCCAGGTCTGTCCTCCTGCCTCTGACAGACTCACGGCTGTGCTGTAAGCCTCCCACCCACCGCTTCCCACTTAGCCACATCACCTTGCCTAGGCTTACAGAGATGGAGAACTGCGCAGACACCGTGGCAGGTCCAACAAATGATTATCCACCTTCCAAAAAAAGAAATCTCATTTGAATTCACATAGCTTTTGCTTCCAGCTGATGGGTCTTTCTAGGACCTCTCCAAGTGAATTAAGACTGCATTATATTAAGAGAATTCTTCCTTTTCTTTACAGACCAGTCACCTTGTAGTATTTCCTTTAGTCACGACCAAAGCAGAGTGGGAGTTTTGGGATCTCGCTATATCTCTGTGAGAGAAATCCACTCAGAGGAGGAGCCGCAGGACTCACATGAACATCCTTTGTGATTGCCAAAGTTACAAAAAAGTACGGAGCAAGACCACCCTAGCTACACACACGGATTTGGGCATAGAGAAGGTGTCACTGTCTAGTTGAGAAGCTCTCAGTCACTGCAAAATTTAGCTTACCTTTTAAAATTACCTCTGGCACTGAAGACCAGAGCTGCCAATATCGTGATATGTCCTGTGGCACATGCAAGTCTTTGGGGAACGACCCTGCAGACTCTTCCAGGCCCCAGCCTTAGCCCACCCACCCACCTCCTTAAGGTCACATTATGGTCTCTGAACACAGAGACGATTTAGTGCTTTGAACAGGTTTCTAGGCTCACTCTTTCTGACTCAATCTGGAGACAGATCTACACTCATAATTCGGCTGGTAGGCTAGGTGCCCTCCACTGAGTCATTACCGCTATTGTGTAAAACAATGGATTGTAAAGCAATGTAGATTTTATCAATAGAAACACTCTTTGGCAATCAAACTTCTGAGGATAAAATCATAGATTCAGCTGACAATGAGCTGTCTTTGCTCACGGGATGCCAGCATCCAAAATTATTAACTGCTGTAAATATTCTACTATATCTTAATTACTTATGCACTTATTCATAGCCTCGGCTGCATTGGTTCTCGGAAGCACCATAACCACCCTACAAAGAGCTTAGCTAACTTACTTAAGGAAACTTTAAAGGAGTTCAGACACAAATACTTTTTTTTTAAGTTTAGCTGTATCATTTCTCCACAAATGGATGGTATTATGCCTCCCATTTAAAAGGCAAAAAAAAAAAAAAATTTGTGAAAACATTAGTGTTGCAAAATCAGGCACACAACATTGTGTGCTAACAAACTGGATGTGCCAGAACTAAAGTTGCCCAGGCCGCCGTCTTTTGGCCCCTTTCTTGCATTACAAGATCACAAGCTACTTTCCAGAGTAGCAATGCCTCACCGATTGCTCAAGGTAGATGTTGCTCAGTGGCAGACAGATTTAGCCCTAACCTAAATTCCACCTAGCGCTTCCCATGGGCTCAGCATCCCTGAAGGCCCACAGCCTGCCAGTAGGAAACACTTGGCACAAAGACTTAGGTGGAATTTAGGCCGGCTGGGTCTGGAGCCTAATGAGCAGCTATTCCTTATTTTGTTTCTTCCTCATTGTGCAGAGTGTGGCCCCGGGCCTCAATTACTGCACGCTATTCAATCCCCGCTCAGAATGCAGCATTATTAATTTCCTCGTGTTTCCTCATTACTGATGTCCTATGGCACTCCTTGTCCCCACATCTCGGTGCCCTGCAAACACAACCTTCGCGGCAACCTGCAAAGCGAGCAGTGGATCTCCCATTCAGCAGTGACTGCAGCTAAACTGTTCTGCTGGTGTGGGGCATCCATGGTGAGGTGTTTCCCAGGGCGGCTAACATTTGTGCCACCAGCCGTCTATGTGTCCCTATGCCAGGCAGGGTCCCGGCTGTGCTGCTGTCAGTGACAAAGCTTCCCTGGAAGCAATGGAGCCACCAAAACTGGCCTTCAGCAATACCATCAGAGCATCATTATGTAGCGTCTATGTCAAAAATCTGAGAGTAGATGCCATATTGCTCCCATTAAGAGAGCAAAGGACTGTTATCATAGAGTAATGGGCTCCTGCTGGTCCATTAATGTTGAAGCAAAGCTGGAGGCATTCATGGAAACAATGTGGAAGTCTGGTATTTATTCTCAGAGCAGGCAGCATTGATCCTTTCTCCCAGTGTTCTCCTACTATGTCTATTCCTGTTCAAATGCGGGGAATATTTATCTAATCGTTTCCTCTGCTGGATGCTGGTGCAGGGAAACAACAGATGTTCTTGACTTCAGCACAGCAATAGTTTAGAAAGACATCTTGGGTGAATCAGCTATCCAGGTCACTTTATCCACAACATTGCCTGGGAGGAACCATGGAAAGATGGCAGAGGTGTTGTTTACTGTCCTAGCTCATTAGCGCAAATTTAATTTCAAATACTTCTGGTTAAGCTCAGGAGCACTTTACTGCTAAGCCTTCTCTTTCTTCTCATGCAAATTCAAATGCTTTACATAATAGAAGCAGCTATCTCCTATTTTCTGGTTTTCTTACATCTTGCACCTTAATGTATGTTGTGTTAGGAAGCATGTTATAAGTTCAGATTACATTCCTTAGAAGGACCACTTTTACTCAAACAAAATAAACTCAAAGCTTAACTAGGCAGAAAGGGCTTGAAAAATCCACGAGCAGTGAAAGCCGACTTCTAGGTGGGTGTTGAGACCTACTTAGACATTTCTGCAGTAATAGAGCTTCCTTAGGAGCAAAATGTTGCTGGTTCTTGTACGTGTAAACGAAACACTAAGCAATGATGCAAGCGCATCATCGTCCCAGCTCTGCAGGCAGGTCTGCCAAGTCTCACTGCTGCCATCAGCTTCAACAACGATGAGAAAACTGAAATGAGTGAGGGCAGTTATTAACAATGCTTCATTTCAGAATTACGCAGACGAGAGAGAAAGAAATGGATTTTGTATTGACGCTGTTTGGGAATATTCTGGGAAGCCAAATCATTTTTATTAACAGAGATTATTAGCTAAAAATTAATAATTAAAAGGTGAGAAAGACCAAAAAAGAAGAGCCTAAGATGGGGAGGACGGGGGAAGATCTCTTCCACATAGTTTTTCCACAGCAATCGAGGGGGCTGGGACATGGCCAAAGAGTAAAACCCTGTCTTGCAGCAGAAAAGAGATTCCTCCAGGGAGATAGAGAAGTTAGAAGTATCTTTTCCTTTCCTGAGGCTATTGGACAGCAGTGGCTTAAATATTTCACACAGATAATAATGAGAGAACCTGGTCCCCAAGGAAAGTGCAAGAAGGTGAATCAATAGTAATCCCAGCACCTGGCTTTTTCAGAGCCAGCTCCACAGAGCAGCTTGGGCTTCTCAGCCATACATCTCCCTGTATCTTCCAGGACTTACCAAAACTATCACCCATCGATGGGGACCATCCTCTGGTTAGCTAACAGCTGGTAATTTTTCAAGTTTTCTCTATTTTTCTGCAACTTCTCCATTGGGTCTGGAAAAATACAATGAATCAGCCCCATGCATGCAAAAAATCACAGACAAACAAAGCAATAAACAAGAATTTATCCTCTTTGCTGCGTGTGAGTGTCCCCATATTACATGCAGGACTTTGAAAAAGGATGCTTTTTGTGGAGTTCCTGTTTGCACCAGTCCCACTGTGAGAGCCACTTAGATAGGTCACTGTTAAATTTCGGGTATCATCCGAACTCAAAGAGGGGACAAACC
Organism: Psophia crepitans; assembly: GCA_013399095.1. Lineage (NCBI taxonomy): Eukaryota > Metazoa > Chordata > Aves > Gruiformes > Psophiidae > Psophia > Psophia crepitans. The sequence goes on from VWZZ01003505.1 coordinate 278,949, forward strand.
CATTAAAACAATGATGGATGGGGCAAACCCCTTAAAACACAGATGCCTAAGCTTGACAAGAAAGTATAAAGCTCTTTCTTTTCCAGAAACAATTTAAGGTATTGAATTGCTTAAAGTAGAAGAGCTGCTGCGTACAAGAGACCCTGGGTGGTGCTGAATTGTGCGAGGGTGCTGGCCGCCTCTGCCAGGGGCTGGTGAGGCTGAGTGAAAGGTACTCAACAGGAGGGTGAGCACCTCTGGAAATAGATGCCTGAATCTCACAGGGAATTATCCCTCTGGGCGGAATTCTGTGGGAATCAACAACCTGAACTCCTGTTGAGAACCCGGCCCCTGAGGTTAAGCCCTGCTCAGTTACAGGCTCTCAAGGAACAAACATTGCACTGATGTGCTGTAAGTATAGTGAAAGTCATCACCAGGGCTCTCCCCTGCATGCAAACCCCTTTCCTCTGGGGTGTGAAAGCACGCTGGCTGCCCAGCAGAAGAAACAGCTCATGATCCAGAGACCTCCAGGCATCAGCACCGCTAACAACCCCAGCAATACTAATTCTTAAAGACCCACAGCACAAGCCTACGTATAGTACCTTGCTACAAGGTGTTTGACCTAAATCAGCCCAAGGCTCTTGAATGGTGACAGTAGGTATCACTGGGTCTTTCTGAGCTCGCTCATGCAGGAAAGTAAAGACAGGGGCGGGCTTTCAAAAGCAGGTGAAAACAGACTTGACAGGCACTGCTCACGTTCCCAGCATGACCGTTTATGGTCTTCAGTCTGCATGTGCCATCTGTGTATGAATGCACTCGCTACTGCTTGAAACTTGCCTGGAATTGCCCGCAGTCTTCAGAGACGTGCCCTTTGTACTGTGCTAATAATCCACAAGTATAACTGCCAACCAAGCGGGGTTTTATTTCTCTTTAAAAAATAAAATAATAAATAAAGTACCCCATGCAAGAAAAGGTAAATAAAACTTGAGCTCAGTTGTATTTTATGAAGACTATACAGTAGATAGTAGAAAACAGATCCCCAAAAGGCAGGTCTCCCTAGGAAACTCCCAGGAAGGCAGCTGGGTGGCTGTGGCTCTGGACTGTCTCCCCTTCCTCGGTGTGCAGAGGTTCTGCGGGAGGAGTGTGAATCCTCAGCGCTGCACCACACCTCTCCAGACCACGCCTTGCACAGCAGGCGTATCTGAGGTCTCTCCCACTTTAACCCCCTTGTCGGACTCAGTGCAGTTGAGGTCAGTTAATTTTGGTTGGATAGGATGTAAAGAAACCCTCCGGGTGCAAAGCTTCCTTTCATGAACCTACCCACCTCCATCTGCTCTCCCGCAAACTTGTTAGGGTAAAACCCAGCACAGCACTAAGGACTGTGGAATCACTGCTTTTGATTTTAAGTAGCAACAAGGATGCTGTTAGTTATAACCCAGCATTATGGGTTTCTTCACGAGTTCTCCTTTTGTTATGTTATGCCAGTGCTGGAGCAGGGGGCCTGGCAGCTGCTGGCCCTGTAGGCTATCTGCTACAGCATGCTGCAAAGATAACCAAGCGCAGTCCCAAGGATGCCAGGAAAGCATCTTGCTGTCTGACCCCCCTGACGCCTGCTGTGACACAATCTTTCCCAAAGCTTGCAGTCCCTGATTCCATCAGTTGCTGTTGCAGACAACCAAATCAAAGCGGATAAGCCACACATTGTAGTTCCTGAGAGGCAGTTCGTTTAAAATCAAGTTCCAAACTTAGGCTTTAAAATAAGCATATCAAGATAAAACAGGTGGGACTTTGTTTCGGGCACAATCAGCTTGACTGTTACTTTCTTGTTGATGATGTTCTTAATGTTTTTAATGTGGGGTGCCATTTCCTGATGTCTGTGCTCCAAAACCCTGTCACCTCAGCTTTTTTGTGTCTTTTGCGTTGTATGCTCCCATGTAAAGAGCTGAGCACCAGCTCAGGCTAGCCACCAGGGCTTCCTCATGATCAGACCTGTTAAGCAGTCATGCAGTCCCTGCACCTGCAGTGAATTTCCACTTAGACTGCCCATTGATAAGAGTTGTCAGCACCAGGTAGTAATCCTTCTTTTCCCAAAATGGGTGAACAGCACCCGTGGCAAGACTAGGGCAACCCTGCTCTCCCAATAAGGGGTGGTAGACATGGAAGAAAGGGAAAGAAACACACAGGCACTGCAGCAGTTCAGCACGGCGAGTGCTGCAGTAGACTTCTTTCTGTCCAAGCACAGCACAATCTGGAAAAATGTCATTGCACATCCCAAGGCAAGAGGGACACAAGTTCTGTGCAATTTTTGATCTGAATTAAGCAATCCTTGAAGCCAGCTTTGAACAGCACAGAGACATGCTGTGTTCTGACTTAGTGGAAGGAAAGTTTTAGAGAAAATTGGGAAATTTGGAGAAAACTGAGACTTGAAGAAATGGGTGTCTGGTGAGAGAAGGCACATTAAAACAAATCTGTCTTAAGAAAACAACATTTACATTGTTATGTAGGCTGGGAAAGCATTCAGCTGTGAGCAGTTGCAAATTTAATGCATTTAATTTCCACACTTGGGACCATTAAATCACATTCCCTTTTATTTAAGGGAGGAAAAGAAAACCTTTTGCCTTGCGCTCAATTAGTGAAAAAGAATGCCTTGACCTTTATGTAGGATGTTCAAAAGCAGGTTGCATCAAACTTACCAATGCCTGCAAACATACACTTGTTTAAGCAGCGTGCCAACATTTCCACAATTCAAAATCAAGACTTAAATGAAAGTGGGCCACATCTTTGTACCATGAACTTACAGATAGCTCGCACGTGTTTGTGTGAATTACCCAGAAACATTGCGACCAAGTCTATTTTAATGAGAGATTGTGAAAGCAGCCTGTGTTACTTCAACTCGCATTATTCAGGCCTTCTCTTCCTGGAACTGGCAAAGTTCTGCCATTTATTTCAAAGAGATCAGATCACTTATCTGCTTTTGAAGTTTTCTTGTTCTCCTATCTCTCATAAGGGATGTAATTTTAATTTTTATGTTGGCCTCAAGTGAATGCGAGATTAAAATTTGGACCTGGAAAATACTGCATCGCTTAGGAAATCCATAAATTAACACCAACAGGAAACACAGGAAAAAACTACTGATAGGGAAAAACTGCCTAGGGACCTGCAAGCTTCCACATCAGGGGCCTTCTGCCCAGACGAAGCTAGAAGAGAGGTTTAGACCTAAAACCGTTGCTGTTGGGCTTGGATGCTAACTGATTGTCAAAGAGACCGAGAGCGAAAGCCCTGGATAAAAATCACATTTGGGAACCGGCAGCAAGGCTGTGAGCACGTCCGGCTGAGGTGGCCGTGGCACAGCAGACCACTGGCCCTGCACCTCCGAGCCGGGAAGTGCCCCCCTTTCCCTTCACAAGGCATGTGCGGGCATCCTCCTGGTATTTCACCAGCCTTCATCTCTCCGCCCTAATCCTTTCTGTACCGGTGGTTCCTGGCACATCTTCTGCCAAGACATGGACTTTGTGCAGAAAAGAAACTATTTTCTAGTGCCAAAGTTATTAATAATTAACGTTTGTAACACAAAACTGGTAAAACCAGTTTGCTAAAATAAAGCCGGGCATTTTATGATTATTTTAGGGTTTAATTTAGTCATCACAAGTTACTCAGGCTCATGTTTGCAAATTATGCAGGGCAGGGACTTCACCTGCCCTCCCCGCCCCGACCAGTTCTGGAGAG
>VWZZ01003506.1:0-81632 GCA_013399095.1 Psophia crepitans
CACTGTAATGTATTGTAATCAATTTATCTGTCCATCACCAATATTCAGTATTGCGAATCACCACACGTTGCAGTAGCAATTCCTGTCAATAAAGAACTCTCATTATTGCTAATCACTTCACATGACAATAATCAATTGTTACCTGTCAATAAAGAACCCTCAGTATTGCTAATCACTGTACATTACAATAATGAGTACCTACCTGTCAATCACCAATACTCGTTATGGCTAATCCCTGTATGTTACCCTCCAGGTAACTGCAGATGCCCACCACTGGCTACAGCTGACCGCTGTACGTTACAATAGGCAACACTTAACCCTCAGTCACCACAAATCACTCCAGCTGCTCACCGTGTGTCACACTAATCTATAGTGCAGTGTCCATCTCCCATCCCCACCACACCTGATCCCTGTACGTTACAGTAACCAGCAGCTGACCCTCAGTCCCTGCAGCAGTGTTTTTAATACCAACAGCCTCTTCTGCATGGTTCAAGTCAGTCAAGACTCCTTACAGAGATGAGTCGTTATCGCTAATCAGTTGGAATCCCCGACTGTACCTGTCCAGCAGTTACACTACCCAAGCGCTGGTACAATCGCTTAGTTACTACTATTGGGGGGGGGGGACGGACTGAGGCCAAAGTCCACCTGACCCAGTTAAACTGAGGGCCTCAGCTCATGTTTTTGGCTGTGTTTCCCTGTGTTGAATTGTGATTGCCGGTACTGTGCCCCCCCGCATCTCCTCAGCCCTATCAGCTCCGACCGGCATGCATTTGCCCCATGCATAGTTTCCACTGTAGTCAACTAAGCGTATGTCAAGTATATGGTGGTTGGTAATGAGCTAATTAAAACATAAATCAACTTTTTTATATATATATCCATAAACCATTTCCATATACAGCGTGATTATCCCCAGAGGGAAGCCGGAATGGCGTGCCGTTGCTCCTGACACGCTATCAGTAGTAAAACCAGGGTAGGGGCTGCACTAACCTGTAGTGAGGAGGGGGCAGCTGCTGGATGACATCGTGGATTTTAACCAACCGTTCTTCATCTGTAGCAGCAGAAACGGCGTCCTGGAACAAGGTGGGAGGGATTGAGCTGCAAATAAAACTAGATACCAGCCCCGGCGTCTTGAACCTCGAGGGGTAGGGGGAGGGTGCTGCTCTTCTCTCCTTGGCAGAGGCGTCCGAGAAAGGCCGAGGAAATCAAGACCTGGCCCAGTTTATGGCTTCAGCGGACAGAGCAATTCTCGCAGAGGGCAAGATGCAAGTAGCATCTGCTGCTAATCCTGCTCCTGTTCAAGAGATCGCTAGGGAATGGCAAACCATGGGGGGGGGTTCTTGCAAAGCACCGTTAGGGTTCCAAAAACCTCTACTGTAACCCCACAGTGACTCCGTGCGGTGTGGCACAGGGGACAAAGGCACCCCGAGAAACCCAAAGGAAACAGCAAAGGGACCTCAAACCTGGAGCCGCTGCACTTTTGATGCTACCAGCAGTGGGAATTCAGTGCATGGGCAGCGCAAACCTCACGAGCGTTAGGCTGCTAATTTTGGAGCTCCCTCTAACAACCCCAACGGAAGCAGAAGACAAAGAAAGGTGTGTGGAAGACATGTTCAGCTTGGCGCCAGATCCTTTCCGGTATTCCTCGGTTCAGCGCCGAAGCAGAAATGAAAGGCATTGCCTTGTACTTACTGAGAACTTCTCGTAGAGTTGGTAGGTCAGCAGAGGGTTCGGGAGTTCGCGGAAGTACAGTTTGCAGAGGGAGCCCACACAGTGAATGTCCTGGATGTAAATATCCTTTGTCAAGTCAGGAATCTGCTCGGAGTCAAACTCGTGGCTGAAAAAGAAAGAGAAGAGAAAAATGAGCAAAGGGGGGGCTTGAAGAGGAGGAATGAAAATAAAACCCAGAGCAAATTACAGTCGAGAAAAGCAAGGGTTTCCTCCTTTACAGGAGAAAATACATAGGTGGTCACCAAAGCCACACGACCCGTGGCTAGACTAGGTTTTTCCAAAATGTCTTATTTTTTTCTTCCGGTCCACTAAGGCATTGTCAATGAGCTTTCCACCCGATGAGCCAGCCTGCAATGCCTTTTCCTGCTGCCGGGCCCTTCACAAAGCCCCCAGAGCATGGCCTCCAAGCCCACGGCGCCAATCTGAGTATTTAACCCCCGAGGGCTGTGGAGGAGGAGTGCCGGCAGGTCTGAGCTCGAGCTGCTGTCCCCTTGCATTTCAGGTGCCTGGAAATGGAAGCGATAAAGCGATGCCGAGCAGCGGTGCCATCGGCAGCTGCTGCACATGGAAACGAGCGTGTGCAGAAATTCCCCAGGGACGAGCTGGTGAGCTGAGCGAGCCTCTGCTATGGGGTGGAGAGCCAGGAACCACATGAAGAAAATCCCTCAGCATTCCCTTGGTTTTCGGAGAGAGAAAAAACCAAAATCACAAGCCTTTATGACATAAAAGCTGAGCTTAGAAGGCCAAGGGCTGGCTCGCCGCGAGAATGTGCACATGGAAAGTGCTGTTTCAAATTAGCAGGCCATATCTGCAGGGACCAGCGTGGTGAGTCATGCCACGGGGAGCTGCGAGAACACGGCTGCTCCAGCTGAAGCTCGGTTTCCCTACAACAGCTTTTAAGCTATAAACCACAACAGCTTATTGTCAACGCGGGGAGTCATCCTGTCTGCACTACAACCGCAGCAACGTCGGGGGCTTGGTGGCAACACCCCCCAGCTTCTGCCCCTGTCCAAGGCAGGCGATTTGTAACCCGGAAGATAAAACATGCTTTCGGCACAGCTCAAACAGCACGCTCCCCTCTGCCTGCAGGACAGAACCAGTTTGTACCCGTCTCCAAAGCGCCACGCGTATTGGTAACCACAGCGGCCAACCGCACGCCCTGTACAAGATCACCTTCCTCCCCCCCCGCCGTGGAGACGCAGGCTGGGTGAAGGAAGCCATTCATGCTATGCCAGACAGGGGGGCAGAAGAGGTCTCTACTTCAGAGGGTGAAGAGTCCACCCCGGTTCCTCATCCCAACGACAGCACAGAGGGAAGGGAAGGCCTCTGCCATAATCCTCATCCCCACCGCTCCCACGTTCTGACTCATCGCTTACTCATATCTCGGAGAGAAACTGACTTCCTGCACTCAGCTCCACGGAAGGAGAGGGAGCTCAGGGAAAGGCACCGACCCACCCCACACAGACACCCTCAGCCCTGGCTGACGTTCTCTGGCCGTACCCTGCCCTGCTCCCGGTGCTCCAGTACACCTTCCCCAGGAATAAATCTCAAGCCCTGCAGCAGCAGAGTCTGGAGTGAAGAAAGGGAAACCCTGCATTCAGCCTTTTGTCCTCTCTGCACCGCCTGTTTCGAGCGCTACACGTTATTTCTTTTGACCTCAAAGGAAGATTTTGTCAGTACAACAACACAACTTCAGAGTGTCTCAAAAAAGAGCCAGAACACGGGGACACGCATACCAACTCCACACAGGCTCTGTCCTGCCTACCAGCAAAATACAGGCAGCTGCTGAGGAGCCAACCTCTGTCCTGGAGTAAATCTCCCATGTGGAATAAATTCTCCAGCTTTCTCTCCAACCAGAAAAAGCCCTTTAAATCCAGGAGATCCAATTCTTCTATGTGAAACTTAAGAACAGTGACTCATTTATAAGGATACTGCAGCTCTAGCTTTGAAAAAAGCCTAATGATCTGTTTATATAGCTGGAAACAACAGCAATGCAACGTGTCCTACATTAACCAAACACTTAGGAAAATCTGTAGTGGTTTAGGAGAACAGCAGGGAGAGTGTCTACAAGTTCTGCCATGTACTCCCTTCCCTTTGTCTCAGAAAACCAAAAGATAAGCTGTCGCTTATCTCTGTACTACGCCAGGGAATTATGCCATTCAAGTTTTAGAGAACCATTTTCAAAGCACCTTTGGAAAACAACGAAGGAGAAAACGGTCTTGGCAACACAAAGGGAAAACCATGGACTAGGGCAGCGATTAGAAAGATCGTCCAGCGCAAGTCAAGCCGGGGAATTCAAGGGATGTAACCGTAGCCAGGGCAAATGTTTCATTCAGCCAAGACTGCTGAATCTGCTAATCTGCCAGCAGTCCAAAGCAGCAAGAAGTATCAGCTGCTCAAAAAGTGCTCCGGGAGCATGAAGGAACAGGAACAAACCGTGACAGCACAGTGACACCACCAGCCCCAAGCCTTCCGATACTCTATTCTGAAGGACAACTGCCTGAAAAACCAATTCTACTGAACAGCGACAAACCCAGGGTACCATCCACGGAGCACAGACCGCACTGGAGCTGCTGGATCAGCTCCGGCTCCTGCACGCCCAGCCTTTGAGCCGGCACACGCCTGCCCTGTCCCGTGCGAACGCGTCTGTCACACGCAGCGCCCTTACCGCAGTTTCTGGATGTTGGACGCGATCCCAGACAGACGGTATATTCCATCCACAATGCCATGCTTCTCAATGAATTCAGTGCAGCTCTTGAGGACCTGGGGGACTAAAGAACAAGTGGTGGTGGTTAGTTGAGGGTGTTAGTAAAGTTTTAGTTCAGGCTGCGGTCTTGTCAGGTGCCACAAACTAAGCCCAGCTGGGCTACTGCTTTAGTTCTTCCTCAGAGGAGAAAGCCTGTAAGAGATATAACTTTAGGAGTTGGTGTGGATGCTGGTCAGAGGCGTTCTTCGCTTTAAAGAAATGCCAGGATACAAATCAGGGGGAAAACAAAGTCAGTTCTGTTCAAGCAGAGACAGTGCAGGTCCCATCACAACTCCCACAAGAACTGTGGTGGTAAATTCCATTCCAGAAGAGCTGTAAGATCCAGTAAATACTCTCCATGGCTAAAGACTTCCTTTGTTTTCAAACCTATACAAGATTAATCTATACTGTTTGGTGTAAGCGAATACACACATTAAGGAGATGCTACTTTCTGCACCAAGGCCAGGAGAATTTTTACAACTGATAATTTCACCGCCAGTGCCTACCGGAGTGTGACTGGATTTAGATAGCTACACAACATACCGCACTGAGAGAAACTGCAGACAGACCACGATATGACAGAATGGAAAAAATAAGCCCAGAGGACATAATTAGGTGTCAAGTTAATATTCAAGCCGCTTCACCAACCGATTCCTTCCAGCTGACTTCGCTGCCTGATGCAGCATCTACTGCTGGAGATATCTGTCCATCCCTGTAAGCTTAAGGAGGAGCAAATTACTTTATTTATAAAAGGGAGACAAAACTGCCCTGAACATAGGAGGAAAATTAGGACTGAGCGCTTGCGAGCGTCAGCAAGTCTTCACGGAAAAAGCTCAGATCCTCTGCAAGCCACCTTTTTGCTACAGTTCCTACGACGATCTAGATTTATTCTTGCATTAGATGTCAGGTCTGATCAATTTGCCACGTGACGCAGATTCTGAATAGGTCATGTGGCAAATCCCCTTATATCAAGCAGCAAATGCCATCTGCCAGTCCGTTCTCCTAAGCGCTACTGAACTTAGATGCTCTGTGCCTTCCCCTCCCCAGGCTTGTTCGCCGCCTCGCAGCACACGCTCGCGCAGCCAGAGAAAAGACTCATTTTTCAGCGGTTCCCTGGAAATCAGCAGGTGCACCCCGGGCTAAGGGCTCATCAGCTCCACGCTCGAGCACGGGACAGAACAAAACCTGTAAATCCGTGTGGCGCGTCAGTCACGCAGGCTCAGGGGTGCGTTCTGCCCCGGACCTGCAATACTCAAAGATACCAAGAGACAGTCAAAACTCAGTCAGTCAGACGCTACCAGGCATTTACAGCCCCTCATCCTGTTTGTTTTGGGCCAAGCAGAGCCCTTCTACATGAAGGACGCGAAGGATGGAGCTTTAGATGCTGACATAGTTAGAGGTGTCTTTTCTCCTGCGAGAAAAGAGAGAACCCTAGATTGCAAGCCCTCAATGATCCATTCCGGAATCACTAGGGCTCCCCTGGAAATTAGTAGCACCGTCTGAAATAAACAGGCAAATAAATAAATAGCACATTCCCTGCCTGCCTAATTCCTACCAGGGAGGCTGATACCACCCCAGAAGGGTGATGCCCCTGCAGGCAGCTCTCCTGTTTATCTACATACCGTGAGCACAGCTAGGACACCCGCCCGAGCTTCCTAACTGAACAAGTGCCACAGGGAGCGATCTCTGCACGCTTCCAAGGCCTTATCCTTCTGGGGTTTATCTAGCTGTGTAAACAAACGGCACGGTAAGGATGGTATTTATGGACCAGCTCAGCTGAGCAGCGACCTGTTGTGACAATAGGATTGAGGTCAAGGGACAACAGGGGGAAGGTGAGGGACACAGCACCAACCATACGCTTCCTAGAAGCACTCTTTTGCCGTGAAAGATCTTGGGTGCAGTTAGAGTAATTAATATACATTGAAAAAATTCCTAGCAGGCTTGTTCTACGCGTTTCCTAATCTGGTTACCAGGACGATCTGTTCTTTAAGCTAAATATATCGTGCTAGCACCACAGGTATTTTGGGGGAATGCTGCATGGTTGGAGGAGTGACTGAAACTCAAGTAGGGCTCTAATTATACTTGAAGGCCCTTTGCAGCAATGGTGACTTGATTTTTCCTGCGTTCTGAACAAAGACGACATCTGACAATTACACGTGTGTTTAACCTCCCTCTGCCCTTTGAGCCCCAAGCTCGTTAGGTAAATATATATTTATGTTGTGCACGTATGCAGTCAGAGAGGGGCTGGTTGCAGGGCAGGGAGGGCCAGGCCAAGGGGAACAGCCTGAAGCTGCAGGAGGGGAGCTGGAGCTGAGCTGGGAGGCAGCAATCCTTCCCTGGGAGGGTGCTGAGGCCCTGGCACAGGGTGCCCCGAGAAGCTGTGGCTGCCCCTGGAACCCTGGCAGTGCCCAAGGCCAGGCTGGATGGGGCTTTGGGCAGCCTGGGCTGGTGGGGGGTGTCCCTGCCCATGGCAGGGGGTGGCACTGGGTGGGCTGGGAGGTCCCTTCCCACCCAAACCATTCTATATACCCATGTATGCAGGGACTAGCGTCTATTACCACCAGAATGAAATGGCAGGATGACAGCACAAGCAAAGACTTGATTTTACGAATGTGAAGTGTATCAAGACCACCACCTACAGTGACTTCCAATATCACGTTGTGACATCTTCAGGTTCCCACCTCTGCCTACCGCAGAAACCCCTCCCCTGCTGCAGAGGTGACCTTGGCAGCGTTCAGGTCCCAATTTTGCCTTCTAGACCCCAAACCCATTACCAGATTAGAATCGGAAAGGTACCTCAGCAGGAAACCGATGGAGATTTCCTCTCATAGGATGTCGGAGCATCTACGCTAAAGTTCTGTTAATGTTAGTTAATGACTGTGGTTTCCTGCAATTACACCAACCAGACTTGACGTCGCACGTGGTTTGTATTAACAGCCGAAAAGGTCCCCCCAGCTCAGCTCCCGCTGACAGCCGCGAGGAGGGAACACGCAGAGGGTAACACACAGTAGATTCCTCCTCTCCACTGCCATCTTCCCAGGCGAGTAACAGAAGCGCGCCAATACTGTCGGGTTTATTCCTTTTCTGAGCAGTCTGGTCCCCAAGCACCGACCATCTCCAGACAACCTCTCTGCGAAGGACCCGACGGAGCCACAGCCTGCAAAACCCCACTGGCAGGGGTTTGGACACCTTCAGGAGAACCTGAGCACCGTACACATCCCTCATTCCAAAAACCAACAACCACCTTCCCCATCCCCTCCCTCTGCTGGCGCAAGCAAGGAGGCAGTTCCAGGAAACAAAGCGCCGAAGACTGGAAACGTGGACGGATCAAAGGAGACCCCAGCATATTTCATCACCGCAGCAGCTACAGGAATTTATGCAACTCATTTCTGAGCATCTCTCAGCTGGTTTGAAAGGTTTATTGCCTCTCCAAGGGCTCGTTAACTGGTTAATTCTTTGCCATTAAGAGAAGCAGAAGTTTTACGGTTTTCATTCTGAAGAACATTTTGATTCATCTTGAAATCAGGCACGTTCCCTTTCCTATCATCTTGGGTTTATTTTTTTCCTTTTTAATCTTTTGTAATGTTGCCTCCCTGGGTTTCGGGAGGCTGGCTTTTTTTTTTTATTATTATTATTTTTTATTTTCTTAGTACGTTACTGGAATCAGAACTATTTGTTCAGCCTGGGGAACGAGGCCTCCCATCAAGCTCCCCCCCTAGCAGCGTCGTTTCCACAATATTACAGCAATAAGGTGAAGTGCCGCCCGAGCCAGGCCTTTCGGCTGCTTAATGGACCGTAGCACGCCGCAACGCAGCTGCTCGGCTGAACTCCACACACAGCAAACGCACGCCGAAAGCTAAACCTGCAGCCCAGCAGGAAGAAGGAAAATGAAATAAACTGTCCAAGCACCACCCTGAACCGCCTCGACAAAGGTAATAACTATCGTGGACGTGTACCGAGGGAACAGGAAAAAACCAGAACCGAGTGAAGGAACAGAACAGAAGGTTCAGGGCTAGGTTTTGAGCCACAGAAATAGCAATTTAAACAATCAGCCACAAGATAAAGTTGAGGTGCACGCACGTTACGAACGGTGGGGAAGGACGGGTGCGCGCGGAGGGTGGAGTGCCCTGAGAACACCCAGGACAATAAAATAGGAGCAAAATTTTCCTGTAGGTGGCCCTTTCCTCAGGTTTTGTGACCCGCTGAGACTCTGACAACTCCGAGACATCTAAAACAAGGCGAATAGATCCTGTCTCCCTTGCCATGTTAACACGTGGTTATGGAAAAACCTAACTGAATATCCTCAGCCCTGGCAAATACAGTGGCCTTCACCCCATTTGTTCTTCCTATTTTTAGCTCAATTTTGCACGCAACTCTCCAAGTAGTTTCCAAAACAACTGTAAAACTTGTGATAATTCAGACCGTAACTTTCTCTAGGAACCTGGTTTGAAACTACTCATTTGCGACACTCTTCCCTCCCCCTTACAGCGCAAGCTACACGAGGTGCAGACCAGCACGGCACACGAGTTAAGGACTTCATTGCCACCCCGCGAGTCGCCTGCACATGGCATTTCACAAGCACACAGACCCCGCCATCCCCTGCGCGCTCTGAAAAACCCCAAACTTGGAAAGGTTCTCTTTTGAGGACATTCATTTTGCTCCTACATCCCTGTCGTTATCATTTAAATCACCAGGAGTAAGAGAGGAGTACAAGACCAACCAAACAGCAAACTTCCTTCAAGTTGCTCTGCGTTTCCAACGTGAGACCCACGTTAAAAGGATTTACGCCGTCGACGAGCTGAGTAAAGTCCGAGCCCGCTATCGCGAGCCGCACTATCTCCCGGTAACACGCGACGTTTTTATCTGAAGCGCGGCTTTAGCCCTTGGGAAAGTGCAATCGTGGACGAGGGGGCCATAAACCAAGAGGCGGTTCCCAGAGCAGCTACCACGCGGTGCCCGTTCGCGGAATCAGCCTCTGGCACCGGACTCTGCTTTAGGTTGAGACTTCTTTTTTTTTATGGCAGCTTACCCAGCAACTGTGTAAAAACAAAGTGCAAAGTTCGAGCCCGAGAAACACAAATCCCACTGTGCTGCATCAAGCTAGGAGGGCTGATAACCTCTCCTATCCATGTTTTCTGTTTAGATCAATTCCACTTACTACAATGAGTTGAGAGGGGGAGAAGTTTCACCTCGTCAAGAGCGGAGTAAAGGATAAGAGCACAAGGAATTCCTGTTCGGACTGCAACATTTTTTTTTCTCGTGTTTGTTCCCCCTACAGCTGTAATGTTTCGAAATGCAAATTAATTTTCAACTCCCTGCAGTCCTCTGGGTCACTCAGGCGTAAAGAATTTCTCTTCCCACAGCTGCAGGCAGAGTAAAAAAAGGAAGGGGAGACAGAAATTGTCTCTTTTCTCACCACAAAAGGCTTGTTCTCCTTTTCTACAACTACTTCCCCCAAACAAGTAATTCTCCACGGGGACCCCACGCACCTCTTTGTAATGCTAACCCCGTACCCAATAATCTCGAGCTTCCAGCAATTCAGAGGGCAGCTGGCGAAGCAATAACAGGGTCTGTTATGTTTGGAAATTCGCCCAAAGCAGCTCAAAACTATTGGCCTTCAAAAGTACCAACTCGCACTGACCGACCACGCGTCGCAGAGGACGCATCTGGAACGCGCGGAATATTCTCTGCTCATCCGCAATTTAGGTCAACTATTGCACTTTTGGCCAGGCTGCTGGATCCATCTCTCGCGTTACACGAGGGTGTGCGTGCAGGGGCACGCGCTGCCACAGCGGGACAAACCTTTAGGTGCCCAAAACACGCTGGTTTTTTAGGATTCACAGAAGCGCTTCAGCGAATTAGGCACCGACCGCTTTCCAAAATGACTGACACATTGACATTTGTGAAATTACACAAACCCAACTAAAGAACAAAATATAGAAGACACAGACAGGTAAGGAGACTTATTTCCTACAGACTGGCAGGCTAGATCCAGAGTAGCCTTGTGCATGCCTGGGTTGACATTTGAATAAATACTACGTAATGTTTATGTCATGCTCTTCATCTGCCAGGTACTTCACAGGTACTAGGAACCCACCCTGGTGGTACCTTGGGGGCAGATACAGACTACCAGTTTGATGTTACAAGCGTGGAGATGAAATGGGACATACCAAACAAGCTCCCCGAGGCTAGGGAAGGTGTGCGGGAGATGGGGTTTGAGCTCGCCAGCGCCCGGCTCCCAGCTCACCGGCCACAGCTCCGACTACAGCTGAGGTCATGGACTGCCCAGCTCCTTTGGAGGCGGATTTTGATTAAAAAAAAATAAATTGCTATAACTTGTTAAATACTAAAAGGAAACTGTTTTGGGGATGTCTTTCAGTATCCGGCCAACCTCCAGAAAAAAGGGATAGCCAAATGAAGGAGTAGCCAGCTGGAGAGCAGGAGGATCAGAAGCTCAAAGGGGCTGTCAAGTCACAACAGCCCCGCTGAATTACTGCTCCGGAACGCACTTCACAACCATTTCTGCCACGCTTCACACCGGCTGCGTGCAGAGCTGTGGCAAACACGGACCCAGAGGACGGAATTCTGTCACTGCAGAATGTAAACCAAGCAGGAAACAAGAAAGGATCGTAAGAGACAGAGATGGTGGGTTTGGGCTCCAGCGTGCAAGGCAAGCCTCCCCTTCGCTAAGGATCTGTCAGACACAACAGTAAATCACTTGGGCAAGAGAAAAAGGTTAATGTATCTCTATGGTACGCAGCTTATGAACAGCTTTTAAAGTTTCAAGTAGTGGAAAGTGTCTACTGATGGAAACCCATGTTCTCCCTACCTAGAGGCAGTGTCTCCTCATTCAAGGGCACCTCTGTTACGGTAGACAGGGTAAATCACTCACCTGCTTGGATAAATACTAAGAGTAAAGGAGATGAATCCTACTTTAAAGGACTTGCCCAAAGTCACAAGACAAATGTCTTAGCAGAAAAGAGAAATGCAAACAAATCCCCCAAACTCAGATTTATGTCCCGCTCATCACCGCCTTTAGCCCTACAAATGCTCAAAAGCAGAGGCAGAAGGAAGAGCAGGATGCCAGACATGAACCTCCTCGGAAGTTTGAAACTTTTTAGTTCCCATTCAGACCTGTCAGCTTGGATTCTTTCAAAGTACCTATTAAAAGCACACAAACGCCCCAAGGGCTCATTCCCAGAGTGACTGCATCTAACACAAACCTTCAGCGTCATCCAGCATTCTCCTCAGCCCATTGCAATGACCGTGGGCAACTGCATCACGCTGATCGAAGCGTCAGGGCAAACACACACGACCTACCTTTTTCATGCAGCACTTCAATAAACCTCCGCATAAGAACAAGAAATTAATGCTTAAACAAACCTACTGACGTGGTTGCCAGCGTTTGTGCCGTAACGATTCCAAGCGTCCTCGGGGAACCACGCTCCAGGGTTGCCGTACTGCCAGGGAGCTGTGTGCTGTTTGAACTGTGGTGGGCGCAGGTGAAGCTCGAGGAGCTAGTTCTGCTCTGCAAACGCTAAAATGCCTCTCTAAAGCGAAAATCTTGGAGCAAACCGATTCCCTGCCAAGGGCACCGTGAGCAGCGACTTCAGCTGGGCCTCCAGAACACAAACTGGAAGTTCTCCGATTTCAGGGGCTGGCTGGTGTTTACAGCTCCAGCCAAAAAGCAGCATTTAAAGAAAGGAAGGGAAAAAAAGCAACAGTTTTGTAAATATTTATAATTTTCTATTTTTCACAGCAACGTTTGCTTTACCTCTTGTTCGCTGTGTTCAATTTCATCCTCTAGCAGTAAGAGAGAAAGAGAGAGCAAACGGGTTAAATTATTACCCTCTAAACCAGCCAGAAAACCAGAAATTAATAAATATGTAAGACTCAGCTGTCCCGAATGCCAAACGCTTCCTTCACAGATGGCAAAGATCCAAAGCCAGCCAGGCAGACTTTTGTTATTATAATGAAAATTATTAGCTCGTAAAAAGGACTCCTCACACTAATACTAGGAACAGAAGAGATGACACATAGATCACCAAGCTTACGCTAGAGCTAAGGGGACCCAGATTTTGACAGATCCCTGCCAAGATGTTGCCCCAGACCTCATTCCTTCTCTTTCTCTGCTCCGGCTTCTCCCTGTACTCCAATCTGCAATAAATTAGCATCAAAAGCAACTGCATCACCCAGCTGCAGCCAGGGGATCGCTCCGAGGGAAGGGTAACATTGAGGACCCAGAACAAGCTGCGAAGCCACCAGAAATCCCAGGGCGCTGCTGAGAACCTCAGCCGAAGAGCGTAACCACCAGCACAAGAGAAGACAGCCAGCCCCTGCAAACGGTTGTTGCTAGAGCCCAGGCAGTAACAGGATCCAGATCCCGGGGCTGCTGTCATTGCATCTTGCAGGCCATTCTGAAAAGTCTCAGCTTTCAGTTTATTTGGCCTTTAATCCTACCCAATGTGTCCAAAGTAATTGCTAATGAATTTGGGAGCTGCGGCGAATGAGAAGGACACAGAGCAAGAACCAGATGTGTGAATAAACTTTGTCTTTTGGAGGCATTCACTTTTTCAGCAAGAGAAGCAATACCTTCTCCTGCTGACCACAGAGCGCCGGTCTTTTCTAACAATTTGAAAAGGAGTTATAAATCATTCAAGATGAGAACCTTTTAGATTAAAAATGAGTGCCATTTCTGACTCCACAGAATTACAGACTGGTTTGGGTGGGAAGGGACCTCATGGCCCATCTGGTTCCACCCCCCTGTCATGGGCAGGGACACCCCCCACCAGCCCAGGCTGCACAAAGGCCCATCCAACCTGGCCTTGGGCACTGCCAGGGATCCAGGGGCAGCCACAGCTTCTCGGGGCACCCTGTGCCAGGGCCTCAGCACCCTCCCAGGGAAGGGTTTCTGCCTCACAGCTCAGCTCCAGTTCCCCTCTTTTAGTTTAAACCCGTTCCCCTTTATCCTGTCACTATGTGCCATCTTTTCCAATTACAGAAGCTGATGACGTATCAATGCAACAAATGCATAAAGAGGCACAAAAAGTGCCATCTGCTTTTGGCTAACACAGCTGACTGTTGTATGGACTACCTCACGAAACGAACACCCCTTCCAGGTACGCCTGGCTTAGCCTGTGCTCCACCAAGGGAGAAAAGATCATCTGTATCAAGTGCTGGGCAACAGGAACATTTTCGTCAGGGAAAAAGAACCACGAGTATTTTACACCCCAAGTCCCTGTAGCCCCAGCAATCCCAGCACATTATTCCCAGCAGCATCACAGGATGGAGCGCACCGTGGCTCCCTCCAGCCGTCTCAGTCCCTCGCCCAAAGCCCTGACCGTGGCCACACGCTCTGCCAGCGGGAGGCAAGAACCCGCCCAGCTTCCCAACGCACCGGCCTCTCCCGGCACACGGTTCCGCTAACGGCATTACTGCGGACGCCTACGCTTGTCATCGATTCCAAAGTTGTGGAAAGCGCCGCTTCGAAATGTTCCAAGGCAGAAACGAGGACATGGTACAGATGCTGCAATGCAGCATTTAACCAGCTCCCACACTACACAAACACATCCTCTGCAAGCACAACTCTAATTGGGGTCGAGCTAAATTTAAGTTCTCTGGTTTCCTTTGAGAAAAAAAAAAAGGGGGGGACAAAAGTGTCTCTACCCACAAAGGGAACAAGGCCTCTTCACGAGCCGGGGATTAATCTCGCAGCTCCATAAAACAAACCTGCATGGCAGGTGTCAACAGCACCAAACCAACGTCTCTCAGGGCGATGAAGAAACAGCTACTCCCTCAAGCTTGGTCTGCTTCCAAACAGCACTCCATTGGCAGGGCAAGTATTCAAAACCCAGAAGGAGCCAACAAATGAATAACGCACTCCAATTAAACGGAGACAGGTCTCCTGAGGCAGGTTCCGCTGGGTGACTGGAGCTGACCGGAGAGGTATGGTGCAAACCAACGTTCTTGAAGGGACTATCATCACAAGCTTTGCTAGATTTAGACCCAACACAGATGTCAATGCCTCGCAATAGAACTAGTTTTACTCCTACAGGTACCAGCCCACAACTCAGTATTTAAACGTGACGGAGAAGAGGAACCAAGAGAACAGACCGCTCTGACTCTCCCTGGAAGCAACACACCTCATGCACACCCCAGCCCAGCGACCAGCAGCACACGTGGCTCCTAATTCCCCTTTTTAAAGGCAGCTCAGAACACAGATGACTTTGAAAAAAGATCCTGCGATCTGCCCAGGAGTCAGCTCCTCATCTGAGAGCAGGACAGTGAGGCTTCCTTCCCCTCGCTGCTGCCTGGTCTACAAGGGCCTTCGGGAAAGGACTGCTTCACTCCATGCGGAGCTGTAACTCCGACCACAGAAGGGCCCCATCATTGTTTGCAGAGCTCAAGGTGTCAGCATGCTGCAAACTGGAATTAAAATAAACCAACCCAGACCAAAACCCAGGACACTGCCCATCTACAGCTGCCAGCCCAATAATCCCTGCGACCCCCAATGTGAATCACCAGGCATACGGGCGGGTTTTATAGTACAGTACTCAGCCTGCTATTGTAAACAGTCGTTAAAAACCATACCTCCCCATCAGAAACAATCAACAGTCCTGCTCATCCCACCTTCCTCAGACACCCTCCCCCCTAAGGAGCAACTCCGACAGACAGACGTACCATACCCTGAAGTTCAGCAGGTTCTCTCACATCAGCCTGAGAGCAACCTTTCCGCAGACGGAGCACGCTGCCTCAGCGCAAGACCCACGGAATCACAGACTAAGCTCAAACACTCGGGTAAACCAAGACGAGCGCTTTGCTAGGTCAGAACTCGGCACGTGCTGGCCGTGAAGCCCAGCACGGAGCTTTGCAGGGTGGCATCACCCGGGCTCTCACTCCGTAACAGTAGGACAGGTCACACTTCTGTACCGCTTTCCTCCTATGCGTCTTGTGGCAATTTATTCTCCTTCCGAGAGAGGCGCAATTGGTGCGGAACGAGTGCTGAGCCCACAGAAAGGCAACGTGCTGCAGTCGGTAAAACATTTCCTCTGCGCTGGTAAAATCCCTGCTGGGTACACAGACACGCGCCAGCAAACACGCTCCTCTCCTAGCTAAGCAACCTGAGCCAGCTGCCTCAACAGCGCGTTCCGGAGAAGAACGTGAGCCCTATTTCAGCTCTTGTCCTTCCTTCTCCCTTCTGTTCTCTCGGTCGACTCCTCTCTCACCATTTCCTATCTAAAAAAGCCCTGTTCAGCAAAGCTTCAGATGCTCACGACTGCAAAATTGGGACCACTCGTGGTGTTTCACAGTGAATTCTTGAGAATTTAGGCTTTGTCAGCTGCCCAAAACTGGTCATTAATAAAACTCTTAACAGAACTCCAGTTTGGTTCAGTACTGCGCTTCTGAGGAGCAAACAAAGGCCCGGCCATTCACTTCAAACACTGCGGAGAGGGCTGTTCTCCCCTTCAGTCCTAAATCTTTCCAGATATGGGACAGCAACCCCTCAAGTGCTGGGGGCAGGTTTGGGCACCACAGTATAAAAAGGACATAAAGCTGTTGGGGAGTGTCCAAAGAGGACAACCAGGATGGTGAAGGATCCAGAGGGGAAGGCATATGAGGAGAGGCTGAAGGCCCTGGGCTGGTTCAGCCTGGAGAAGAGGAGGCTGAGGGCAGAGCTCATGGCGGCCCACAGCTTCCTCCCGAGGGGGAGCCAAGGGGCAGGCGCTGATCTCCTCCCTCTGGGGCCCACCGACAGAACCCCAGGGAACGGCCTGGAGCTGCCCCAGGGGAGGGTTAGGGTGGAGATCAGGAGAAGGTTCTTCCCCCAGAGGGTGGTGGGGCCCTGGCACAGGCTCCCCAGGGCAGTGGTCACCGCCCCGAGCTGGGCTGAGTTCAGGCAGTGTCTGGCCAACGCTCTCAGTCATCTGCTGTGATGGGGCTGGGCCTGTGTGGGGCCAGGAGTTCGGCTGATGGTCCCTGGGGCTACTTTCCAACTCCGGATATTCTATGATTGTATTTCTCTTCAACACTGGCATTAACCTAAACGAATCTACAAAGGTACTGGGCTCTTTGTTGCTTTACTGAACCAAGATGTTTTGTGGCACTAATCCCGAAGCTTTCCCCTTAGGTACGGTGCACAGACTTCAGCTGCAGCGCTCCATCTTTGCTCTAGCTAATCCAACTTGGTGTCTCCTGTGGCATCTCAGTCCCCTTTCAGCAGATCAGCACTGCAGCTGGCTCCAAGACTGAGCAACATTAACGTTACAGAATGAGGGAATCTTAAAATGCTGCGCACACGCAGAGCTTGATTTGCAGGAACCCAGAAACGTCTCCACAAAACCAATCCCGGGCATTACGTCACTTGGAATGCAGGTCAGAGAGCTGAATCACACAGGGAAAAAAAAAGCAACCACCAAACTAATCCTGCTGTGTGAAACAGAGACGTGTCCCTGTTAGCAACATTCAAATTGGATCTGCTTCACTCCAGGGAGTTAGGACAGAGTTATTAAATCAAGGGTGAAAGCAACTGGTAACTTCTCAGATGGAGGGACCTCATTAGCACAGCTCAGTACACGCACGTGGTGGGAGGGGAGCATCCAGAACCAGAAGTGAGGTCCTAGGGACTGTCACAGAGGAGCCTCCAGCAGAGAGAGAACGTTCAGTGCAGCTCAGGATGTCTCTTTTATTGCTAAATAAAACGTGCACCCCTTAAAGCCAGGGGAAGAAGTCAGCGCAGAGGGCAGGGAAACGCTTTAATTATTGCTGACTTGAGCCTAACTAAACGGACGGGAGGAGGGCTGGGGATAAAAGAGAATTCTCCCTTTCCCATTAATGAGCTCACTCTGCTGGCATGCCTCCTGCCCTCCAAGACTGCTCCCACAGCATGAATATAAAACCAGCTCTATAGCTACCCGGCGGTGTAAATTACCTACTCCTGATGCAGTTCTCACATGGGTTACTGTCTGTTGCTGTCTCCAAACCATCCAGTTTCTGGCGCTCTGATGCTTTCCAAGCCCCAGCCATAAAGATCTCTACTGGTTCCAATTAACAAGCCAACGAACCTTGCCACAGCCCTGATTCCATAAGAACAAGCTCATATTATTCACCAACTGGTAGTAAAACGCTTCATGTCAGGCAAGGGAGCGCACGTTGCTGTTACCCACTGAATCACTCGGAAAAAGTGCACGGAACCGCTCCCCACCCTCTACCATCCCTTTTCCAAAAGGAGCCTCAAGTGCCACTGGAAACAAATTTAACAGAGAAACTCCTTTCCTACCCCCACATCACTTCACGGGCTGTCCATGGGAATGACCTCAGCTAGCGAGCTGGGAGAGAATCCGAGTCGTTGCTCCTCGGCAGGGCAGGTACCTCCCCGACTTCACAGCCTAGCGACAGGGTAGGAAATAACACGTGAAACAAAAGTTCATCCGAGGGAGAGCAGGGACAATTGTGTTGTTTTTTTCTTGAAACAAACAGCTTTTCTCTGCTACCTGCCGGAACTGCTGATGGGAAGGGGAAAGGGACCGAGAAGAGCTACAGAAAACTCACGGTAACAAAGGGAGAGCAAAGCAAGCGGTGACAAAACACGGTATCCAGTCACCTCCTGTAAATAATGTGAAATCAAGGGAAAAGGCAGATGAAGGATTTACCCTGCAACCTGTGCTAGAACCAAAGGTACCCAGTTAGAGAAACGTATGCATTTAACACGCCAATTAATTAAACTAGAAGAGGGGAGACTTAGATGAGATCTGAGGCAGCAATCCTTCCCTGGGAGGGTGCTGAGGCCCTGGCACAGGGTGCCCCGAGAAGCTGTGGCTGCCCCTGGCTCCCTGGCAGTGCCCAAGGCCAGGTTGGATGGGGCTTTGGGCACCCTGGGCTGGTGGGGGGTGTCCCTGCCCATGGCAGGGGGTGGGACTGGATGGGCTGGGAGCTCCCTTCGTACCCAAACCAGTCTGGGGTTCTGTGATTCTAATTATTCATTGACACATGCCCATAAACAAAGTTTATTTCCCTGCAAAAAAATACTTAATTTTATTTGAAGACTACATGAGGTTGAGACCTCCTAGTCAGTAGTTCCATCCATCTTCAGTCCTCCCATGTCAAACCACGACGCTTCTTATTAGCAGTAGCCTCAGTTTATCTGTCAGCCTTTGATTGCTGTTAGGTGTTTCCCTGCTCATACCAACAAGCCTCTGCTAGAGAGACCACCCCGAAATGAGTCCCAACAGAGGAAGAACTCAAGAACGGATTGTTTCTTACCGTCATGGCCGGAGTTGAGAAGATGCTCTCCCAGGTCACAGCCGAACACCCTTTCCTTCAGGATCCCCCGCTGTTTCAGTTTCTGTTTCGTTGGGCGCGACTTCATGAATGTACGAAGGAAGGTGATGAGCTTGCCGTGCTTCTTCGATACTGCGTAACACAATTAAAAAAAAAGAACAAAACACTTCGGTTTAGATCTGGCTCAGCTGGGCAAGGCCAAGCATAACACGTCTACAGAGCACGTAAGAACTGCAGTAACATTAAGGACAATTATTTACAGACACAGATTTTCCAAGGTCCGCTACTAAACAGAGACTTGGCTTTTCTTCTAAGTCTTGGCTAGCGCAGAAATAACAGGAGAAGAATTTAAGACAAAGACACATTTATCTGCAAAGCACCTTCAGGTAGGGGCGTACCAAAGGACCGGTGCGGCAGATGGGATGGTGGGCAGCGCCCAAGAGGTGCGATTTTCATCTCTGGAAAAAACAAACAAGGCTAAACTAACAAAACCGGTGATCTCATGCCTATTGACAAACACTGTGTATAATCCACAAGCAGAAGTAAAAGGTTCTCGTTCTGTAGTCTTAGGTGCCTCCAGAACAAACGAATGACTAATAATATCTGAGCTGAGAGGACGCGCAGCTCTAAGGGCTACAGACTGCCTCTCCAGCATGCCCACGCTTCAGTGAACCGCGCTGCAGCTGGGGGGTACGGTCCATGCAGGGCATTATTAGCTCCCTGAGTCTTCCCAAGCCTCTGCAAGGTAAAAAATCACAGAATCACAGAATATCCCGAGTTGGAAGGGACCCATACGGATCATCATCAAGTCCAACTCCTGGCTCTACACAGGCCCAGCTCAGTCAGAGCACGCTCTCTTGGTTTCATCTAATATAAAACTAAGGCAGCTGACTGAAGAGGTGCAGTTTATCCCCTCCAGAGTAAATACAAGACTACAACGAGACGAGCTCAGGACCCATCACCCAGACCTCCTGCTGCCTTTCTCTACGCGAAGCCGCACAGTCTCTGTGTCGCGCTGGTGGAATCTGCCACTCTGTTACCACCGCCCGGTCCCTCCGCAGCGGAAGAGAATGGAGAGTAAGGCAGGGCAGCAGCGGGTGCCACAAAGGAACTGGTGCTAATTGGGAGGCGAGGCCGCGCACAGGTTTGAATGGGAAGCAGAACAATGCCAACTTTTCTTCCCAGGGCCGCTCCGAAAGCAGAGGGCTCCGGCCTCCCCAACAAAAGTGCCTTTGTACACATGATTTATAAGCAGTTTAACTCCGACAGAAGAGCTCCATTGAAAAGAACAAATCGCTAGGTATAAAAGGCTGCGCTTTGTGAGGAAGCCTTTACAGCTCCAGGAGGTTGTAAAGGCTCCTGCGGCACCGCGAGGCAACCTCAGCAATCGCTTGTCCCCGCTCCCGCCTCAGATCCCAGAGAGGAAAGCCAACGTTTGCTGGAACCAAACGTGTCAGCAGACTAACGCTATTTTGAACAAACACCAAAAAGCAGGGAAGAACCCCAGGGACAAAAGCGCATCTCTCCAGCGTCACCACTGCTCGCTACCACACACGGCCCGGAACGCAGCGAGCAGCCGTGGGAGCTGGGACTCTGCGAGAGAGAGATTTATGCAGGAACGCTTCAACCGGACAGCATGAAAAACCTCATCCCAGGAACAAGGTTACAGCACGCTATGCTTCATGACCTTTTAATCAGCTGAGTATTTTTTCCTTCCATTCTACCAGGTATTGATGCAGTCCCTCTGTTTGTAAAAAACCTGACTCCAATGACCTTAACATATTTCTATTTGAGCAGAGCTCTGCTTCTGGATCAAATCCCTTTTCACAGCCTGACAGCACACTGATCTGCATCGGTGAAACTCATCTGAATACCTGAAATCCTAAAATCTCCAACAAACCCCACGTCCGCGTTCTCAACAGTCAAACCTGAATCATTTAACGAAACGCAGAAGCATTGAGCATGACAAACTGGGGCTGCGGGGGCTTTAGTTAAAGGTGTGTTTTCTGTTCGATGGGGGTTTTTTAATTACACACAATAAATGAACAGATCATACTGACACGCCAAACAAAGTTGGGATAGATTTTGGTTGTATCCATCATCACAGTAAAGTAACGGCCCATTTATCACCCCGGCTCAAAAATAAATGGAGACAGAGTCTCATCCTGACTTGTGTGGCATTTAGCACCCTCGGGCTCTTGCGACAGTGCCATCGGAGGCGACAGACCCCAGACAGACACTTTTACAGCAGTCCCACAAATAATGCAATTATGAATAGCCAGGTATTCATTTGAATCATTCCACAGACTCTGTACACAGATCTTCTCGAAGTATCTTGCTTGACTGAATGAAAAATGGCAGCGAATACATATAAACACAGAGAAAAATGCATGCAATTCCAATACTGCAGAAATTCTGCTCCTGCCGGTGACCGGGTTGGGTCAGCAAGCGTCACCACAAAAAAGTTGGATACACTTCCATGCTGGGTCACGGTATTGATACTTCTCTACATCGCTAACCAGAGCGGAGACCCGAGTTTTTCACACACAGTAAATCTGTTCCGCCTTGAAGCCACCCAGTACAGGTTAAAATAATTGTCTTGTTTTCTGCACCATTAAATCGACTCCCGCAAACACACTCCCATAGCGTCCCAGAGCAACAGTCCAAGGCGCTGTCAGGGCAATGCCCAAGCAGGTTAAGTAACCAGAAATTCACTTATCGGCTGGGGAAACGTTCGCGTGGGTCCTTGGTTCAGCAGAGCTCCCCGCACCGCTCTCCCTCAATCACTGCCCACTCGGTACCTGAGTTTCTCAGGCTAAACCAACTTCGGTGTTTTGTACCTACGCAGGAATGATTCACTACGGAGTTAGGCTTCTCCTGGGTGGGGAAGAGAAAGGGAACAGCGAGAGAATCCAAGCAGTCATCTCTTCACTGACAGGTTATAAAAAAGAACCGAGAAGCAAGTAGGTGTCTGATAAGGCTAAGCTGTCCTCACGAGCGGTAAGAGCTCAGGAGGCTGCCAGGTACGCTGTCTTTCCGCCAAGAGCAACACAGGGGAAATGATTTCTGTCCTGCTTCCAAGCCCTCTGGCATCCTTTCACCCCCAAACCAGCAACGCACCCCCAGAGATTTAATTTCTGGTGCATTTCGGGTTAGATGAAGGTAGCACGGGAGCCCCAGATTCCGCACAAGCACTGATGCCAAGGTTGCTGCCAGGAATCCTGCAGGATCGACGTTTTCCGTCCCCACCGCTGCCCTACGCTCCTCCACCCCTTTGTCCATTTTGAAAAACCACAGAACTAGTGATCAATGAAAGTTACGGAATCAAGGCACAGGGTTTAGACCAGACACAAACCTAGTGGATAAAGCAGTCAGTCCTTTCCCTTCCCACCTTCCCTTATCGTCCCGCCAGTCACCTGGGGATGCGATAAATCTGACCCATTCACAGTTTGTGGCTCCATGCTTGGTGTTCAGGTTAACAGGGGACATGGAAGTAAATTCAGGTGATAAAGCAGCATTACCACCAGACAATTTTACATGGTTGCTGTAGTCAGAGATGCTGCTGAGTTACCAACTGAAAGGCAACCAAAACTAAACAAAAATCCTAACATCTATCCGTATTACTTTCCACCTCAGATTTAACCGCTGGAAAACAAATTGTTTACCAAGAAACCAAGGCTTTCCTAGAAGTAGCAGGGGCTGGTTTTCCTCAGAAAGGCAGGTTTGGCTAAATATCCTGGCCTGGACAAGCACAGACAAATTCTCCAGCTAGCATCGCGAGACTGGCCGGAAAAAAGAAACCCCAATCAAAACCCAAGCAAGAAAAAAAAACCCACCTGAGGCTGGACTGCTGTCCAAGTTTTGCTGGCACCAACGTGTCAATTAAGAGCAAGAAAAACTATCACACCCTTAGCTGGCAGAACTACGCTGGCCAAAGCCTTTGTATGGTGGGGAGGGAGGGAAGGAAAAGGAACACTTGTGCCAGGTAGCTGATTGTGGTTTTGGGAAGCTGCCACGCACTGTACCTCCTCCGGGAACATTTATCCATCACACCAAATCGTTGCTGCTCTACCACCAAGCTTTTGTGTAAGTGAGGCCCGAAATTCCCCTGACATCGATAAAAAACTATTAAATAACGATTACTTCATTAAAAGCAGGGCTTGTTCGCCCTAACACCGTGGAGGGAGAAGGCACTTCAGGATATACGTTATGCAGCTCGTTTACTGGCGAAATGTGAAGCCATCGGCCGATTCAAAGTAGAATCACACAACCATAGAACCTCCCGAGCTGGAAGGGACCCCAAGGACCATCAGTCCCTGGCCCCACACAGGCCCAGCCCCATCACAGCAGATGACTGAGAGCGTTGGCCAGACGCTGCCTGAACTCAGCCCAGCTCGGGGCGGTGACCACTGCCCTGGGGAGCCTGTGCCAGGGCCCCACCACCCTCTGGGGGAAGAACCTTCTCCTGATCTCCACTCTGACCCTCCCCTGGGGCAGCTCCAGGCCGTTCCCTGGGGTTCTGTCGCTGGGCCCCAGAGGGAGGAGATCAGCGCCTGCCCCTTGGCTCCCCCTCGGGAGGAAGCTGTGGGCCGCCATGAGCTCTGCCCTCAGCCTCCTCTTCTCCAGGCTGAACCAGCCCAGGGCCTTCAGCCTCTCCTCATACACATTCCCCTCTGGACCCTTCACCATCCTGGTTACCCTCTTTGGACACTCCCCATGCTGGACAAATACGGAGCACCTGCTCCATCTCCTGTTGCTACCACTAATATTTTGGGTTGGAACTCAGGCGGTTTTTAATGCGGCGTTAATAAACTTTGACTCTAAGAGAAAATCTTGGGGGGTGTGTGCTGACCCCCATTCCCAGCACAGGGCCAGCCTATCTGTGTCGCTTCTGAACAGCAGCGATTTTGCACACTACAGCACCCAGCCGTCCCCTGCTGTGAGGGGGCCGTGGTGCTACGGTCACAGGCAAGAATATGTGTGGCTGCAGACTTTAAAGTATACAAACAAACTGCAATATCCAGTCACCAAATCCAAGATGGAAAAAGGCATGGAAATGCCATTTAAAAAAATAAAATAAAAAATAAGAGAGAGAAAAGCTTAGCTAGGTATTACAAAACAAACGTGAAATCCATCCTCTCGGAAGAGATATTTACAGCAAGTCAAGCTCAAGTTTTCCCAAGCTATTAGCCCCTCAAGACCCATTCTCCTCTAAAATTAAACTCTGCTGTGGGGAGAGAAAGAGCAGCGACAGACTCTGGAAGAAAGAGCACCACCAGGAATCGGGAGCTGAGAAGCCGGGTTTGGTTTTGCCACGTATTTCCTTTGCTCCCGGTTCTGCAAACACTCAGGAATACAATTACCTGTGTGAGCGGACGAATTCAACTGGTCCCCACGCAGCATCAGTTATCTAGGCCCCTCCTTAAAACCTCAGTAAATATTTTTAATATCCATCCCTTCACACTTAGAAAGCCATGCTCTGCGGACCTTACTGAAGGGAAATTATACAAAGCCAAGAATTGAGTCACATCTCCCAGTTCTCTGTCATGTTCCTTAGCAACAAGACATTTTACTCCTTTCCTCCTGCCACAGCAGATTCTATTTTGGAAGTTAATTTATACAGCCCTAAAAACTCAACCAGAATCTGGAACCACGCACCACCAAGCACCGTCCTTTAGTCCTTGAATAGGATTCTGGTTTTGAAGAAGGACCAACCAACACCACATCAATAATTGCACTAATCTCTACACTGAGCTCCCTCGTGGGTCATAAAAGATTTTCAGAAAGAGATTTTAAAATCCCACAGATGTGAGAGTTTAAAAAGCTATCCTTCTATCTCCAATAACCTTCATGAATGTGTATTTACTGATTTCCTCTCTAAAGAAAAGAAAAACAAAGATGCTGCATGCTTTTTGGTGCTGCAGGAGTTACCTTGTGCCAGGCTGACATCGGTTACGGCTGGCCTCTGTGTTGAAGGAGTCAAGAAATATGTTAAAGGTGAATACATTCGGTGTCACTAGATAAAAAACATTAACTGTGATGACAAGAACCGGTCAAGAAGCAGCACGTATTCCAGCTATCACAAGATCACCAATACATGTGGAGGGCAATTAAAGAGAGGTCATTAAAACTGGTAAGAGATGTTGCTGTTCTTTTTTACAAAGTCTGGATGACGCGCTTATTCCCATCTGTAACCAACAGTCTCAACAAATCTGCAACTCTTCCTTGTCCTTGCCAACCCCAGCCTTTGGCTCCAGTCGCTAACCAAACTCAGCCAGCACTCCAGAGGAGCATCTGGCATCGGAGATCTACCAGCTCGGCAGCTCACTCAGGGTGTTTTCACGCCCAGATTATACATCAGCCTCCGTTGGCTTTCATCTAATAAGTCCTCTTCCAAAGAGAAGGCTGCAAATTCAAAAGCCATGAGCGTATCTGAGCAGCAGCATCGATTGCTTCCAACATGATATATTTGACTGAACAGACACATCTGTGATGACACGCACAAGGATTATCCAGTTTGAACTTTCTGGAGCAGGTTTCTTTCTATTTACAATGAGAAAAACTCTTTCCATGTTCCTCATTGCCAAATTTGTTATTTATAATTGGTTATTAACAATGACCTCAACGTTAGCTAGGTGCCCAAGTATGTCATCTACCCACAGACAGAGAAGTTTGGTACCAAGGAATCGGCAACACCTTCCAGGCCAAAGACACGTCTGATCTTTTCAGAGACTCTAAGGCCATGGGGGAGCACTGCGATAACACGACCTGACCTCCTGAACAAACAGCCCACAGGACAACCCTGAATTAATTCCCTGAAGCACAGCACACCGACCCTCCACGGAGCAGTCTGCGGTTAGGAGATACCAATCAGTTAGCTGCAGGAGAGCGCTTTCAAGGATACAAGGGCTGATGAGGTCAATCTATTAATTCTATTAACGCGTTTGAATTGTATCTGGGGAAAAAAAGCGGCGCTGACTAATACAGTCTTAGTGACAAGGCAGCAGGGATGGGCTCTGGTTAGGTAACACGAGGGCCTCAACGGCTTGCAGTTGGAGGAGAGGAAATAACAACAGACGGAGCGGCAGTTCAAAGGAAACAAGTTATCAGAGAACTAAAACTGGAAAAAAGTGGGAGCTGAAAACCAAAGGGTAGAGATGAGGGCATTGAGCACTCAAGGCAGACATGGGATATCATGGCCATTTGATCTTGCGTGCCCAAGCACACATTACACCCATATATATGCGAGATCTTGACATCAAAACCCACTCAGTGAAGCCTTTGCCTAACACTAAATTCACACCAGAGAGAACGTGATACTGTAACTTGAATGTACCTGTAATATTTACACAGTTTGTACGGTTGAGAAGAGACCCTACGTTAGAACAGCCCAAAGGTGCTGCGTCCCACGGGAGGCGTTGCTGGTTGGCAGATTTCTCACCTCGAACCTTAAGTGGTGCAGTAGCATTCAGGACAACCAGGTAGGCATCAACATCTACAACCAAGCAAGCGTCAAGATCAACCAGGTAATAGCACATTAGATACTCTCCAGCTACTTGCAAATAAGGAAGAGAGGAGAGAACAATCGAGAGCCAAGATACCACCTAATCCATTAGGTGACACCAGAACAGGTTCAACTGTACCGCAGCCATCTCTGCCAGAAGTTTCTCCAGCTCAACAGCCTCCAGTCATGAAAATGCTGCACTTTCTCTGTTGGTAATTACTGAAGCTGCTAGCTATCCTTACGGATGGAGTTTCTTCATGGCTGACCTCAACCTCCCTTTAGTACAACCTAAACCAGATGTTTATTGTCCTGTCTGCAACAGCCGTGGCTTCAGAGAAGTCAAGAATCAACTGTTCTCAAACTCATATTTATTTGAGGGCAAACTGCCTCTGCCCTCCCTTATTCAAACACCAGCTGTACGCTGCGTGCAGTACCCTTCCCTCGATCAAAAAGCTCCAAAACAGTTTAAATGAAGCTGCAGCACAGCTGCTTGAGCCTCACCCACGCCGTTTCTACTGCTGCTACAAACAGTTGCAGCGCTGGAGGAGCTTTTCCAAAAACTTGACAACCCTGAATAACATCGAGTCCTTCGGACGCACACACGCAGCCCTGAGCCCTCACCAGTCATTCAAACACAAATCAGGCTTCAGCCCAATCCTGCCATCAGCTAAACCGGGACAACCGGAGTGACTGCCGCAGTCAAGTTACTCCAGTTCTGCACAGCAGCACGCTCCAGCTTGGGTGGTGGGAGGAGGCCGGCAACGAAAAAAGAGCTGACATGAATCAACAAACAACCCAGGCTGAATAATTAGGAGTTTGGCAGATGGAGCCCAATCCTGGAGCGAGAGCTCTTACGCAAAGCCCTGGGAAGACATTCGAAAGGAACCTTTTTATTCCATCGGGATGGGACATGAGCTCTTCCGAAGTATGCAGCACTCCCAGTACAACAGGTAAGGTCCCTGCCGCTCTCCCGATCCTATCTCCATTTTCACTAGCCAGAGGGCAGCTGTTTACAGCTACTTTCAGATTACAGCGACCAATCTTCCAAGATTGATATCCTTCTCCTCCTTTTTCTATTTACAACCCTGACTTTCCAAATTGTTTATACTTCAGCTGCATTAAGGCCTGAATTTGCCTTCGGAAGCAAAATCCTCGCTCACCTGGATTGGAAACAATATTGAGGACAAGGGACACGAGTCTCGTTCCCATCTGTGCCGGCAGGGTACAGTAGCTTTAAAGAAGATGAAACCCACGTCTTCCCATACACCCTCCTTACGCAGCTAGAGGAGTGTGAAAAAGCTGTACCGAAAATTAAAATTGGGCCCAACGTTTGGGGATTTGCAGCGAACTAAATCTGCTTTCTAAGACTTAGGAATGCAGATACTGTATTCTTTTGCCTGCTTTATTCTCTTCCTTTATCTTACCAGTCCAGAGCTTTGATTTCAAATGCGACTCTTTTATCATGCCTGTGTGGTGCCCAGAACAAAGGAGGTCAGGGAAGAGTGGAAAGGGAAGGCCTCCTGTCTTCCCTGTCATAAATAATAAGATCCTGCAGGGCATTTAGCCCTTAAAATGGACTATAGCTTCTAGGAGGTTTTCTGAACAAATACGAACAGACGAGCCATGGCTACTCGCAAAGTGTCTACTGTGATCACGGTAACAACTCTCCCTGGGAATTTTATTTCTCAGAGTGTGCATTTGCTGCCCCGGGGCTCCAGCGAACAAAAGACTGGCATTTTTAAATAGGAAGCCCCCCTCCTCCTGAACAGCAGCATCAATAATATTCATGCTTAGGAATGCATCCTGTGGCCTCTGAGTGCCAGCCCGGGGAGGGAGGGAAAATAAAAAGATAAAGTGATATGCAAAAATCTATTGAAATTCAAATTCTAGACATTCCCATCTGTCAGCTGCCTCTTTGGGAGCTAGGTATAAATCTGAGCAGGAGGCACTGATCTCACATCTCTGCGGCCCCAAGGACCGGACTGCGCCGGAGGGGGCCTGCAAGCTGAAATTCCTTCTCCCCCTGGGATCTGGGTGGGAATCCTCACACAAATCATCCCAGACATGAAAGAGGCTCCCTTTAACAGCTCCGGCTTGCCACACACCCCTGACCCGAGCCTAAGTCCAATAAACCAGATTGCAGCAATGGACCGAGGGAGCAGGAAGGTGCAGTAGAAACCAGAAGTCAGAGATTAGAAAAAGGGAAACAAAAGTAAAGCAATTAGCAAGGCAGGGGGGAGGGAGGGAACTACGTGGAGTTAATCAGTCTTATGCTGGCAAGAGAAGCCAAGCACCAAGCCATATAACCTGCCCAAGGGCACAGATCCCTGAGGATCTTCTCTCACAGCAGAAACAAACAGATCTACAAGCAGCAGCCAGGGCGTCCGACGAGAGAGCCTCACTGGAAATTATTGAGTATCAGGTGTTTTTTCCATCAGGCTAAAAACCTGATCCCAGGCCACCCCTGCAGAGCAGAAGTCCTCCGAGAGCCTCGACGGCATCGCCCCAGTATAAGATCAGTCCTGCTCCAGGCACGACGCCCTGTGCCACCCAGGCGCTGTCCGTGCGCGGGACCCTCGCCGCACGGCCGGGGGTCTCAGCTCCGGGACCCGCCAACCCGCCTCTTCCCGACGCAACGTTGCCAGGAAAGAAAAACCTTCATTCAAAGACATTAATTCTCCAAACCTGCGAATTAAATACCTGGCAAGTTACTAAGCAACAAGTGGGCGCAGGAGCCTAAAAATACTCCGCAAGTCTTACATAAGAAAGACGCTAATGCGAGGGGGGAAAAAGGAGAAAAAAATATATATAAAAAAGAAGAGAGCTCTCTTACCTTCCTCTGCGCCCCGCAGAGCAGCAGTCCTGCCCCCCGCCCAGCCCCGGGGGTCCCCGGCTCAGCTCTGCCCGCCCCTGCCCCAGCAGCGATCGGCTGCAGGCGGAGCGGCGGCGGCTCGGCCCCGGCNTGGCTGTGCCCCCCCGCAGCCGGCAAGCCCAGCCCCGGGCCCCTGCCCACCCCTGCACCCTGCTCCCGCCCCGGCCCATCACTGGGCAAAGGGCAGAGGATCGGAACGGGAGGGAAAGCAAAACACAGCTCGGTCCCAGGAATGCCAGAGCCGCTGTTTCTCTGAACAGCACCCTGACCTCTTGTCACCCCCAGCTATCAGGATGCACCCAGGCTCGCCATCCTCTCCCAGCCTGCAGAAACGCAGGGGGCAAAGAACGGGGCCGGGAGAACTACACCCATGTTTATCCACAGCTTCCTTGGTCCTCGCACAGAGCTAAACCCCAAAAACTAGAGAGGAACACGGCAGGAAGGGCCAAAGCCCGATTTCATAAAGACCGCGGAGGTGAAGGGTAGGTCTGTGCCACCACCTAAGTGCAGGTCCTCACTCACCGCTCGCGCTGCCCCTTCCCCCTCCGAGTGGCTGATGACCGGCACGGTTTGTGGCCGCATCGATCGGACCGCTGAAAACAAACTCAATTAAAAATTCTCCAGGAGTTCTGCTATTTCAAACCAAAGCAAAACGACACGGACCATTTTACAGCGACCTAATTTACAGCCTACCCCCCCCAAAAAAAAAACCCAAACTGTACCAGCACACCGCATCTCCAGAGCGGAAAGCACAACGCACCGTAACTCCACTTCACCACCGGCTACAGCATCCCTGCCCGGCCATGCCATGGCCGGCAGCAGGGACGAAAGCCAAGGGGCTCGGGAACCTTCAGCCAAGCCTTCCAGCCTTCTCCTAGTGCCAGGGAAGTTGGTGGCGTTACCTGGGTTTATGGCACGCTTGAGGAATAAATACTGCTGCTGTTCTGTTCAACCACGCTGACCCCACGCTCCTTGGTTCGTACGCGGCTGCGGCGCACTTCATCAGTCTCGGTAATTGCTGTCGCACGCTTTAAAATGTGGTCTCACTGGACAGGTTGGACAGCCTCGGGGTCAGAAGGATTAGAGAGGAATCTGCTTCTATTTATGCAGACATCCTGGTGATCAGGAGGGTAAAACCATGTCTTCTAACGTTCACAGATTCTCCTCGAGGAAACGTGTGATTTTCAAAATCGTTTGCTGACTCGTATCTCCAGCCAATGCTTGTTCCGCAGCTCCGTATTACGCTGGGTATTTATCACTGGATATCACTGTTTACTTGGACAATGATCATACTACCGCATTTCTTTTTTCCTTAGCAGCCAAGTATAACTCCTAAATCTGGTTTTATACGTGTTTATGTACAATTCTGAATACAAACCCCTCTTCCCGATACCAATTCACCATTCCAGGAATGTTCTTCCCAACGAACCCATCGATAAAAGCTGGTAAAATCCCAGCACAAACAGGGAACGAACACAGAGAAGCAACACTGTTCAAAACGCAGGTGCGAAATGCACGTACAACAATTCCAAAGAGCAAAACAGCACGCAGGACTCAGTACTCAAAGCTTGTCACAAAAGGCCTTTCTTATAGGAATGAAACCTGAGCAACCAGGGACGCAGCTCATCTGCACCTGGAAACAACAGGTCTGCGTCGGGCACAGCATCGCATCACGCTCGGGAGCTTCTCCACGTCACCACACGGATGTGACGTCGCTCCTCCGGCTCCGCAGCTCCCGGGCCCTGCCCTTGGCAGGGGATCTTTGCCCTCCGCGTACCGAACGCACCACAACGCCCTCTCGCCGCTTCTTGATTGAAAACACTAAAGTCATCTTCACGTGTGTGTCTTATTTTCCGCTCCTAATTTCTTTTGCCAGACAATTTTAAGGAACAAAAACAAGCAGAAGAGATGAATTCTGCGCTACTTATGTGTTCATCGGCTTGCAGCGGAGCAGAAGAGGTAGATAACGAACATCTTTGGGGGTTGGAACTACATGATCCTTGTGGTCCCTTCCAACCCAAACCATTCTACGATCTATCTTTTAAACACAGCTAACAAGCCCAAGCAACTGCAATCACAGAGACTCCATCCACATGCTTGTCCTTAAGACATTGTGAAGTTTAACCCGTCCTCCAGAAGTTATTTCAGATAGAAGTACCGGGAAGGCAGAGTAACCTAAAAACTGTTATTAATATATCCCGCAGCTTCTTCCACTTTCTGGTTTCGTAAATTTAATCGCTGAAGGAACCTTGAAGCCATTATCAGAAGTTAAGCCAGGCAGTATTTTTCAGTGCCGCTTCTTACTCAGCTAGATTTATCCTGCAATCAAATACTCTCAAAACACACACAAAAAAGAACCCCCCAAATAAATACACCCCAGTTTGGAGAGAAACTAAGGTTATAAATAAAAGCAGACTAGGGGATTAAAAAAAACTCTCAGCAGAACAGCATACCATGCAACAGCCTGCCATGGGATAACCTCACAGAGCTCACAGAAACCAGGTTCGGTGTGAAGGTACCTCATGCCACCGAGTGCCTGGAAAATCACGTGGTGACCTGCTCTTTTGGTTCTTTTGCAGGTTTGCAAGAAATATATTCCAAATATTCCCTTTGTAAAGGTAAAAAACCCAATTAGGAAGTTATAATGCATCGCCAAGCGGGTAACGTTGGACTTTCACTTGCCTTTCCTTTAGCAAAAGCAACTTCCCAGGAGAACAAGTCGAAGAATTTGATGCAAACTTCCTGCTGCAGTTGCAGGATTAAATGCTGCAGACGACTGAACGGAGCACTGACACAAGCTCTTAAATGAAACCCGGTAGATGAAACTCCAGATCAGCAAAGTCTTCTGAATTAAATCACAAACACGGGCCGATTCACGAGCTGGCGAAGCAAGTCGTAAAGGCCGGAGTAACGTTCTGATCGGCAGTTTGCAGCAGTTTAAATTCACTGCCAGATAGTGGGGATGAAAAGGAGGAAAGGGAGAGATGGAGAGACAGAGAGGGGCAAGGGAGCGGTCCTGCCGTGGTTGCTTATGAGGGATTTCTGGTGGAAACACGCCACAGATCCCATCCAAGCAGCCAACAATATGCATTTCTACACCTCCGCTCACTTTTAACATGAATTTATAGTTTCACGCAGACACCTCTTGCAGATGCAGCAACCTCACCGATCCCTGCGGGCGGCAGAGTGGCAGACAGAGTCCAAGCACCTCTCCTCAGCATCCAGAGGTGCCGCCGTAGCCGCTCAGCCCGCTCGAACTTAACAGGACCAGGTTTTAATCAGAGATTTGAAATACGCGCCAGCACGAGCTTGATAGGTCCACGCACCGATGCAAGAGGAGATCAGAGCCACGTGCTACCATCTAAGGTTAAAGCTGCCTGAAAATATTTCTGAGCCCCAACCAGGCTCCCACGCTGATTTACAGAATTATTCCGGAGAAAAGACAAGGAAGAGCAGAGCAGAACAAACTACCTTTTCCCATTATTTCAAAGCTCTTAGCATAACTGTGGAGTTTTGCTCAAGCCAACTACCATTAGAGTTAAGTCCCATTTTGACAGAGCTGTGAGAAAGGAAAAAAAAACACCCTAGTTTAAAAATAACACGCACACACCCTCCCAACCTGAATAAGTGGAGAGCAGGCAGAGTGAGAAAGCAGCACAGAACATGTGAAAAGAAAGCTGGCCTTATTAATAGCACATCGGTGCCTCCAACACCCCTGCACTCGGGCAAGTTTTACCGCGTTACTTCACAAGTAGTCATCCTCTTTCGATGGCTTCAGGCTCTCGAAAACGCTTAAGCGCGCCAGCCCCAAACACCACAAGTGTTTCCGTAACAGAAACACTGATCCATCTCTTTTTTACCTGCACAATATGCAGAGCGGCGTAATTCTTTCTGAACTGATGCACAGAGACTGTGTGCAGAGCCACACACCACCCTTGTTGTTTTCTTTTCCAGTTAAAATTCCCCAGGAAACACGGCCAAGGCTTGCCACAACATGACCTGTGCAAATACGGGAAGCCTGAAGCTACCAGCTAGGGGTTCAACTTCTTCTGAAAGCCTCGGCAGCTACGAGCGACCACGCATGAGGAAGAAACTGAGCTACAGGGGATACAAAAATTCATCTCTCTCTTCCACATACCTGTGTTTCAAGCATTTCCCCGTGGTTTCAGGAGACGGGAGGGATTCCCACGGCTGTAATTACACCAGTAGTGCCTCCCCGTGGAGATGTAGGAGATGGGAAGGTGTTTCTCTCAGAGCTCTGCTACTCCCTGACATAACCTGAGCTGACCAAAGGGCTCTTGTGCCAGGACAGGTCTGCCTACACCCTGGCTGGGTGCTTAGGCTGTTTTGTCAGGGTTTTGGGGTGGGTTTTTTAGGCAGATAAGCCGTCTCAGCTCCGGGTGCCATCTCCTTCATACTTCTAGCAGGCTCAGCTATGTCAGGAAAAACATCAGCACAAACCTGGCCTGAGGCTGGAGACAGAGACCTCGTTCAGTGCCGCACTGGTAGCGTACAGAGAAGCCAAGAGGTCACCAGAGCTATCACCTTTTTCACTGTTTGCACTCGTGCGAATGACTGCACAGGGCGCAAGGCAATGCTCGTGCAATAACCTACCCCTGGAAACTACTGGCTTCGCACACGTGACATTTGTTTCTGAAATTGCAAAGGCTCCCCTCTTCTTGGGAGTTGGGAGGGAGCAAACAAGCAGGTCTTGGATGAGAAAGCTCTTTTTCACTTCAGCTAGAAAAAGAAAAAAAAATGAAACAGAAAAAGCAAGCTGTATCCTTCTCCTCATCTCAGGTCTCTAGAGCCTGCCGGTAGCCCTCGGGTTCGGTCCTGACGCCTCTGCTCCCTGCAGCTTTTCCCCAAACCACGGAGTCTCCCGCCCTGCCAAGCTTCCTCTGCTCCTGCTTGACCGTTCAGACACAGCAGAAACACCCAAATCCCTTCTCTTTACAGGGAAAACTCCCATGCTTTCAAATCCAGGCCTCTAGAAGAAAACGCCAGCCAGTTTACTCACAAATGCCCAATAATAATCCAGCAATGTTACAAAAATCCCTATTTGTTCCGGTTGCAAATACTGCATCAACTGCAAACATTACCTAAGACTCCACCGAGTTAAGCAGCACAACCGTGTGTGCTTAAAAAATACTGCCAAAACGCGTGCTTGGTCCTTACTGCTACTGTCAGAAAACATCTGCACTGTTAAAGGATTAAAGGATTAAGAAGGGAGAAAAAAAATAAATTGACTTGCTAATGCTATGCATCCTTAGGAACTTATTCGAAATACTTAAAATTCTTGCTTGTCTCTCACTTACGAGCTAGCCAAGATTTATAGATTTTCTTTAGGTGGACAGGAAAAATATTTCAGATTTGCTGCAGAAGGCTAAATTCGAAAGCAAGTTACACATAAAAATATGTTCTCACAGTCAGAGGGTCATTGCAGCGTGCAGAAAAAATAGTTGATGCTTTTAAGCTTTTTTTAAGCTCCATCTAAATCCACTGCTTGTGCCAGTTTGGTGGAAGATTCCCAAAACCGCTATTCACTGGCTCTGGCATCCCTGCGTACCTGCAACTCTCTCGCAGCTTCCTGGAACAGTAAATTACAGAGCAACCCTCAGGTGGCTTTTCAGGCAGCTCTAGAGGAAAAGGTCTCAAAAACTCGCCTTCTTGTAAAACGGGACATTTAGAAGATTGTTGACAGCTTCAGCTGTACAACTTGCGCTGGAAATGCTGCGGGGAAAGCCGGGGGGGCTCCGTTGGAGCAGCAGACCCGGATCCAGAGGCCTGGTTCCTTCTCCCAAATGAGAAAAGGCAAAAGAAAACCCACCGACACTGCTCGGCTTGCAAAATTCGACTTTAACCAAATTCACTCCCCCAGACAGGGTTGCAGAGGGACCCCTCAATACCCAGGACAGGACATCCGTTACTGCTGTTGGGATGCTCATCCATACCCAGGTGTAATTGCTCAACGAACAGAAACTGTGATTTAGAGTTTCTGTCTGTTCCTAGCACTGAGGGGCTGTTCTCTCAAAGTCATACTTTCCGGCAGATCACAGATTTTATGGTGCGACTTTCATAGGAGACCAGATGAATCCCGTATATAGCAGCGTTTCCACAGATCAGCCCACAGCTCTCGTCCCTTTCTATTTCTGCCAAAAAACGGGAAGGGAAAAAATAAAAATAAAAAAAGAAGCGGGAAGAATCGCTTGAAACAAGGGAGGGAGAGGAAAGAGAAATGAAGACTCCAAGGAAATGAAAAACTAACAGGAAAACGCTGCTGCAGTGGGTACTTCAACGCTGTGCACAAATTTATAAAGACCTAAAAAGACTAACCACCGCAACAGCATGTCTTCTAGCTGTGGGCAGTCCTGGGCAGTCAGGGCAATAAATCCCCTTTCTCCTAAACCCAGGTAATTACTGGAGCATTTCAGATTAAATAAGCACTGTATCAGAAGTCACTGCACCGAAAGAAAGCAATGCAACGTAATTATGGAAGGCTAAGATCGGCATTCCTGGTGTATCCAAGATGCAAACTACCAGCAAAAGAATACTGCTAAAAGTGTCTTTTTTTTTTTTTAAAGGAAGTATACAGCACTTATTACAGGAGTAAAATAAAGCCTTTAAGCCGAGCTAAAAAATAAATCTGCCTTTGGTGACTTCTAGAAGGTAACAATGGAAACACTGACAAAGATTTCAGCTGCACGTAGGCAGCTGCAAGAAGATCTGCAATCGGTTGAAATACAATTAGAAAGATGCTTGCCACTTACCAAACACTTAAAGAAACCACTGAATTGCACAAACGTTAGCCTCCTTAATAAACTGAGACATAATACCAGCCTGGTGGACAGCAGCACCCAAGCTCTGATGGGTTGTATTTATCAGCATTGCTTCAACGTCAAACATCCATTCACCTACTCACTGTACCCAACGAATAGATTGGGATGGTCTCTGCGCAAGGTTGGGCTGCCCTGCAAATTCATTTCCACCTCTCTGCAAAGGGACTAGATGAAACAGAGGGACCTAAGAGGACAACATGTTGTCTGAACACTTTGCAAGAAATACGGCACGTTGCCTGCCTTGCTGTGAAGCCCTGAGCCAGCCTGCTGGAAAACAAAATTAACATTCCACTTATTCTTCCAACAAATCCTTAAATTCCACTTACGCTTTCTCCCAAAGCACTTAAGAGACCCAGCAAAGCAAAAGTCCGGATTTGATTTAACAAAACAACATATAAAAACCGAAACGTCTGCTATCAAATACCTCTCAATAACTCACAATCAAATTGTTTAAGTACATCAAATGTACCAGAGATGTGTCTCGGTTCCTCAGTTCCACTGGAACGCTTCAATTTTACCTAATGCTAGTTCTGAGAAGCTATAGCGACGTTGTCATGACAATGACAACACAACACAGTTGTTTTCTGCTATCACTGTGCAACCGGGTACACATTAGGGTCATTGACGTTGCCATAAAACTACAGTATTTAACCACATTTCTTTGCTGTCTTATTCAGGCAAGTTCTTTCCTCCAGAACATGGTCAAACAGGGTTTGACACACTCTGTGGATGTATCTGAGGCACAAATTGTAAGCCTGGGGAAAGAACACCACTTTATATTTAGAAATTCGGGTTGGGGAAGCAGGTAATTTATGACACCCAGACTAATAGCCACGTAGCCACTGACACTGCAGAGCATTCATGTGCAAGCCCTGATCTTGTTCAGCCGTAGTCTGAAGGTTTGGACTCACCGATTTGAATGAAATCACTTGCAGAAAATTTGCCTGCGAGCAGGCGGACTCTTGGAGTTGGGCATTGGCTTTTCTAGCCATCAGATATTAATGGCAGCAAAACAAAAAAGGTAATAAACTATTTCAACAGTAAACTATTTCAACTACAGCTAGGTTCTGTAACCAAACCTAGGGTGTTAGTAAACGGTTATTGCTATCACGTACAACGTTAGGCTTGGTTAGGACACCGAGACACTAATCGTACATAACGGGCTCTACCTGAGCTTGGCTGGGACTGGTTCAGAGCCTCTGTTACATATGCAGAGCCTGGCTTTACACTATCCATCTCCAAATCTGCACGTCATTAAGGTGAGGTGGGAAGAGGGCAGAGGGACAGACAGAAGGCAAGAGAAAGGACAAAGTTAAAATATCTCCTGGAACAAACCGCAGGAGACTGACAATTTAATTTTTAGAGACAGCAAGCGGAGAAACAGTGCGAGAGAAATCCAGATTTCGGTGCGATGCATCCTGAAGTGTTTCTTCTCTGGCGTGTTCTAGACCTGAAGTATTCCTAACTAGCAAAAAGAAGCCTAAGTGAAGCGATACGCCAAGCTCACAGGATGAACAGCAAAAAAGATGAGGGGAGATGAAATCAGCTGAGTAAACACCCAAATCCCAAGAAACCTCGAGCTGCGGAGGATGAAGGTGGGTGCTGCTGGTACCTGAACAACTGGGCGTAAAGCTGGCTCAGGTGTGACCCCAGCGTGTGCAGCCGAATTCCCAGCTGCAGCGCAAACACACGTATTATGTGCACACATCACAGTAAACAGAGTTTTCATTGTAAAAAGAGGGCTTTTTTTTTTTAAAAACACACCACCACATAAAATAGATCTCAGTTTAGGTTGGCAAATGCTAGTGGAAGAATCAGTGATTTTAAACGTAGCTGCAACTTGCACAGTAATGGTCTTTGGTACGGTTGGGACACTAAAGATTTAGAGCTCATTTTCAGAGGCACTCTGCCCCAGTTTCAGAGACACATTTCAGCCCTTGCTGCCTCCCCTCAGCTCGTTTTATCTGGGAGAAACTAAGGGCCAAAAAAGAACTTCAGTGTCTAAAAAGTGCTTTATGAGCCCAGCAAGTAACTTCCCCCTAAGACCAGCAGAGTCTGAACAGGACCTCGAAGCTTCTCCACTTTAAAACTACAGAAAATATCTTCCTAAATTGCTAGTAACAGAAGACGTGCAACCATGATCTTTGGTACAGAGCAATATTCTAAACAAGAACCACCAGTGCAGACCACAGAGGAGCGCTGAGGCATGTGAGGGATGTGGCACATGGTGCTCTGCGCCACGCTAGCCAAGTTTCTAGTCTGTTGCAATTACGTGACTCACAAAGGGACGTGGCTGTCAAATGAAATTTATTTCTCGTGGAAAACAAGCAGAACCCACCAATAAACCTTATACCTTTGAGCAGAAATACTATAGCTGTTGAACTCTTCCTTCTCACAAACAGGAGAGCGACGCCGAGTGCCAACCTTCCAGGTTGCATTAAGCAACCGGACACGGTGCCGCTCTTCCTTTTCACGTTGAAAAGAGCAAAAAGGCCAACCCTGCCTTTATTATCTAAAGTTTACTAGAATTAGCAGGAGTTCCATCTTTGAAGGGCTCATGGATTCAAGGAAGTTCACTGCAAAAGAGGAAAAAAGCTAAGAAAAATGTTTTCTCCATACCTGTACGCCCAAAGGGAACTCCTTGGATCGCACGAGCATTCACCATTCCGACCCCACCTAACCTGACTTCTGGCAGATTATTTATTTATCAGTGGATATAACCCGTCACACCAATAAAGTTTCCCTCGTTCTTAAAAACTCTACCTCGGTTTAAAAATTTCCCTGTCTCTTGCTGTTGGTTTGGATACTTGCGGTGGGAGAAGCCCCACCACGCCGCTGAAATACAAACCCCGTTCAAGGGTATCAGCGCAGAGTCTCCACGGTGTGTATGTGCACCGGGAAGGCATATACATACACACATATTACATATATTTATCTACAGTATTTGCACATCCAGTTTTATGAACTCCAAACAACATCCCAGAGGGACTTGATGTGTGTAAATGAGACCTTTACTGTAAAAAAAAAAACCATGTTAAATGTATGGAAACAGGTTATTGCTGGGAGGTTTAGATTAGCACCAGCAGGAACTAAAACAGACCATGGCAACACGAAGCAGGACTCTCTGGGTAAGTCAGTTGCTCTCGCAGAACGTGAGATGCTAAGCACAAACAGCATTTTCAAGTTTAAAAAAAAATATAAATGGAAGCTTTGCTGCTTTCTTCCTGAAGATTTTTGAGTCCTAACAAACTTTCAGAGTGGTGTTTAATTCCTCGCAGTCACCCATTTTTAACTCCTCTTTCTTTCAAACTGCCGTTCGCATTTGGTTGCCTGGCACTTAATTTCTTTCAGTGATGGTTTTGTTGATTCAAAATGATTCTGCCACCTCCAACAGAAACGGGTTCGAATCAGTTTCTTTGTTTCCCTGCTGTATTATGTCCAAAAGCATTAAAAAGGTGCGTTAGCCTAAAGGTTTGGGTTCCCTGAACATCCTCCAAAGCACCAGTGTTACCGACTTGCATATAGAGAAGGGAAAGAGACACACACACACACACACACACAGAGGCAGGGAGACAAAGAGTGAAAGAAGAAAAGAGGAATAAATGAAAACGTACAAGGGGGAAAGTAGCTCCAGGACGCTGGACGGGCTCCATGGGCAGGGGAGACTGGGAAGGTACAATTAAAAAAGAAAAAAAAACAAAACAAACAAACAAAAAGAAGTTGGTTAAAACATGCACCCATCGAAAATGGGCTCATTTCATACAAAGCGCAGCGAGTACAAAATACAACCAGAGAACTAATCCTTCAAGTTATTTAGTGCTTCATTTCCTAAACGCTTGTGGAAATTCAGGAGGATCCATGATTTTCCCACCCAGCGTGTCCCAGCTCAAAAAAACCCAATAATAATAATGCTGCTACATTTTGCAAGTTGAACTTTAAGCACAAGGCCCATCCCTGCTGAGCCACAGGATCTGTTTGCATTACTTCCAGTGCTTGCTAAGCATGTGTTTATGGTTAAGCCCGTGTTTAAGGACTTGGTTGAGTCAGAAACAGAAGATGTAACATTTCTTCATGCAGATAGACAATGCCAACCACTGCCAAAAGAAAACAACTCCCAGATTTGTAAATTTACATTTTAGGTAATTCGGAGCCTTACGCATTCAGCCTGCCTCCATTTCTAATGGTCCCAAAGCAGACAACGGCTTTATCTTATTTTTTTCGTTCTGTGCAAAAAGAAAACCAAAATTGACTCAGGGCTATGTGTTCCTATTGACAAAAGGTGTTCTCACTGAAAATCTTGAATTGCAGACAAGGCAGAGACTTTGCTCTTGCTGCCTTAGTCCCAAATATTAGTTTGTTTTTTTCTTGGATGAAGGAGAAAAACCACAAAATCCCGGCAATGACTTCCCCACAGATCAGACCAGCTCCAGCCTGGGGTTTAAGCGAGTTGACATTGTCCTGGTGACGTCTCTGTCTGAACACTCGGCTCCTCAGGCTGAATGGCGGCGACTGTCGGGAGCCCCGCAGAACGTCCCAAAGGCGCACGCGAGTCTCCTGAAGTGGCAGTTTTTACACCCGTGGTGTGGAGCTTTCCTCCTGAAATCAGTGTCCCCTCACGACCCTGCCTAAGCTCCACTTCAAGGTGATTTCTTGCAGGATTGGTTCTATTCTATTCTATTCTATTAGGTCTGTCAATACTGACAGCACATCTGTCTCCTTCATCAAGGGCTGTACACGGGCGCCCTGAGCCTGTCGGCGTGTTTATTCCCTGTCCGCTTCCACCCTGGCACTGGATACCTGTCTTGGCTCAATAAAATTGTCAATTAATTTAGCCTGAGTGAGACAGTTGCACGTTGAATGTCAAAAAACTGGTTTGTTTATATAAGATTAATGAGACTGGTACTAATGACAGCTATTTTCTCCTTCTATATTTTCCTCATAAAAACATTGAGACGTCAGGCGTTTATCAATGTCAAACCGCTGTTCAGCCCAGGCACCTGCAGAATATAAGTTCTATTTGTACCTTATTTTTCCTGATTTTTATTTGAAAAAAAAAAAATAATAATCCAAAACACAATCTTTTTCAGTCTAGGGATTAGCAACTGGCCTGTTTCAAACCAAGCATGACC
Organism: Psophia crepitans; assembly: GCA_013399095.1. NCBI lineage: Eukaryota > Metazoa > Chordata > Aves > Gruiformes > Psophiidae > Psophia > Psophia crepitans. The sequence goes on from VWZZ01003506.1 coordinate 41,096, forward strand.
TCCTAAGAGTCTGTGATGATTGCACTAGCTCCAACACAACGCACGTAACTCAGTTTGTATTTTTGCAGTTACAATTAATGCAGTCAGCACTGTACCAGTCTTCAGGTCAGGACAGAGGCAGCCGCTTGATCCAGACCTAAATTTCAATCCTCCTGAAGTTCAGTGGATTGTCTGTATTTGGTGTGTCAGACCGAGATTCATCTGTTACTTACGTTTTTAAAAAAGTTATTAATTTACAACAGCTTGTAATACTAACAAGTGCCCTTTAATGCGTCCTTAGCTGTGTATCGCAAAAGGGTTTTTTTTCAACATTTACCTGTTAAATCTAAATTAAATGAATGGAATTTGAAAAATCCTCCATAAAGCTGGGCAGAGCTGCTGAGGTTATGCACCCTTTTGTCCTAAGCAAAGCTGAGAAATGGTGAGAATGACCCCTAAAGTTTTAAAAATGCTCGTTGTTTGGAAAAAAGAGAAGCGTTACCTTCGTACCCCCCATTCCTTCACTCAGACTCTGACTGTCCCACTGCAAAGTGCATCTTTATCCCCTTTCCCCACCGAAACCAGATGCTCCCCGGCAGTGACCGTGTTTAGAAACCTTCCAACAAGCCGTCGTGCCACGGCACAGCGCAGGAAAGGTTTGGTACGCAGCAAGCTGCTACGCGACAGCGAAGGACACGAAACAAATCCCACGTACGAGGTGAAGCGCGAGATGTGATTTTCAATATTGTTATCTACAAATATCCAGAGTTATGGGAAGGATGGACTGAAACAGAGAGCTGAGAAATGATGCTGTTAGCTGTGCCAAAACGATGAGCGAGGACAGGACGAACATACACACGCTGTTTCCAGAGAAGACCAGAGATGGACAGAAGTGACTGAGAAGAGTAAACACAGCCACTGTCTACAGGCAATTCCCAAATGTTCGCTTAGAAGGAAAAAAACCAGAAAGAAACTATTCACTTTTTTAGTTCTAAGCAGCGCAATGAATATTTAGAAGACGCACTTCTCCCCGAGTATCTGAAATTCAAATGCAACCTTTCATCCTGCAGCTCTTGAAAAAAATCTTGATAAATACAAGTTGATTCCACCTATTGTCGTGCTGAAACCCAGCTCAACTGCCCGTAAATGCTATTCGCCATGAGAGATATCAAGACAGTATCATAATTTAGGCTAGGACGTTATCGCTAGAGTATTGGATCTGAGTAAGAATAGAGGAAGAATGGGGAAATAAGGAAAGCGCTCAAGAAATCTGGGGTTTGAGGAGCCCACACTCCGTTCCTGGGTCTTTACATAAACAGAAACAGTCAGGATGGCGGTTTGCATCCCACCTGGGGAAAAAAGAGCGTGTTTTCTTACAGCGCTGAACACGAGAAAAACATGGCATGGGTTTAGTACACGAGGTACTGACATTACAGGGTAACTTCCCCCCGCATGACTTTCCTGCGTGTACAAAGTTTGCCAAAGGAAAACGCTGAACAATTTTACCAAACAGCAACGAAACTCCCTTTGATTTTCAGGCGGCGGTCTGCGCGCACATGCACGCGCACGTATGTGGACATCTCCGCAAGCCTACCTACCCCTAGCAGTATTTTGGGAGCTGATAGCTTTGACAATCCAAACTTCGTTGTCAAATACGTTTCAGAGGCTACTCAAGGCACAAACCAATATTCTTTCTTATTACTTGGCATTTCCAGAATTGAATAAAGTGGGCACTTTTCCTGTACGGTCCCGTTCTCTTTCATTTCTCTCGGGCACCGGGTGCATTATCACTGCTGTAAGCATGCACTTCCACAGGCAAAAAAAAAATGTTGATTCTAAAAGCAGAGCTTGCACTTAAACCCAACCCTCCTCGCCCGTTCCCCGGGTTTCATTTTCGCTTCAGTCGTTATCTGTATGGCATTACAGACCGTTGCAATATTTTATGATTCCATTAAAATGCTGTCCCCGTCACCTCTGCAAATCAAAACTGCTAAATAATAATAATAATAATAATAATAATAATAATAATAATAATAATAATAATAATAATAATAATAATAATAATACTACTACTACGCAGGGCAGCAAGTTCGTTGCTTTCCATCTGCTTTTCATTAGATGACTCAGCCCAGCCAAATCTACGGACTATTAAGCAACACCCGCAGCTCTGTATTTGTAAATGCCTTCACAGCAAAGAGCTTGATGCTGCAGATCAAAAAAAACGTTCTAAATGCTCTACGCATTGTGTTTTGATGAAAGAAAATAAAGTTCGTGTGTTGGTGTGTCTTATCGAGGCTAAGTCTAAACCTTCACGTTAATTCTTGATGAAATATCCTGCTCATGCTGAGTGAGGACAAAAGCTCCTAGTGGTTCCTTTTAGGAAAGTCATTCCTTGGGAAAAGCCAATCTGACATTTCAAATACAGATAAAGGGAGAAAATTAATTGATGAGGGTATTTAAGCATCTGAGAAATACCCTAAGTGCTTAAGTGTGAAAATGCAAGCTCTTCTGCTTTCCCCCAGCAATGCAATTCCCAGGGAGGCTCTGGAGGAACCCTCGGAAGGATCTCATTCCACATTTCGAAGCAACGCTGCTTAAGCGCCTCGGGGTGCTCCAGAAACTCATTTCTGCCCCCCGGCCACCCTCCGGGACTGTGCTGACGAGGCAAGACAGCCCGCGCAGCTGTGTGGTAATCCAGCTTGGGAAACTGAGACTCCTTCCTCCCTCTTCATCTTCTCACCCCGTCTATTGCACACATGATTGCTTCCTCCAGGCAGATAGGTTCCTCGAGTTCTCCAACACCCCATCCAACAGGCCTTAACTCCTCCCTGACTCCTATTACCTCTTTCCAAGTTCTACAACGACCAAAGAAGCGTCTTCCAGACCTTCTGCCTTCACCATGCCAGTGCTGTTACTTCCCAAGGTGGAAAAAAATACAAAGCATATAGCTACAAAAAAATGGTGTCATAAGTTCTGCGTGCAAAGGAAGGGCAGGGCAGGGTTACGGCTGTGGCATTCGTTCTACAGATCTCAACATCTGAAAGCTCATTAGTGTTATCCGAGCGCAGCCTTTTGCCTTTAATTGTAGGCATAGAACAACTACCAGGGAAAGTCAACAAGGGACAGCCTCATGACTTGGCAATATGTTTCAACTTATTACTTTTAATAGGGCTTGGCCTTTTTGTATCAACTTTATAACAAACATTTGCCAGGTTTGAAGGCGAAAATCCACTCCCTAGCGTGGTGTTAGAGCCAAATAGAATCCATTAATTTACGCTGGTTCATTATCTCTCATTAAAGCATAGCAAGAAACTACAACCTAGCAGCTCATGACATTTAATTGCCTGCACCATATTCAATAATAAACACTTGCTTGTGGTTGGATCTATCAGCCTGGCCTGTATTTGGATTTCAAGCTGCCTTTGTCTACGTGCGTTACCTGACAGAGGAGAGAGAAGCATCTCATCACAGTATTCAGAGATCAACTTCAAACAACAAAAGGCAGATACTGGATTTATGGAATGACCACCTGCTGCAGCGCTTTGAATTCCCCATGCTCTCTGCCACACCGATTCTGGCAAACGCATTTGCTCGTTCCCAGGAGTAACAAAGGCTGGAGCTACCAATGGCCGACAAAACTATTTCTCTAAACTGTCGGCTCCTTGAAGCACGCGGGTTCGCAGCGCGCCGATAGCTGCGGGTCTTCCTGACTTTTTACCGCTGAACCAGAAGTTCTGAGCTGTACCACAAGATCTGATAATTTCCCTCAGTAAGAGACAAACTTTTGAATCACACCTATTTGTTTTAAAGTACCCAGTCGGCAATCTTCTAAGATAAGGAACATCTTTAAAGTAGAGAAACAGATTAAAAGAACACCAGCTAAGCAGCTTTCCAACTCCACTGGCTGGCTGCATAACCTTTTAAGAAAGATCAGCCATTTCAAACTGCTTCTCTTGATACAAAAGATGTGTCTTTATAGATATGAATATATAGAGTTTAAAAAAAAAAACACATTGGAAGAATTAAACAAAAGCTTCAGCACCAGTAAAGTCTGCAGAGATCTCAGCTATGCCAGCACATCTAACTGCAATCATTTCCAGTGCGTACTAGGATGAGAGCAGATCCAAGACCACATTTTCTATTTATTTTCCCTTACATCAGCAAAGCTTGGTATTAATTTGCCTGTATTGTGTACAAACCAAAACTGCCCAGAAGGCAGCAGGAAGTAGATAGAATCACATACCCAGAGCAGAAACAAATAGGCTTCCAAGTCCTGTTATATCCGACTTTCTCCATCGATCCTCAAACAGAAAGAAGCTTCCAGTACCTAATTCACCTATTCCATCTAAGTCAGCGTAAACATTTTTGGGTTGCCTGTATCTACTGTATGGAAACACCCTAACACACAACACACTCCGGACACCAGGAACTGGGAGGTTGCAAGGAATCACTAGTTACAGATTGCTGAAGGTTATCTTAAATTCTTAAAAGCTTAAGATCTTCCACATCATGTAGGAGAGAGACATTGGTACGAGCTTACAAAACACCGCAGGTGAAAGTCACTCAACAGTGGCAGCTATTCAGAGAGAGGGAATGAGTGGATGACCAGTACACACAGAGGAGAACAGGGTACATGGAAAGGATGAATAACATGCAGAGTATAACACGGTATGTATAAAGGAGCTATTAAACATGGAACAGCAAAAAGATAACTCCCATTTTATTCCACTGCATTATTAAACTTAACACACATACCTGGTTTTGGCACAGAATTGGTCACGGACTGAGGAACTTTGTCGTTAATTAGTTCAACGCACTCACTAGGAAAAAATCCAACCTGTGGTAAAAACAGAGAGGCAGAATATTGAAGGTAATGGTTTTAAGACCTGAACCATTAAACCAGCAACCGTTAAACGTTTTCCTTGAACTCTGCTTGCTGATGCTCCGTAACATTATCCAACACAAAATGAGTACACCGTAAGGGTAATAATTTTTCAAAACGACGCAGCCAAAAACTCTACAAACCAAATAATTAGTTCTGTAAACCAGAGTTCTACATCTGTTTTCTAAGCTTGGTATACAGGACAGAGACACTCAACTCTCAAAAGAGAGGGGAGAGGACAAGCGTGCTACACACCCTTAAATCTCAAGCGGAACTTGAGAGAGAAAGCCTTTCGCTGGGTTTCCTGCGCCTGGCTGCACCAATGTTACATGACATTTAATGAAGATAGCAAGATGTTTCAGCTCCTAGCACCTCAGTCATCCACACTCCAATCTCACCAGCGCTTGGAGCTCTCCTCACAGTCAGAATGCTGTATTCACAAGCGCTTCAATATTTTATTCCTTTACACAACTGAAGTCCAATACGGGTCAATGTATTTGCACGTCTGTACAGTCCCGTTGCAGAAAAAAGCCCGTTCTCGCGTGATAAGGAAGGAGAAGGCACTTTGAATGCACAAAGCTCTCTCCTACGTCCTGGCCTTGGTCTGATGAGCGTGGGTAATGAGTGATGCTCCTGAAGCACTCCTATTAAGCGTGTTTGAAGATATTGCTAAAAATGTGCAAGGTGGTTTTAGTTAAATTGAATTAAATTCAAACTTTGAACTAAGAACGGGTTTAATAAAATATATGCAGAGAAAAATGAGGTCATCATGCGTAAGAAGGAAGCCAGTAATTTGAGGAGCAATAAACACAAATATTTTTAGAAGAAACGGCACGATGTAGCAAAAAAAACAAACCATAAAAATCTCTAACACAGCTAGAACTCCCGGCGTGCATTCTCGTATCTGCTTCTGAACACGGACGAGCCAGTGCAACCACCGCGCCTCAGTTTCCCCAGCACCAAAGGGCAGGAGGAGACAGTGCCCCAACATCCGCTCCTGAAAACTGATCGGAGGCGACGGCTGGCACACACACTGCAAAGGTGGTTGTGATTTATCCGTGCGTCTGCTCATCAAGCTGAAACAGAAAGTGTGCTCCACAAACAAACTCCAGAGGCGGCATTTCCTTAGCAAATGTTTGAAGGTGTTTCAAAGGCAACGACCCACCCTGGGCTACCAGGGCAGTGCTACGCAAAATAGAATAATTTGCTAGCCACTGAATGCAGCTTCTTCTCTGCTGGCAGCGTCACCGGTGACGGAGACATCTCCGAGTGCCCAGTTCACAGCAAGGTGCTGTGACCGGCGACTTCCAAATGTTCATTTGCAGCATTCCGGCACGGACCTTTAATGTGGTGTTTTTTCCTGGACTCCCTGTCATTCAGGAATGCTGGAGAGACCGTCTCAGCCAGCAGAAGGGTTAGGGACTGCTGCATGGGGAGAATGCTAATGTTCTGTTGCAATAAAATGTGCCTGCAGAAATTCACGGGCCACTCAAAGGCCTCCACATCTGGGAAGAAGTAAAATTATTTCCCTTTCAGTACTGAAGGATTCAGGCTAAGATGTGACCGGATGGGAGTTTTACACTTCCCAGCACCCCAGCCTTCTCTCCACTTCACACTCTCTTATGTCTTTGTCTCGTCCCAGGTCAAAGTCAAGCCAGACCAGAGCCTTTGGCAACTGTTATCCTTATTGCCTGTATTTCCAGACATTTTTCCTCTCTCATCTCCTACCTCCTCACCCAACACAGCTTCTGTGTTGTGACATGTAATTCAAGCACCACCCCCCCTCTGAGACACCCCGACTAAGCCAGAAGCAGGATTTCCGTGTCAGGCATGCGACTGAAACAGCTGAAAGCATCAAGTCACTTCACGCAGCCACAGTTTGGTCAAGTGCTGCAAGAATACACGGCAAAGAGCCAGCCGACGGGCCCCGAGCTCATCCAAAGAGAAGAACGTGGCCAGGACCGCTGCCAGTCACGTTAGTACATCTATGAAATTCAGCGGAGCCACAGGGCAGTCAGCACCACGAGTCTGGCAGACGGCCCCTTCTCTATGTATTCATCTTACACAATTCCCTTTTGTCTCCATGGGGGGAAAAAAATAAAATACATAATCTTCCTACTCCAAGTTGATTTTCCCCCATAAACCTTCAAGCAGTCTAGTAGCAGTGTCACATGTGGTATGTCCAGGCAAACACTCCAGACACTGAAGCTATTCCAAATTCCCAAAGAGAAGCAACAATTAATAGTAATACCAAACAACCTTTCCTTCCCACACCCCCAAAACCCAGCATGGAAACGTTTTGTCCTGTAATCCGTTACATTTAAACACTGGGAATATGCTTTTTGTTAAGACTAGGGCAGCATGGGAACAGACCTTGTGACAGCAGCACCGTGGATCGGCAGACTTTGCTTCTCTGATGGATGGTTCCCTGTACCTGAGACTGGCCCGTGCCTTACGCTTCTGCTCAGATGACTCAGAGAGCTGAAGAACCCAGCCAAAACCCAAGGGAACATATGGGTTTTAAATACTTTACTATAGTCTAAGAGTCTCTCTTGGATATTTCCTGATGCAAGTACTTGGACACCAACCATAACAAAAAATGCTGTCACTAAATCCAACCCCAAATCCCACACTGCACTCAAAATTTCGTACGCCTTTGGTTGTTAACACAGTGTTTCACCTGTTTCCAGGCGTCCTGGTTTCAGCTGAGAGTTAATTTTCTTCACAGCAGCCACTGTGGGGCTGTGTTTTGGATCTGTGCTGGAAGCAGCACTCATAGTGGAGAGATGTTTTTGCTGTTGCTGAGCGATGCTCACACAGAGCCAAGGCCTTTGCTGCTTCTCACACCGCCCCGTCGGCGGGATGGCTGGGGGTGCGTGGGGAGTTGGGAGGGGACAGACAGGGCAGCTGACCCCAACTGACTAAAGGGATATTCCATACCATATGACATCACATTCGGTTTATAAGGGGCTTGGGGGGGAAGAGGAAGGGGGAGCAGTGGCGTACGAGTGATGGCGTTTGTCTTCCCAAGTAACCATTACGCGTGACGGAGCCCGGCTGTCCTGGGGATGGCTGAACCCTGCCTGCCGTGGGCAGTGGGGAATGAATTCCTGGGTTTGCTTTGCTTGTGCACGCGGCTTTTGCTTCACTTATTAAACTCTTGTATCTGAACCCATGCGTTCTCTCACTTTCACTCTTCGGATTCTCTCCCCCTTTCCACTGCACGGGACTGAGCGAGCATCTGCGTGGTGCTCAGCTGCCGGCTGGGGTGAAACCACGACAGTTTTTGGCACCCAAGGTGGCACACAGCAGGTTTGAGATAGCAACAGATTTGATTGGAATGTGCTAGATTGAATTTATAGCTGTTATTGCTGTCTAGCTATTAATTAGCAGGCTCCAGTGCTTGCCATGGGGCTGGCTTGCCTTACTGCATAGTAGAGTGCTCGGTAGTTGCTGCTTTTTCCTTTTGCTGCTCGCTGTACTGCCGTACGGCTGATCATCTACCATGCTGTGCCTGGGAACAGTTTGATAACGCAATTGGGATGTGCCTNACTGTATGCTGGAGAAGGTACACCTCAAGGCATCTGTGGCAAGGACAAGTCCATGCTGGAGCAAGAATATTGATGAAGGCATTGTGACCCATGGAGAAGACCATGCTGCAATGGGTGCACCTCGAAGTGACTGTGCATAAATCTATGCTGCAGGAGGTGTGCCACTGGAGAGACTGTGGCTCATGGATAAGGCTCCACTCGGAGCAGGTACACCCTTGAGAGGGGACTGCAGTCTGTGGATAAGTCCACACAGGAGCAGGGGCAAGGGGAGGTGTTCATTGCAATGGCAAACTCGATGCTCTGACTTGAAGGGACCAGGGGTGAAGATTGTAATGGAAATACCTTTAAATGGTTGTAACCCATGATTTGAGTTGCATGTCACAGGAATTACAGTAGCAGCAAGCACCTGAACCAACGGAGAACAAGCCTGACAAGCAGCAGTGCAAGTGCAGCAGCAGACCTGACCTGACCTGGCTTTGGTGCTCGGTAACTCTGAGTGACCACCGTGGTGGGTGGAACCCAGGGTTATGAACTGAGTGAACTCAGTGGACAGTCTGTGGACATTATGAAAGGGTGGTCAACAGACTAAGGAAATGATATCATTGTATTACATTATATCAAAGGAGAAGAAGGGTGGGGTGGTTAATGATGATGTATTGGACTGTGTGGGACCCGAGCATGACATAAATGGTATGGAATAAGGTATGGATAATGTCCTGGTTTCAGCTGAGAGTTAATTTTCTTCACAGCAGCCACTGTGGGGCTGTGTTTCCCGTTTGTGCTGGAAGCAGCGTTAATAGTNTTCGGTTTATAAGGGGCTTGGGGGGGAAGAGGAAGGGGGAGCAGTGGCGTACGAGTGATGGCGTTTGTCTTCCCAAGTAACCATTACGCGTGACGGAGCCCTGCTGTCCTGGGGATGGCTGAACCCCTGCCTGCCGTGGGCAGTGGGGAATGAATTCCTGGTTTTGCTTTGCTTATGCACACGGTTTTTGCTTCACTTATTAAACTTTTGTATCAGAACCCAAGAGTTTTCTTATTCACTTTTCTGAGGCTCCCCCCCTTTGCGATGAGGGGGACTGAGTGAGCGTCTGCGTGGTGCTCAGCTGCCAGCTGGGGTGAAACCATGACACAGGATGCAATAGACAACGCTAAACGTGAATTTAGAAAGGAAAGACGACCGCAGGTGGGTATGGGGCACTGCTTCTAGCTATCTTGGAACCTTTCCCTAATAAAACACTATGCCTGGTTTCAGTGTACCATTTTTGCCACGTTCACCACAATTTTAATAGATTTTTTCTTAGGGAAAGAGCATTTTTACTTATGCTAGTGCTGACAAGCTCACTGGTATTAATTTACCAACAATGGTTCTGATGGCTTACGTTTTCTGACTTCTTTATTCCAGCTTTTCTTAAAGATGTCCAAGAGATCATAACCTGTAACTTCTGCCTCACTCCCACCCACTGAAAAGACGCTGCTTTTCCTCCCATGGAAAGTTTTCCATGATTTTGTATAAATAAATGAGTTCAGTCCAAGAGTTAATCTCAACAGATGCAGCGAGGCACTATTAGAGCTTGAGCCAGGATTAAAGGATTTGGCAACGTCCGAAAATTGATAGCAAGGGTAGTATATATTTAGATGAATGCAAGGTCAGCTAAAGGTTAAAGAAATCACTACACACCTTAACCCAAGGAAGAAAGCACAGGCTACTGTTGTATGCAAACATTTCTGCAATAGCCACCATATCTTTCACACCCCCCCTACTTTTATGCCAGTGTCTGCTAAAACTGGAAGATACATGAGGCTTTAAGGGGAACAGTCAAAGGAACAGCAGCAATTTTCAGTGTGCCAGGAGGGAATTCAAAGAAATGAGAAAGCAGCAGCAACATAAATGGCAAATGAAACGCTGAGACATTTTGATTGGGTTTTGGGTCTGACACAGGCTAAAGTACAGGATAAATTTAATAAAAAATTTTTTTCACTCCATATGACATCGTGCTGAGCTAGCAAAATCTAACACTGAACCATCAACTCTCTTTTTCTTTTTCTGGCTTGTTTGGCTTTTGTGAGCAGAATTTTCACTACACTGTTTGCCAAGTAACTACGAATTAGTGGCTAGGGCAGAGAGCAGGGCACCCTCACCTCATTTCCCAAAGTCCCGCCAGCATACCAGTGCACTCCTGCTCAGAAGGTTCTCAGCCAGTTTAGAGGGGCACCAGTTACAGGAGGAAAGAGACTGTTAGTCCTCTTAACCTGATCTCACTTTAGAAGAGGGCTGAATATCCCAGCCACAAAACTCCTGAAGTTTTTTATTCACAAAAAGAATGCCTCTGTGGGATGGTGGATGCTAATTCACAGATTGGGAAGGGTTGGCAGGGCCCTCTGGAGATCATCTAGTCCAATTCCTTGACAGAGCATGGTCACCCAGAGCACACTGTACAGGATTGCACCCAGATGGGTGCTCAATCTCTCCAGAGAAGGAGACCCCACACCCTCTCTGGGCAGCCTGGCCCAGGGCTCCCTCACCCTCACAGGAAAGAAGTTTCTTCTCATATGGAGATGGAACTTCCCATGTTCCAGTTTGTGCCCGTTGCCCCTCGTCCTGTCCCTGGGCACCACTAAGAAGAGCCTGGCCCCTTCCTCTGGACACCCACTCTTCAGATATTTGTAAGCGTTGATGAGATCCCCCCTCAGGCTTCTCTTCTCCAGGCTGAGCAGCCCCAGCACCCTCAGCCTGTCCTCATATGGGAGATGTTCAAGACCTCTTATCATCCTGGCAGCCCTCTGCTGGACTCTCTCCAGTAGTTCCTCGTCTGTCTTCGACTGGGGAGCCCAGAACTGAACACAACACTCCAGCTGTGGCCTCACCAGGGCAGAGCAGAGCGGGAGAAGAACCTCCCTGGACCTGCTGGCCACGTTCCCACCTGCCGGAGCAGCTGAGCTAGCCAGCGGCTGAATGTGTAACGCTGCTACTACAGTGAGGGTTGAGAAATCGCCACCACTCAACTCAAGAAACACATTCGCTCCTACGGAGCTCACCGGCTGGGCGCTGCAAGGGAAACGCCAGCACACGTGCCTGAGCACCCGTGCAAACTTTTGCTGCGTGCCTGTGCGTGCCTACAGAACAAGGGCAGAGCAGACACACGCAGAGGAGGGAACTCGTGGCAAACCGGTTCAGGCACGGCTTTGCCCAATCTGCTGCTGCAGTTGGCACTGTTCTACAAATGGAAGCGGCCATCTGGCTGAGAAATGACGTCACCGGTGACACATCCACTGGGCTCTTGCACGTCGCCCGTTTTGCAGGTGATATCATCCCGCAGGCAGGCCTCCTGCACCGAGTTTCCCAATCAACGCTCGTGAACCAGGAATCCAACTTCGGCTTCTCCGTTAAGAACTGAGGTTTCCAAAGTGACCCTAGTCACAAAAAGACGCTCTGCCTTCCCTGGCCGTTTTTACTGACCGGTACCCTGTGTGCACATCACGTACATGTTATTTATTACAAAAAGATGCACAAGAAAAACTAAAACGCTCTCAACTAAGAGCCTGGTTTACTCCCGACGGATCCAAGACACAAGACTTCCCTCTGTGGGAAATCCATCCTGTCTTAAAGCCCACGTTCAGGTTCAGCATGGAACATGGTTTGTGAACCTCCAGTTTCAAACCCAGCTCTAGCTCATGTAAGCACAGGCTGGTTCTGAACAAGTCCAGTCCACCTCTGTTTACACACACAGTGCATCAGCTTGTGTCACCCCCAGCAGCTGCGTGGCTTGCTGGTGTGCAGTAGTGCAACTAATGAAGCCATCCTCAAAAGACAGAATTAAGAACATCAGAAGGCAGTTATGCATCAAAAAAGGGCCTGTCCCTAGTGATTCAGCTGTCTGAAAGAGAGCTACTGATTGAAAAGACAAAGCATGAAGAAGAAGAGGAGAACAAAGAGGGCTGGAAGGCTGTGGAGGTGGCTGTAATTTAGGTAACAATCTTACAATGAAAGCAGTGACTCACTGAGGGCATTTGAAAAGAAAAAGGCTCAAGGGAAAATGTCTTTAAAAACATATTACTTTAAGCAGAGAAAATGATAAAGAAGCCTAGTGGGTTGTTTTGCTTTTGCACAGGACTGCAACGCAGGCATTGTATCGGGTACTGGGAGGAAGGCACCCGCAAAGGTAACATCCAAATCTGAAGGATAAGAAAAATGGTGATTCATTCCCGAAGGATAGCTCTGCCTGGCAAAGAATAATTTGACTGCCACGCTGCATCAGAGCCGCAGTTCAAATGGAACCCACCCGCAACCTATCAGATTTGCAAGACTTATGGAATCACAGAGTGGTGTGGGTTGGAAGGACCTCCCAGCCCACCCAGTCCCACCCCCTGCCATGGGCAGGGACACCCCCCACCAGCCCAGGCTGCCCAAAGCCCCATCCAACCTGGCCTTGGACACTGCCAGGGAGCCAGGGGCAGACACAGCTTCTCGGGGCACCCTGTGCCAGGACCTCAGCACCCTCCCAGGGAAGGATTGCTGCCTCCCAGCTCAGCTCCAGCTCCCCTCCTGCAGCTTCAGGCCCTTCCCCTTGGCCTGGGCCCTCCCTGCCCTGCAACCAGCCCCTCTCCAGCTTTCCTGCAGCCCCTGCAGGCACTGGGAGGGGCTCCAAGGGCTCCCCGCAGCCTTCTCTGCTCCAGGCTGGACAAGCCCAACTCCCTCAGCCTGGCTCCAGAGCAGAGGGGCTCCAGCCCTCGCAGCATCTCCGGGGCCTCCTCTGGCCTCGCTCCAGCAGCTTCGTGTCCTTCCTGTCCTGGGGCCCCCCGAGCTGGACGCAGCACTGCAGGGGGGTCTCAGCAGAGCAGAGGGGCAGAATCCCCTCCCTGGCCTTGCTGCCCACACTGGGTTTGATACAGCCCAGGACACGGGTGGCTTTCTGGGCTGCCAGCGCATGCTGACGGCTCAGGTTGAGCTTTTCATCCACCAGCACCCCCAAGTCCTTCTCCTCGGGCCTGCTCTCCATCCATTCTCTGCCCAGCCTGGAGTTGTGCTTGGGATTGCCTTGACCCACGTGTAGGACCTTGCCCTTGGCCTTGTTCAACTTGATGTGGTTCACACAGTCCCACCTCTCAGGCCTGCCCAGGTCCGCCTTGATGCCATCCCTTCCCTCCAGCATGACAACCCACCACACAGTTCGGCGTTGTCCGCACACTTGCTGATAAAACCCTGCTCCTTTCCGAGCACAAAGCAAATACCTGAGAAGTAACACGAACAAACTGTCCAAACATTCGATCTTTGGACCTCACCCTTTTATCTGATCTCAGAACCACAGCACTATCTAGCAAGACAGCCTTCGCTGATTCATTTTATTAATCAAAACAACTGGATCAACAGATTGCTATCACATTTACAATGGCCATCATTCCTAAATTGTTTGCCTAAAAGCTTTAAAGGCTGCACAGTTTCATCAGTCCTTATACACATTATTATAACAACATTTTTCACCTATACACTCCCATTTTTAAGTGTTCACAAAGTATGCTTCTGTACTGAACCATAATACATCTCTAGGTCTGGTGTATCAACACCAGCAAGAAATTTCCTTTCTCTGAATTCTCCTCTCGCTGCTGCAGCAGCAGCTAATACAGTCAAAAACCACTATCACAGCAGGAAACATACTTTTTCTGTACACTCAGGGCTTACGGGCCTTAAACTTGAAACACAGGTTAAAACAACCAACCCTCTCCTCCTTGGACAGCGCCAGGATTTGCATCCCTTGGTAGCTGATGGGGCTTCATGAAAATTAAAAGCTCCAATAAGAACATTTCAAAGAAACAACGAAACCTGACAATTCACAGGAAAAAAATGCATCTCTCTGCAAATCAGATCCGTGGTTGTGCCGAGAGATGTTTATGCATCTCTCTGCAATAACTGAGTTAGCACAGCTTATGAAATTACTGCCTGCCAACTGATATACAGCTGCTGAGAACCACCCCGAGGTAACGAGCTTTCCTCTGCAGTCAGCAGCAGCAGAAAGCAGAGATGGTCTGTTACCCTAGCTCAGCTGACAGGCAGGAACTTCTTAAAAACACACCAACTTCGTCTTCTGAACGAAGCTACTGAAACACATGCTCTGGCTGCTGTGCTTCCAGCAGTGCGGTTCAGCAGCCACAATCTGATTCACATTGTGAAAGGCTCCTGCTCACAATTTAAGAGGCAAAATTATTCCACCCCTAATTTGGTACTGTATTTCTGCAGCTGCTCAGGTCTGTTGTGCCAGTAGATACAGCAAATACAGCTTTTGGCCACCTAAGATCAGAGAAAAAGTCCCGCAAAGACGCAACGTGGGTCAAAACTAGAAGAACGGTCAAGTTTGTCCAGGAAGTATCAGTGAGTTAACTGCAGAAACAAATTTCATTTCAGAGCAGGTTTCATATGTCCACGCTGCTCTGCTTTTACAAATGAGATATTATCTGAACTCCCACATCTGATATGAAGCCAACAACTGCTTTATCTCACGTGCTCTGGCTAATCAGACGGCAATGTAATTGTATCACTAACACTGCATTCAGATGGGATTTGTAGGGTTTGGAGACCCAACAGCACACAGTCCCGGTATTCAAGACAGCAGAATCACCATGTGGGTCTGGCATAGAAAGGTCTGCCCGGGAACATCTGAGGTATTTTGAGAAGACTTTCCAGGCCAAAACATACAAGTGTCTGGTCAATTCTGACCTTCTGCAGAGCAAATTCATAATCCACCTACTCACAGGCAGCAACTGCAGTGCTAAAATCCTCCCACTGAGAACGAGCTGAACCGTCAGACTGCACCATGCAAGGAGGTAAGAGTCAGTAACCCCATCCTTCAGGAGCTTTTGGGTTTTGGTTTGTAAATAAAGACTTTTTTTTTTTCCTCATTTCCTAATGAGAAAATCCAAGCTGGGGAATAACAAGGAAAGCATCATTTCAACACAAAAGTTCTGGTACCTAATTGCCGGGTCTGTGCAGGATCTTTTGAAAATTCAGTCTAAAAATCTCTCTGCTAGAACACTTAGAGAAGGGTAATATTAACCTAACGCAATAATAGCGGACGTGAAAGCACAGCTTAGCTGGGTGCCTTGTCTAAGTCAGTGGCAATGTCTTATCAATCCGAATCCTCCGCGTTTCGCCTGGTTTCGGTTCAGACAGCGGAAGGACTGGGATGATTTGAATAACCGTGTCAGGTGCCTTGGAGGGGGTGCAACAGAAGCGTCCACTAACATCAGGCCAGCTGTCGATCTGAGGGTCACGGCTATCCCTCACCCGCACAGCACAGGGAGAGGGGAACTCCTCTGCCACCAACGCAGGGACACTCCGCTTACACCCATGAGTAACCCCGCGCAGGCGCAGCACTTGTACAAACACGCTGCTGAGTCTCCTGCCTTTATTTCAGTCGCGCTGCCGAGTCTGACGCTCGTGCCTACCTGAAATCCGTGTTTGCCTCTCCACCATGTGGTCAGCTCCTTCGGTGGCATGTCAATGACAGACACGATGTCTCCCACCTGCAAAAGATTAAAAACATCGATGGCAGCTTGCAACGCGGCTGGGAGGAAGGCACAACTCAAACCCTGCGTGCCTCAGCGCTGCAAAAAAACCAAACAACCCTCCCTGTAAAACCTGTGAGCAACTGCACCAGCGTGGACCCTGAGACATCTGCCTTTGTAAAATCTAACTGGGAGGTGGAAGAGTTGCTGCATTATACTCCGTGCAGGATACAGCTGTTCATAAGGAAACAATTCAGAAAAGCGGCAGGCTCTCTGCCAAGGGGTACAGAAACGTGCTGAACAAACCGCAGACGTAAGTAAGCAGTGATAGTGTGAAGCACTTCGGAAAATATTCTCAAGTAGCTGAACCAATTTTTACTACACACCCTATAGATGTGTATATAGGCATCAGCATAGGTTTCCTTGTTTCCTTTCACAGCAAAAAGTTAGGAGCTCCCGCTGTAGCTCGCACGCTGCACAAGATGTGCTTTTCTTAATTAAAAACCAGAGGAGGTGGTGTGGTGTTACGGCAGCAGGAAGGAAAACGATCGAGGAGACCAAACAGGTTTTCTGATGTTTTTCTTGTTCCCATTACAAAAAATGTCATACTGCAGCAATTCAAAAGGAAATCAGTATCATCGATACTAAATTAGGCGTTGTGGGAATCGAGCAAGATTTCAGAACACGATTAGGTTAGATTATAACCTGCCCTTTAAGTTCCAAAATCTTTCACGATCTGGTTCTTCACTTTTGTTGGGAGCAGCAGCTCTTAAACATGGTTTTGGACACAGGCTTGCTAACAGGAGCACAGGTTCGGTAAACTGGCCAACCAATAATTACACTGGCATGTTTCCACACACACACACACGTGGATGGTTTTCCTCAACAAAAAAAACATACTTTCAGTCCACTGTAGAGTACAAACTACACAGGGGCTGCTGCTCAGAGAGCAGGCTTGGCAGTATCCGTTTCATCAGAAGATACTAATGCCAAGAAAAGCTGTATTTTAAAGGCGCCTGTGTCCTGCCCATCGCAAATCGAGTATTTAACCAAATCTTCTAAGCTTCACACCTGAAAGTGTCTGAATATATTCCCGATGTGCACACACACAGAGACACACACACGTTACACTCTTCTGTGTATGACAACAAGGAACATAAGCTCCTTTAATTATTTACCTCAAAGGACAGCTCGTCTGCTGCCTGAGCAATATATCTCTTAATAACATGGGCAGCAGCGATAGCAGGAACATTAATGGATGATTCCTCATGGACTAGCAGGTGATTCCCCTTGTTATCAATCTGAAACAAAGAGCAGAAGAGACTGTGAGGCAGCTGAGGACAAGAGAGGAGGCATTTTATTGGTGCTCACGCACAGCAGAGACTTCAAGCTGATTCACAGAGACAGCACAGCCCGGGGCCCCCCCGAGGATTGCAGTAGGGCGAGAGCGCAGGGCACAGCTCAGAAAGGTCGTACGTCCCCAGCCAGCTAATGACAAAAACGCTGGGCTGCGCATCTCTGTACTAACAGTAACACCGCAGTGAATGTTTACACCTCCCTTCAGCACCAAGTCATCTTGTTTTTCCTCAAGTACTTCAAATGGCAAAACAAAAATGACTATAAAAAGTTCTCTGGGAAGCAGAATTAACGCCCAAAAGCGAGGCACTGAGGTAAGGAGGAAACGCTGTCAAACCCAACAGCAGCGTGACTTGCAACTTCCTCCCACCTTTTTATTTCCTTTTTTAAGGAAAACACAGCTCCTATGCCTTGCTGCAATCATGAGCCTACTTCCAAATTGCCTAGGTTTTTGTGCTTGTGTAAATTTTATTGATTTATTATATTTATTATAATTTAGTAATTGATTTATTTATATTTATTATATTTCTTTATATAAGACTCTCAGTTCATCAGAAAGGTTATTCTATATTGCATGTGCAATATTTGCTGTAATCTCAAGGTCCACTGTATTGCTGTAAATTCTAGTTGTATTTTTCTCTAGAACTTCCTTCCCCCCCTCTGTGCTGAGAAGGTTTCTGAGATTTTTCTCATCCCAAAGGATTTCCGGGTGAGGAGCACACCAGCGGGGAAAATTGCAGGAAAACGCACTCAATCCTTATCGCAACCATTTAAAACCAAATTGCAACGGTCTAATAATAGCTGTTTCTATTCCTGGTGCACAGCAATATCATCAGGCAACGGAAAGACGCTCGTATCTCTACCCAGAATCATCAGCCACAGCAGCGCTGACACGGACAGGTGGCCTCCATCACTTACCCCATTCTTTCCTGCACCCCTTGCCCAAATAAGCTCGATTGTTTAAGATGGTAGAAGCCCATTAACGGAGAAACCAAAGCTGCAGCTGCAATTCACAATACACAAACAGTGCCGCTGCAAGCACAACGCAGGCTCTGTCGAGCAGTTTAACCAACGGCGATGGCAAACAGGAGCAGAGAGTATGTATTGTTTCTGCAGCTATCACAAGGAAAAATAAAATAAAAAGAGGGCAGGCAAGCACCGTAACTGAGACAGCTCCAATCGTTTCAGAAACTCGCCCTGTTCGCAGTATTGTCTTGCCAAAAAGGTTGAGTGTGTTTTCTGCAGCCTCTTACTGAGGCTTCAGCTAGGAACTGGACTTTCCCAGGCAATCACTGCTTCGCTAGAATCGCCACCTCCTTTTATTTTGCAACTGTCAGCAGAACGATGTGTCTTTGAGTGACAAAACACAAGCAAGAGGGGAGAACAGCTCACGTACGCGTAACATCGGAACTGATTCTGTCTCTTCTACACCTTTGGTGGCCACCTGCATGCCTGTAACGGGGGAATGAAGCTGCTGGGATAGCATTTCAGTGTCACCAACAGGCCTGGAAGGATTACACCTCTCTCTCAAGGGGCAGGAGACCACACTTGTGACTTGCTCTGCTGCTAAGGCCAGGAAATACAGAACAATCTGAGCTTCAGACCCTACCTCCATCCATGTGAGAGCAGGCCCACAGTTTATCTTGTTGCCTGCGATGGCTGAGAGGCGTGACAGGTAAGCCATCAGCATCTGGGTGACAAGCTGGAACAGAAACACACAGACAGTTTTTCTGTTAGTACACCGTAGTTTGGACAGACTTCTTCAGGCTTGGAGAGACCATAAATTATCCACTGCCACGTTATAGAAATATATTCCCTTTTTGCTAGGAAACCTGACTCATTTGCATTACGGCCATCAAACACATCTGAGAACCATTTAGCTCAATAAAACCCTGGCTGCCATTTCCACACCCTAAAGAATGGGGCGACTCAGACTGACCCCTTGGCCAGAGAGTAATATTTCAAATAGTAAAAAAGGGTTTTAAAAATACACTTAGGAATGTCCCTTCTGTCATAGTAAACCAGCTTTTATTAAAGAGAAACTAGCGAGGGCTTTCCAAAGCTTCACCGTGACAGTGTTATAAAGCAGCATTGTAGCCCAGAGTTTGTGGGACTGTTGGAAACATTGTTCTCCTCAAACGTCTGCTCAAAAGTGGTCAATTTAAAATAAAAAAAATAAATAGCATGAGACAGCACACAGCTGCGGAGTTACATTTCACAGAGCAGTAGACCATCTTCACATCTTCTGCGCTTACAGATCTAACGTGGATTTTCAGCCTCTTGCTCTAAAGTACATATTAAATCAGTTGCACAAATAAAGATCTAAGAGAGAGGAATGCCTAAAACGTATTTTAAAAAACCGAATGCAGGAATTCATTATCCTGAATATTGCTTCTTTTACCAAGTTAATAGATGAGAAACTTTAAATTCCTTTCAGAAAAACCCTGCATTAAAGCAAAGCAACTAATAAATCAGATTCTCTGGTGAACAATGGGACTGCATTATCAACTTCCTACATTCAACAGCAAGGGCCCTGTAGACTTCAGCAGGGTACTGATTCCAGCCACCGTGTGTTGCACTAAAGCCATCAATCCTCACCCGCCCGGCACCGAAAGAACACAGATTCTGATTTATAGATCCTGGATGGATTCCGCTTTGAATCTTTGGAATGGCCTCGAATTCCTCATTTCCCTTTTCAGCTACACATCTCGTAGACAGGCAGCACTAGCTTTCTGACACAGCCAAGATTTTTCCGTACGTGTGCTTGATGGTAGGGGGCAAACATAGACCTACGGGTCGCAGAGATAAACGATGTGAAATGAAGCGATGGGCATCGCCCGCCGCAGCGATGCACGCTCTTCCCGCAGACGGACTGAGGCCGAACAGTTTTGTTTTGCTGTGTTGGCTCAAATAACCTCCGTGGTCACGTATTACGTTGCCTCTGTCCCCACAGCTTCCAAAATGAGGCAGCCAAGCTGCACCTGCTACTTCCCAGAGGATTATATTTTGGATGCAGTAAAGCTCGAAATTAGCAACAGCCAAGAAGGCGAAGGAATTCCAGCTCACCATATTCCAGGTGAAGGCAGTAAGTCAAGAAATGAACAATACCACTTATTCCTTCAGGAAAAAAAACCATTCCTTGAGTGTTTTAAAGACCACGTAAATAACGCACTAATGCAAACACTCTTAAAAACCAGCTTCAGTAATTTTCAGTTTATAGACAGAAGTTCACCATTCCAAAAGGTATTACTGGTGCAGCGCCGCAGCCCTGGAACAGCACGATTTCCTTGGAACATTAAGGAGCCAGCGCTAGGTCAGGAAATATCCGCGTCACTGAAAAAGTTTCCAGAGACACAACAAAACTTCTAGCTAAGTAAGGTACTATGGGGACAGCTGCTTTCCTGACGCTCTCCATAACCACCCCACATTCAGCAGCACATTAATCCGTATGCATTTGCACGGCAATTCCCGTAAGATCATTGAAAGTAAGGCAAGGAAACGCAGACCGATCTTACTACTACTCACCAATTTCCAAATCTAACCCTGGCCGCATTAAAACTACCTTGTACGTAACTTGAAAATCTTCCAAGCCTTTGATGGTGACTGTGCTTTAAATGTTTGCAGAGCGGATAATTTACCTCCGGACTGTCCTTCAGGGCATCGGAGCGGGGTAGCTCGGAGAGCTGGGAGAAGCGTCGGTCATAAATACATAGGTGAAGGTGTTTATCGAGTACTCTGAAATCTTCATAACTCCGCTTCACGATCCAGCTCCTCCCCTGCATTAAAAGAAAAAGAGAATCACCCTTGTATAAACTCCTCACCAATTTGGGCTACATGAGGAAAACTAAAATTTGTGCAGAAATAATAGATTATTTTTTTCTTCTCAAAACGTTCGATGTGATATTTCAGTAATAGTTTCATGTTTTAACATGTAGACAGCCATTCACGTTCAACCCAGCACTTAGCACTCCTCTCAATTATTTAACAGTGGGTTTGGATGTGGTCTGGCATGATGAGACCTACCCAAAGCTTTCCACTTCCACCTATCTTACAAGGATTTCATAGCATTTGCACACACAAGGTGTCTTTGCAGAAACGTAAGTTATAAAATGGTTGTATAAAAGGCGTGAAATTAGATTCTACATAGACAGAAGAACATACAACAGGGATCTGAAGGCAGAATCGAAGCTTGCAAAATTTGTCAGACGCCCCAGGCAAATCTTCAACTGAATTAAAAACAACCCAAAAAACAATCTATGATGAATGCCACTATCTGAAGATTCACTCCTGAGTGCATATCATTCCCCCAATTAAAATATTGACAAGATACATACTGCTTCAGGGGACAAGGAAAGGGACCATGGCAGCACAGCACAATTTGCTTTGTGAAGCTTTTAATATCTAATGACTACTTCTAAATGCTTCGTGGCCTATCATGATCAATAAAAAAAATGTTGTAATAATGCAGCAGTTCACAGGTCAAAGCACTTTACGAAGAGTCATTAATCCTCTCAACGCTCCCACGCAGCCCCTAAAACGAGACTGCTCCTGTTTTACAGATGTGGACAGTGACCCGGTGACCACAGACCTCCACAAAGCACCCCCACCTTCTACTTCTTTCCTAAAATCAGCAGTGTGGCCAGCTTTCAAAAGCAAAAAAAAGAATCTCTGTCAGCCTTACACGCTCTGCTTCACGCTGCAGTTGTCCTCCTTGGGAAAGGATGAGGAAAAAGCAACCAAGCACGCGACAGACGTTGGCCATGCCGTACAAGTCCAGGTGCTCCTGGACTTGGAGAGGACTGGGAAGAAGACGTCAGAAGACCACGCAAAGGCGAGAGCAAGGATTAAAAGGGACAAAGGGATGCCTGGCAACCAGTACCAAAAGCAAGGAAATGAGTGGGGTGAGAGGATAGTTGGCATTGTGTCGGTTTACCGTGGGGAGGTAGGTGCAAAGAGTGATCCCAGAGCTGCTGTATGACACCAGGGGGAATTCGGGACCTGACACCCTCTTCACCTGGGCTACAAACGAGCTTGGTCTACTCCAACTTCCCAGTCACAGTTTTCATTTGTGTGTCAGGAAAGTTAAGCACCACTTTGATACTAATATCGAAAGCTTCCAAGGCAACCGTAATTGTAACACCTGTAATGCAGCACACCAGCTATTTTCTGTGAATTTACTGAAGCCAACTCCAGACTGCAAACGGTGCCCATAAATCCCATTTTCCACTCACAAGCAGTCACCCCCATCTCACAAGCCTACAGAGAGGGCACCTACACAGGACACAAACACCTTGTAATTTCATTTTACTTCTCCTCTACAGGAAAAAAAACCAAGGAGCACTAGTCTAATTGTCCTCAAAAAGATGACGGCCTTTCCAATTTCTCCATCTTACGCAATTAAGCGGTTCTCGCTCTCTTGATAAGTTGCCAGCGTGACCTTCAGCTGAGCAAGGTTTAGTCACCAACGTAAGAAACAACAGACCGAGAAATCCCTGCAATCCTTTATTTGCTTCTGCCCACTGCACTTAACAGGATCTTTCAATACAATCCCGTACACTACCCGTGTGAAAAACAAACTTATTTTTTCAAAGGATCATCATTCTCTCAATTCCACGATAGTTTAATTTATCATGTTGGACCTTAGATTTGCAGTCTTGCTTTATCATGACTTAAGACAGTAATAGGTAAATTAACAAGACAGGACTAGTCAGGATCAGCAAACTACTGGTCGGTGTGACGGGGCGTGCGGGATCGGCTGTGCAGAGAACAGGCTATACGTACAGCGTCCTCCTTCCTTCGGACGAAACCCATTCTACACTATCACAGCACCCAGGCTACTAACAGCGAGCAAGGCAGTTGATTAATGAGCAGGGACTGCTTACCTCATGACAGCAACGGTATTTCTCGCCCCATGTCTCCCGGGGAGGTTCCTCCCACGCCGCACAATAACTCGTGGAGCAAACCCCGAGCCGGCACGGTCCGAGCGCGGTGCAGAAGGGTAACCCCGAACCACCGCCCCCCTACCTTTGAATTGCAGCAGCTCGGCAGCTGCTAAGCAACCAGCCGAGTTATCCCTGCGGAAGCAGCAGCAACCTCCAACAGAGGGGTGGTGCAGGAGCCCAGAGGCCAGAACCACCGTCACCATTCCTGGATAAGTCGCAGCCCTGGATTTCAGGCTCTTGTGCCAAAGGATCGCAGGGTACTTGTGGGAACTTCAGTCACATCCACAATGACTTTTCATATGTCTTAGCACAGAAGACAGATTCACCAGCGATAACGCACATTTTCAGCCAGCAGAAAGTTATTCCAACACTCTCAATGTGAATATTTCCTAATACCCTATAGCATTAAGTTTGCCATCGCTAAATCCAAGAAGCATACATGCTTGTCCAGCCTGGAGAAGAGAAGGCTGCGGGGAGCCCTTGGAACCCCTCCCAGTGCCTGCAGGGGCTGCAGGAAAGCTGGAGAGGGGCTGGTTGCAGGGCAGGGGGGGCCAGGCCGAGGGGAATGGGCTGAAGCTGCAGGAGGGGAGCTGGAGCTGAGCTGTGAGGCAGCAATCCTTCCCTGGGAAGGTGCTGAGGCCCTGGCACAGGGTGCCCCAAGAAGCTGTGGCTGCCCCTGGATCCCTGGCAGTGTCCAAAGCCAGGTTGGATGGGGCTTTGGGCAGCCTGGGCTGGTGGGGGGTGTCCCTGCCCATGGGGGACATAATGATTCCATGATTTAGGTGGTTCTAAAAGTTGTATTACACAAAGGTATCGCAGATTTGGAGCCCGAGCGACAAACTTTTACACAAAAATGAGACAGCCACATTTACAAGAGGTGCAGTTAACTCTGCAGGAAGGAATCATTGCAGCAATCTAGGAAGGAATGGGAAACATTTTGTGCTTCCCTTCAGATCTCCAGTACCACCCACAAGGAAGTGAAGACTCAATTCTCTCAGCCAGGCTTCCAGAATAACAAAGCCACAGCAGCAGAAACAACAGTGACCCCATCCAATACCAAAAACACTACAATGCTTCACTATATCAATATAAAAACTGCACATCTCGCTTCCGTCTCCTGCAAATTCTCAAGTGCCAGAAGGGTTTGTTTTTTTTTTAATTTAGAGAGTTAATGAAACGATAGAAACAAGTGAGTGACTGTTAGATGGTCTCACGTTGTCAGCAGTGTTCTACAGCCAAGCTCAACGTTACTGGTGCTTCAGGCACACGATATCCATCGGCTCAAAATGCCTTCTTCTCATTCTTCATGATCTCCATAAATGTTGCTCAAATCAATTTGCGACAACCCTTTAATTTTCCAATTCACTAATTACTTTTCTATCCTTTAATTATCGACGGTCCTGATTTCGAGAAGCACAGGCTGAAATCCCATTCATTTCAATGGGACATAAGAGGAGAGCACACAGCCAAGCAATTTCCTGGATCCAGACCTCCTGTTACAAACCTGGGCACGACAAGTTTCAAAGAGATGACGAATCAAGTCTCAAATGAAGATTTCAGTAATGTCATAAAATAGTTCCACTATCTTTTAAGTCAGTGGTGCGTTTTTGCATCTTGAAAAAAACAAAAAGCCCTCCTGAACAAAATCTAAGTATCTTTTTTTTATATTTCATTTTACAGAAGCGTTCGCCACAAAAACCATCACGGCAACTGTGGAATTTCTCACAAAATGGAAAACCTGGGTTCATTTCTACTCCAAGTCTGCTCAGCTCTCCCTTACTCTTGCATGCTGTGTAGGATTAAACGTAGGATGAAAAAGCAGTGAGGTTTCAGCACACCACACAGAGCTTCTCATTTTTTCCCCGATTATCAGAGCAAGAAGAAATGTCATGCTAAAAAAAATATTAGAGATTACTGAAGTGATGATTTAACTTCCAGTGAGCCAGAGATTCAAACCTTCCATCATACTGAGATGGCAGATCATAAAAAGCCACCCAGGCTTGACATCGGACAAGATTCACAGGGACAAGGACGCAGAACCTCAGCTCCACAAGGAACAGTTCTCGTTTTACTGGTCGAATGGGCTGAGGACGACGACACGCAGCCACAGCCTAAGTAAATCTTGCGATAAAGATTTGCAGATCTCCTCTCCCTGCTATGTGAGATAAGTAGAAGGCTGTTTCCAGCTGACTCCATCTACATCTGCACAGATTGCACTCCTTTCCATCCATCAGCGCCTCTTCAAGGCAAACACAGTGCTATTGAGTTCCAGCACGCACAACTTTCCTCTCCCACGGTATGGGGGAGTATGTTTTCTCTGCGGCACCTAAGATTTATTTATTTTAAGACAGGGATAGACCTTTCTTTTCTGGTTCAAATGCTTATTTCCCGAGAGAAACCACACGGATGCTCTCATGAACCATACCAGAACACGTGGAGATGGAAACCAGAAAATGAGATCAAAGTATATGGCAAAAGTCACTTCAGTTTGACCCTACCGTAAGAAAACACCACGTATTAAATAGCTGGAAAAATGCCCAGCATCCTCCAGTAGAGTTTAACTCTGCCATGTGGGTGACTTCTACAGCTGTCTGGGTCTCAGGTTCTGTATGTTATTCCAGCATGACCCTTCAGCCCTTGTTCTATTTCAAGTCACACTGGAAAACGGCTTCGAAATTTAGTCAAAACACAAGACAAGACCGATCAAACCCATCACGTAGAGTTTACCCAGGAAGTGGCTTTCGCTGGTGCCGTAGGTGGCTTTATCTAAGCTTAAAGTCTGTTTGCCAAAATGTCCTGGATGACTCCATCACTTCTGGTGTATTATTGTAACTTCAGGGAAATGATAAATCTTTAAGACTCACGGGGAGCTTGCACTAAGGCAACATAAACCTAGTTTAGTTCTGAAAAGCCTCAGCAGCGTAAGTCTTTTTGGCTAGCACACTTCCAGGTCTCACTTTGAGGCCATGGATGGAGGCTTGCTTTCACTGCTCCTGGTCCTACCCATCAACAGGAGTTTGCTCCTTCCCTCCCCACACCATAGCACAGGGAACACTCCCATTACGGCTCTTCCTAAAGCTAGAAGACATTTGCATTACCCTAACCCCACTGATGAATGCATCAATTTTAATTAACAACCGACAAGGGCAACAAAGCTGGTGAGGGGTCTGGAGCCCAGGTCTTACAAAGAGCAGCTGAGGGAACTGGGGGTGTTTAGCCTGGAGAAGAGGAGGCTGAGGGGAGACCTCAGCTCTCTACAACTACCTGAAAGGAGGTTGCGGTGAGGTGGGGGTTGGTCTCTTCTCCCAAGCAACAAGTGATGGGACAAGAGGAAAACGGCCTCGAACTGCTCCGGGGAGGTTTACCTTGGATATTAGGAAAAATTCCTTCCTGGACAGAGTGGTCAGGGCTTGAGACAGGCTGCCCAGGGAGGGAGGGAGACCCCATCCCTGCAGGGGTTCAAACAGCGTGTACCCGTGACACTGCGGGACAAGGGATAGTAGCCATGGGGGGGGTGGGTTGACGGTTAGACTCGATCCCAAAGGTCTTTGCCAACTTTACAGATTCTGTGATTGGCACTTGCTCCCATGACCCTTTCAACTGGGCAGAGATGTGTGAACAGCTACACCAAGATGATGCCTGCTCATTTCTGCAGCAGACCTGGCTTAGAAGACAGCTTCATACCCACTCTGCTGTCAGGTATGTATGTTTAGAAGAATAAAACATGGGCAGGAAGGAGAGCCTTAACAGGTGAGAATGATGGAAACACTAAAACTTCTGAGCTCCACTTGGAATCACAGGAGATGCACACATGAGACACCAGCTATCACAAGATGAAAGGAACATACAGACCGAAGGCAGAAGAGAAAGTTTAGCGTATTTATGTGGTGAATACTTAACAGCCTTATTCCATATAAGAAATTAGTCTATTTCAGCATTAGTTATCAGTTCATTATCAATTAATTGCAATCATCAGGGGAAAAAAAAAGAGCTTTTAATAGAAACTACTGCAGCTTTTCTTCCCTAAAAATTACACTTCCCGGCGCTGCCCGATTCCAATTACAGATAGGAACACTAAAAGCACACGTGGGAACACACGGCTGCCCGAGACTGGTCTCCACAACAGCAGCGTTATCCCTGCTTGTTCTGACCAATTTTGGAAACCCACCACGATCAGGCAGGTGTGGATTTCTGGGCACAAAGCTGAAATAAGCCACAACCTTCCAGCAGTTTCTGCGTCACTCGGAAGCGCAGCTTTGCCAGAAGCATTTGGACAGCAAGGCAAACGTTTGGCTCAGGCAATGGGGTTTGTACAGGTACAGAGAAATAAAGGCACGGTAAGAAGACCTAACGCAAGCGTACCACGTGTAAAGCAGCTGAAATAGTTACAACCAGTTTTCCTCCCGCAAGAAAGCGGATTTCTGAATGGCAGCCGGGCAGACACCTAATGAACTTGAAACAGGATTTACAACTCAACATGTGAATGAAATGCCCCGCTCTCCAGAGACACTGTAATTTAAACAATTCAATATCAATCATCTCTTTAGTAAAATTATACCCTAAGTGCAGCAGGTCACAGACAGACACGGGGGGTGAAGGGGAGGGTGGCCACAGCACTGGGGACTCCTGTTGAAAACTCCAGAATATTAATGTAACAACCCAACAGGAGCTTACAGCCACAAAGGAAATACTTCCAAAGCCGCTAAGTAACAAGAAATAAAATTCTACCATCCTACAGGTAGCAAGGCAGCGAGTGAATGCGTATGCATTTACAGACGATTACACGGACCTTGGATATATTAAGTACAACCCCCTCTCTACCCTGTGCTATAATCTACTCAGCACTTAACCACAGAGCAAAAACAATGTTTCATCAAAGCAAGCAAGCGCCACTATTCTTTAAAACAAACCAAACAAAACCCCCTTTGAAAATCACTTGCCTGAGGTTAGTAAAACAAAACAAGCTTTCAAAATTACTTGCCTGGGGTTAGCTGCAGCAACAGTGGCTTAGACAGATATGGATCTCAATTTTCTTAAGTCTTATTTCTCAAGCACGTCACTGAAGTAAACAGCTGGGGTTTTGGTTTTGTTATTTTATTTTATTTTTATTTTTAAGTGACCAAAACACATAGGCATGTTTTTGTTAAAACCAGTCACCAGGAAGAAAAGATTTTGTAGGTCCAAAACTAAGAAACTTTGCAAAACCACCATTCCCCACGCATCACTCCCCAACTTTATCAGAGGATAAATATCTCTGCCTACTCCTTTGGGTAGGGTTATAGAGAAAATACACAAATATTTCAAGGAAACAAGGTATGCAAGCAGGTAAAGATGCAGCTGACCAAAACTCAAGGGAAGAGGGTGGAAGGGCCAGACATTATTTCGAGAGCACAAGAAACAGAAGCAGCTTTGGACAAGTTACATTAACAGAGCTGGAGCCAAGATGGAAAATTGCTGCTTTTTTGGCAGCTGCACACATCAGTTTTAAGAAGAAACATTGAAAAGTGGTGCCAAGACCCAGGCGATGAAACAATTAAGACAGGCCATCTTTAATATCTCGTATCTCTAAAAGGGTCTTTTCAGAAGGTAAACCACAAAGTTAGCAATAAATACAGTATTTTAAAACCACGGATCAGTTAAAGAACGCCTCGTTAGAAAAACAGAAAGTCTGTTCCTCCTTATCTGTCAAAGCCTGAGCCCTCAATTCCAAACTTGCTCTACAGTCTCTTAACAATCCACATTATTTGCAATCGTGCTTAACGTCTACATCCCGCAGCCTGTCTGCACGCTGGCAGCGTTTGAAGTTTGGAGGTTACGGCCCCTGGAAGGAAGTGGAGAACTCAGGAATTCACAGCAGCGCTACGATGAACCGATTCTGGGTTGTTTCACACCTCAAGTGTAAATCTCACCCAAGGAGTCGGGACCTCGGTGCTGGCTGAACTAGGCAGTGACAGGAAACACCTGCTTGATGGTCTGGAACACGCTTGGGGCACAAGCCTGCTCTGAAACCCTGGGAAAGCCCTAATGAATACAAAGATTTAACGAACAAGCTCAATCTCACACCACCACCCCCCGTCCCCCCTGAGAATTCTGTCACCAAATCCTCCAAAAGCAAAATTATTTTTAATTTTATGTACAGTTATAAATCCAGTTGGGCAAAGCACCTCTAGTTATTGAGGAAGACAACGTCATGTAACACTTCGGTGTTTTTATTAACAAAACAACTCAATCGCAAATTTTCTTTAGAATATCAGAGTTGAACCAAGTAAGGTGCACTCAGTAGGGCACAACTTTTGAAAACTTCCCAAAGTGAAAGTTTTGCCACCTCGCTCAGTCAGAGGAAACGCTTCCTACGGACAAAGAAACCATCGAGTCTTTGATTTATTGCTAAAGCACCTTTACACAGACGCTGTGTATTTTGACGTGCTCTCTGTGCCTTGGGAGAGCCTTTTTTTTTTTTTTAAGTACGTCCTACTAACCTACATTTTATGTCCAATGAATGTTGTTGGGAAGTGCAGGTGCTCCTCCAAGGCCTATGAACTTGATATACATGCAAGTCGTTCAAGGCTTGAGGAATCAGAACTGCACACCTTGTCTTTCTCCTGACGCTTGCTTAGCCACCGTCTCACATCACCTGTTGATCAAAACAACTTTGCAGCCTGCAGAGGATGATGATACTGGATGAAATTGCTTTGGACAAAGGGTTGTCTACCTTCCCAAGCGAACAGGAACTGTAGTATTGCTATTAAAAACACACGCATGTTAAAATTTCTCTATGAAGAATAAACATTGAGGCAGCTAAGGAAAACAGGAACATCCACCTCAATCCTCCTCTTAGTCTGGATTTGAAGTACGCTCAGCTCTTGGAGAAGTTGTAAAACAAATAGAATTGTAGACAAACTGCTCCTCTGCAATGCATTTCCACTTGCTTAGTTATGGGGTAGGATTCAATGTCTCTTCAGAATGAAGCCAACTGTCCTCTTCAATTTGTGGCCGGGCCCAGCCTTGTCTACAAAGCACCGCATGATCATCAGCAACCCTGCCAGAACACATCACTCACCGCTCCCTTTCGCAAATAGCTGCCCGGCAGCTCAGTCCAACGCGAGTCTGATGAGCTGGTGGGCTGTTGTCTTGTGGTGATCATTTCTGGGTACCCTCTTTCCCCAGCAAAAACTGCCCTCAAATAAATTCACCAGACCGTTCCTCTGCCAGAGTTTATAGCTGAAGCCCTTAACACAGAGCGCAGAAAGCCTCAGCCTTTGGTATATGGAAGGGACAGCTTGAATGCACCTCAATCTGCACCTGCTGAAGGAACGTGCTTTAGCACAAGGATTTGTATTCCATGACAGTATTTATCGCTGCAGTATCGCTCAATAAATAAATCTTTCAATTCAGAACTCATGCACAGCTAGAACCCTCTTAGAGCATCTCAAGCATCCAAAGTCACGAAGAAGAATGAACCGTGCTGACCCCATTTCCTTGACCGTGCATATTTAAATAGAGAAAACACAAAGCCAGGAAGGCAGAAATCGAATACCAAAGTTTAAGAGCTGCAGTCATTTTTCATGTCACGTTACCAGTTACGCACACGAGTACTGAACCTGCTCTGGGGCTGGGAACGGAGGGAAGGACAAGTCCCACCAGCTGGGTAACGAAACCCCAGAGCCCTGATGACAGGCGGATGATGCTGCTTGCAGGTCAGCGCAACGCTTCTCCTGGATGCACACTGCACAGGAGACAACAGCCAACTTCTGCGTTTCCACCCCGTAGTCCCAAAGAGCACCAAGACACTGCAAACAGCCGAAGCAATCAGACAGCACAGCTCTTTGAAGTCTTCCTGCTGGGGCAATCTCCTAGATCCCAGTGCAGACACCCTGACTGTACGCTTCAGGACAAAAGGCAAAGACAACAGGATGAAAATCCTCTTTACCTCCAAAGGGTTCCACTGCTACACGTGCAAACCACTCGCATGAACTAACGTGATCCAGAGCTACGCGCAAACAGATGAACAGAGGGTACCTTCTACATACAGAGAAGGACACAGCGCAGCACTGCGCCAGTCCTGTCTGCTGCGAGTGCTGCCCTGCCCAAACCAGTGCTCTGTGGAAAAGCACCAACAGTCAGTCATACCCTTGTTCTTAACGAGTATTATTCTGACTAATGAATGAACTCATCCTTCAGTATTATCATAACAGTTACGGAGTAATCGACATTAATTACGCAGTTCTTCAAGGCTTCTAATGCAATTCAATACCTTCCCTCTCTTCCCTGCGGACGCTCGTTTACTCTCCAAAAGCCTGGAACAGACCCAAGTTTTTCAGAGACACTACACCTTGGCAGCGCTTTGGCATCGCCGGAGCTTTGAACGCAGCCCAGCGCGCTTTTCAGGCTGCTCGCCAGCTTCATACATTCTTTATTAATCCACGTTACTATTGTCACTTCATTTTTATTTATGGCTGCTGAGAGCAGAAGGCATGTAGTATATGACCTGAGATCAAGCATGCAAGCACAGAACACCGAGTGATGGATTAGCACTGGGAAACAAGGATTTTAGTTGCTTCCTTGTGACTAACGTACAACAGCCCTCCTCACCCAAGAAATGCTTAGGACAGAGGTTTCAAAATCTGTGAACATCTGGAAGGATCTCTTTCAAAATATTTGCTCCGTTAAAGGCCTACAGTCAGGTTTTAGGAATTTTGGGCAGACTTACAAATAAGTTCCAGTGTTCATCTTCCACCTGCTGCAAGTTAAGCTGCACCACCACACAAGTATTCCACCACCCAAGAGGTGGATTTGGTTTTCATCCTTGGTAGGACTCAACCAGCAGCTGCAGGGACACTAGACCTCAGGTAGAAGACGGGGGTTAGAAAGCAGGGGCACGATCCTTGCCAACAGAAAATCTGGTTTCAGAATATGCACTAAACTGCTTCTCCTGTCTTAATATACAATTCCCTGCCTTGGTTGTTTGAAGGACATTTTGCTAAACGAAAGCAGTTACTGTGCCCTTTCACTGAATATAAACTCATGTACAATTTCACGTTAGGCCCGTTGCAGGCTGGTTGAAAACAGATTTTCTATTAGGAAAGATCCAGCTTGGATGCTCCACATAGATATATCCCATTAACAAAGGCAAGACCAGCTTTTCTCCCTCTTTTATTTTTTTTTTAAATAAGTATATAAAACACAGACACAAGTATATGTGTGTGCTAGAATTAGTCCCTTAAAGAACCGTAGTTTTTCACAGGAGGAATGTTAGTAGCACTTACTCACTGCCCTCTAGGTGTTTGATCTTCAATCACACAAGATGGAACTGTTAATATACTAAAGAACAAAAGAGACAAAAGGCAACCTTTTCAGACTAAAAACAATCATACAAAAGGTTTTCGAATGCTTGACTCAAAAATCCCACTGCAAGCAACTTGTGGTTTTTAGCACGGGCTATGGCAGGCAGGGAGAACCAGCAAACCATACTTTAGATGTTCGCAGTCTGAGTAACACATTTGCTTCTGTGAAAATATATTCCGCTTTCCCCTCCCCACAAACCACCCAGGATGGGGAGTCCTGTCTGTCTTTCCTACTCGGATCCCATTTTTTCCTGGCATTCTCTCCGCTGCCCTTGAAGCGCTTAATTATTGCAACCACGCTTCCAGCCGTGGAACGCTGGATGGGGTTGCCTTCAGAGCTTTGCAAATACTCTTCTTCAAACAGAAGATCCCGAGCTTGAACCTCCTGTAAGGCAGAGCCGGGAGACACAAGTGGCATACATTTGCATAAATGCCTTCATCCAGTTCATCAGAGGCCTTATTCTATCAATCAAACGAACCCAGCACAGGCAGTAATGGATGCCTTGAACAAAAAACACCACCAGGAACAGGGTAAAGCCCTGTGCATCCTGTACAACAAAGGCGCGCGGCTCAACGTGCTGTCAGCGTGGGGTCTGCAAACATGAGGAGAAAAATGGAGAAAACCCACACTTGGGGCACAAGAGCTTCCTGCTTTGAGAAGAGCCTTAGAAACCTACCCCGGGCGCAGCTGGAAGAGGGTTCCCGTGCAGGACGTTGGCATTAGCCCATGAAAAGCAGGAAAAGAGAGAAGGTAGCGTGGCTCTGCTCCAGGATCACAACAGTCAGTCTGTGTTTAAGGGTCTATCAGGAGATCTAGTCCTGAGGTTTCTTTAAAACATCACTCATGCTTGCATGGTCTGACATGTCTTGTTTCTACTGCCTGTCGTTTCTGTTTCAGCCATCTACGTGTGATAATGAAAACGAACAATAAAAACCACAGACACGGCTAGACTAGGACGTGAACATTTTCACAACCGCCCTCTTGTTCTCTCCCTGCCGTTCAAAATGTCACAGCAAAATGATGTTTGCAGTGTAGAAACAGTGCAAAGCTCGTGCTGTAGTCAGTCTTGCAGGCTTTTTATTTTTCTTTCGTTCTTCAAAATAAAAGCTTCGCCCCTTGTTATAACACTGAAGTCCGTACGCAGGTAGTTGCTGCTGTGATGTCACACAAACTAACCCAAACCCATGATTGTCATGGTTTTTATGCTTCTCTGTTTCCTACACAAAAAAAACTAAGTCTCTAACGTTCTTTAGAGACGTTTTCCTCCCTAACAAAAAAGGACGTGGCATACTGTCTGCGCTCGGATAAAGCACAAACTCCAAACATTACTCCTTTTCCCAAAAAACCTTTTCTCAGATTTCCAGCATTTGTAGCTTGTTTAAAAGTCTTCGCATCCATCCCTCTGTTTATCACAGAAAGGGATTTTGTTTGCATTTATTTTAATAGTAGCAATCTTGCAACAGCAGTAACTGTATGTGACCTGCAAGCGATCTTCTAGAAATGAAAGTTGAAGACTTACTTGGAGAAAAGGCAAATCCCCCTACCATCGGCTCTTTCCCATGGAATTTTCAACTCCACCTTTGTCATTTGCTAGTTTTCATCTTTAAATTTGTTCAAAGGAATCAAAAGAATCCTATCTTTCCACTTTTTCAGAACTGCTTGGAACAGCTCTCTCTATATTCCCACTTCTATTTAAGAGCTAATAAACGGGATTAATTTTTTTTAGGTCTCGAAGTAGAAGACAAGCTACACAGAGCCTTAAAAAAGCCCTTCTGAACCTCACACAAAGCTTCTATTTCACAAGCTGACTTGCAACAGAAATGTGTCACAAATACAACTCCAAAAACCAATTATTTTTTTTTCCCCCAAAACCTTATCAGGGAAGGTTTTGCAAAATAGGAATCAAACAATAATTCTCATTACACCACTAAAATCATACTTACAGATGGGAAAGAGCAGGATAGAATTTCCTCAGTGTAAGTGCCAAACCGTAGGCTGCCAAACACAGCTAAGACTGAGCTGGATGTTTGAAAAGTCTAATGTTCAAAAGCTTTGGTTTGTTGTCTGCTACAGAGCGAGACGACAAAATCAAATGTCTTTTTATGGACCACACAACACACAGATTGTATCTGCACCGTCCAGACTGGGCAAGGCACAGCAGCATAACGCGTTCAGCCCCAAAGCTAGGTCTGGAATCTAGAACAGCCAGGATGGCCCAATGCCCTCGCTCTTCCCCATGCCACCTGTTTTTGCAACAAAATCACAAATATTTCAAAGCTTTTAAATTTAGATGAGCTTAGCCTTAAATTAACAGACTTTGTTTTCTCAGAAATCAAGGAAACTTCTGCAAGCAGCTGCTGTGCTCAGGGCTGAACACCGATGCTAGCAGCGTATCCAAAACGTGAGCTAAGCGAAATTTGTTTTAGAGGCTTTTCCCCTCTCTCCATCCATAGTTTTGGCCCAATACAGGCACGTCCTGCCAAAATCTCTCCCTGCTGCGCTATCGTTCCATGAGCTATTTCACACCTCCCATTAAATTCTAATGCGGAGCCAAATCCCTCCAGACACCGTCGGTATCCAACGCGTGACAGAATGGAATCTTTCCCCGGACATTTGGAAAGATGGTGAGATGTCAGGGGTGAAGTATCTCTATGGTAGAAATGATGCTCAGCTGCGCAGCTCCTTCCATGCCTTTCCCTTCATTGAATCCAGATGCCACAAGTTTCTCAGCTTTGGGAGTATCTGGGAGAGAAGGACATAGGCTGACACGCGAGAGGTGAATCACAGGCTTGGGGTGGGGAGCAATTCTTGCTAGCTAGAAAGATTAAAGAAAAAAAAAAAGAGGAGAAAAAAAAAAGAGGACTGGGTCTATGGCCATCATTTAAAGCCATGAGGCCAACTCTCCGTGCTTTCATTTTAGTTGAGTAACACTGAAAAAGAAAAGGTAAGAGAACTTCTCGGCAGGTGGGAACGGTTCACAGCCTCTGATCTATCAGACAGCAGCTCAGTTAAGTCTCACTACAAAACGGCATCTTCCTCAGCCAAGGCCCAGAATTCACCACGTTATCCCCACACAAATCAAACCTCTGCACTGTATTCTCAGCAACGCCTCTGCGAAGCACCTGAGAGCCCGCACAGAAGTGGCGGACAAGCTGCTGGACAGCTGGGCTCGCTTCCATCCCTGCGCCCATGCCTCGCACGCTATGCACCAGCTGTTTGCTGCTCACAGAATCATGGAATGGTTTCAGTTGGAAGGGACTTCAAAGATCACCTGGCCCCAAGCCCCTGCCACGGGCAGGGACACCCCCCACCAGCCCAGGTTGCCCAAAGCCCCATCCAACCTGGCCTTGGGCACTGCCAGGAAGCCAGGGGCAGCCACAGCTTCTCGGGGCACCCTGTGCCAGGGCCTCAGCACCCTCACAGGGAAGGATTGCTGCCTCCCAGCTCAGCTCCAGCTCCCCTCTTTTACTTTAAACCCATTGTCCCTGGTCCTATCGTTTCCTACCGAAGCAAAGAGTCCCTCTCCATCCTTTTCATAAGACCCCTTTAAGTATCGAAAAGCCACAACGAGGTCACCCTGGAGCCTTCTCCAGGCTGGACAAGCCCAACTCCCTCAGCCTGTCCCCAGAGCAGAGGGGCTCCAGCCCTCGCAGCATCTCCGGGGCCTCCTCTGGACTCGCTCCAACAGGCCCACATCTTTCTTGTGCTGGGGGCCCCCGAGCTGGACGCAGCACTGCGGGGGGGGTCTCACGAGGGCAGAGCAGAAGGGGACAATCCCCTCCCTCGCCCTGCTCCTCACATCTCTTGTGATGCAGCCTAGGACACCACTGCCCTCCCGGCCTGCCAGCACACACTGCCGGCTCACGTCGAGTCTTTTGTCCCCCAGAACCCTCAGTCTTCCCTGGCTTGGGCTGCTCTCAGTGCATTTTTCTGGGGCTTGCTCCTGCAGGAACATCTTCTGCAAGGTTTAAGGACACAGGTATACCTGAAGGTGTCCTGTTAACCTTTAGGGGTGTCAGTAAGGTCAGTAGAAAACCCAGAAGTGGTATGCTTCAGGGTTAGAGGAAAGATTGTTCTCTAAAACCCTGACTTTTTAATAGGCTGGCCTGAAATCAAAGGATACAAGGTTCATGTCTGCATTAAGCACTGCAATTGCTGCCCCAAACGTAAATACTCAAAACACACTGAAATGTTGATTTCCTGAAGTCCCCTGAAAGATCTCACTCTGGGTCACCGTATCACTCTTGGTTGGGACGCAGACACGTGCCCAACGTTAAACTTCGCATTTCTGGAAAGTGGTTATTTTGTACAAAACTGGCTACAGCTGGGTTAGAACAGTACCGGGAACACGCCTGCACACTCCCGGCCTCTTCCCTCTCCTGAGAGCACTATTTATAACTACATGTACAGACACACGCGTGTACTTGCGCCTGATAACAGAGTGCAATTACTCTGTGTGTTGCTATCACACTAACGACACCGTCGCAGCTCTGCTTGTGCCAAGCTCCACCTTCAAAGCAGAGCAGGACGCTTGGCTCCGCAGAACACCCGTGTGCACACGGAATTCGGGACCGCAAATCCACAACCTGTCTCTGTGTAGACTAACGCCGCTATGCCGGTACAATCCGACAGCAAGTACTTCCCTGTCCCACGTAGGCGCTGCCTGTTCACAACGCTTCCTTTGAGTACCAGGGAAACATCAGCAGAATCGCATAATAAGAGCAACAGACATCACAGTGATTCCCATTATCGTTCAGCGTAAATTGGGAAGATGGACACTCAAGAAGTGCCGAGGTGAATCAGGGAAAGAACCGCTGTGTTACGACCAGAAAAACAGCCAAGCCCGGGCAGTAACTCCCAATGGAATCTGTCAAACAATTTCATTCAACATATTAAAATGCGATAACCTAGTAGGTAGCATTTTACAAAGTCACTGCACTACCAGACAGGGAATCTGTGGTACAAAGCAGCAGATCTCTCTGCCCAAAGCGTTTTGATACCGCAGTAGCAAAGGCAGTGAAAGAATTTCATGCCAGATGTCTGGAGACGTAACTGGGAACAGACCAAGAATCCCCATCTCCTGGCTGCCAGCAGCACACCTCCATCAAACCCACCGGCCGGCCTTCTCCCCCACGTACTTCCTCTGTCCATACATCTGGTGCATCCACGTGGCAGCATACGCTCCCCCCGTGATGGCCAGGCAGATGTAGGCACGGCCTAAGCACGCGCGCTTGTGTCTCCAGGCTGATCATGCTGCAGCTCTGCCCAAACTGCAGCGAGGATTATTTGCTTAACAGACTCCTTATTCTCCTCTCCACGCTCTTTTTCTTAAAACGAGCTGGTCACAGTACCACAGACAGCATCCTTTTGAGGATTGAGCTACTGAAGAAGTGGAAAAAACCCCCCACAAATGCTGCAGAAAAGGGTCGTATCAAAGTATTACGAGGCTGCGTTGCCAAACAAGACACGATACAGGCTGCAAAACGAGGTGGGGGGCAGAAAACGTGGCATTTACCTGACAAGAGATCTGTACAAGGTAGACCAGTTCCTTGGATTCACAGCCGTTTCTTGTTACTTCATTCTGTTCCTCCGGGAGCGAAAGCTACACCAAGGGAGCGGGGAAGGGGTGGAGAAAAAGAGAAAGAGCAGGTCAGTGAGCAGGGCTAAGCCAGGCATGTAATAACGCATGAAGCACAACATTCAGATCAACTTGCTCCAAGACATGCTGAGTATTGGGGAATCAGGGAAGTGCCTGCCTCTCTGGAGCTGTCAGATAGAAAATATTCAGTGTTTGGGGCTTACCCAGACCCTCGAATGCCGTTGGATTTTGGCATCTCACCTGACAGTTTATAAATAAAATTACCGTTCAACACAGAAACAGTCGTAGGAAAGCAAACTGTTCAAGCCCAGGATTAAATCTCTAGTTTAGAAGTCTGCAAAATTAACTGTTCACTGAAAATATCTCTATAAATAGTCACGTATCAGATAACAGTGATATACCCCTCCCCCGGCTTTTATTCATTATTTTATTTTATATGTTGAGGCAGACATCAGCTAATAAAACTTATCTTCTAATTTCAGTGTTGTCAAGCAATTTACCACAACAGAGAGGTTTATGGCACCATTCATCACACCCAGAGTCATTAAACACAACATCAGGATGTGCTTCTTTTCGGAGCAGCGAGGAGAGGTTTAACCCTGTCATTCCTGCACACTTACCCAGCACCACAAGTAGTCCTGCTACTCCCACTAGTCCTGACACCCTATACCTCAAATGGCTTACATGAATAATCTCTGAAAACAGAAGTTATGATGGACATTAGATGGCCCAGCAAAAGCACTGCCATACTTGCCAGAAGAGTTATTTGCTTGCTTTCTTAAGTAGAAATGATGCCAGCTTAAAAATAGAAAGCGTTGAAGACTACTCAAGGACTTTTTACCCAAAGGTCTGGTGGAACAACGCCTTCTTGGAAAATGGGTACGTAAAAAAATTTGTCTGTAAAAAAAACATCATTAGCCAAGATGAAAAAAACCCATGACAAATGAAAGTCCAAACAAACGTAAGACTGAGGAGAGAAAAAAAAATAATCACAAATTGCTGTATTTGCAGGAACGTAAGCAGGCAAAAAAACAGAACCAGGTGACTCCCTCTTGAGAAAAGGGAGATGCAAGACAAAATTTGCTTGCATATAAATGGCCATGGACGCGCACGAGCGACTGTAACTTTGCTTTTTGCCCAGCACACAAATCCAGCACTCCTCTGTTCAGCAGACCTAACCTACTGACTACCGATTCCTCTTCTGATGGCCGTACACAGGATTGCAAATCATTAAAAAGGTATTTGGGACCAAAGACAGTCTTCGGATCACCACAATTTACTATAACTTCACAACACTGAATGTACTCAAAGGAAGAAAGTTGTCCCTAGCTGGGAACATGTATGAGCCTTTTGCTAAGGCTGCTCTTTACTGGAAGGACACACAGTCTTAAACTGCTGTGCAAGCCCTTGAAGATAAATCCACTCAGCATCACCTCCGTTTGGCCACCATTGTCACTCTGCCACAAGCCACCTCTCTAGAAAACCCATGGAACGCCTCCCTCGGGGCTGCGGCGGCTCCTCCTGCCCCGCTCCCTGGGCACACTCTTATTCAGCCTCTGGACAGTCTCTCGTTCCGCCTGTAAATTCTCCCTTCGAAGCGAGCTTCCTCCTGCAAAGTTCTCCAGCGAGAACTCAAAAGCTCTTTACGCACACCCGCGTCCTCGGAAGGCTGGTGTGCGATCCAGTCCCGCAGATAGATCTTTCTAACCACTGCAGAGCATCTTTCACACGGGGAGATTAATCCCGCTAAAATATCGCATTCCAGAAAGAGGCAATTGGAAAGATTTCTGTGTGTGTAGCGGCGTGTGGCCTGCTGCCGCTAACGTGATTAAACGTGACCATTATTTATTTCGGCATTGCACGTTTTCCCCCCTGCTTTATCATCCTTCTTTGCTACCAACTTTCCCATTTAAAGTGCTACTAAACCACAGTCACGGAAAAGCACAATACCAAAGCCTGTCCCTGCTCAGCAGCCCACCATGAAACTCCAGCCTTGCCTCTCAAGTCTATCAGTGCTGACATCAGCTTTACAACCATATAGTAGCTGAGTTTCAACTTCAGTCCTTCTGAACATCCCCATTTAGACCAACTCACCGTAGTGAGAAGTGATATTTTAAATCCTTTTTGTTGCCCTACATACACGCAAGAATTTTTTCAGAGTAAAGATGCCAAAGCCAACTGAACCACCACTCCTTTTCCTGCAGCCAGCTAGTGCCTACCGAGACACGAAGAGAATAGAAATTTTTACGTGGGAAAATCTATCGGGTTTACCCTGTAATGTGACTGTCCTCACCACAAAATACCCTAGAAAATGAATATTCTCAAGAGGCCAGCCAAAGAAGCAATCAGGATCATAGAATCACAGACTGGTTTGGGTGGGAAGGGA
>VWZZ01003506.1:81640-227187 GCA_013399095.1 Psophia crepitans
TCCCCTTGGCCTGGCCCCCCCTGCCCTGCAACCAGCCCCTCTCCAGCTTTCCTGCAGGCACTGGGAGGGGCTCCAAGGGCTCCCCTCAGCCTGTCTCCAGAGCAGAGGGGCTCCAGCCCTCCCATAGTCTTTGTGGACTCCTCTGAACTCGCTCTGGCCGCTCCATGTCTTTCCTGTCCTGGGGCCCCCTGAGCTGGAGGCAGCACTGCAGGGGGGTCTCAGCAGACCGTGGCAGAGGGACAGAATCCCCTCCCTGGTCCTGTTGCCCACACTGGGTTTGATGCAGCCCAGCACACGGGTGGCTTTCTGGGCTGCCAGTTCAGGGCAGGTTGAGCTTTGCGTCACCCAGCACCTTCAAGTCCTTCTCCTCAGGGCTGCTCTCCATCCACAGGATCTCACAATATCAGTAATGCTGTCACACTGGTACCTTGAAAGACAAAAATCAAGCGACATACCTGTTTCATACACAATTTTGCCAAAGCAAGCGAGGCTTGCCAGCCAAGACTTCATTGATCATGTGCACAAGGCAGGACTAGCTTAAAAATGCTTCTAGTTCATGTGGCTTTCCCACTGTCTGAGAAAAAGCAGCTCATCTCTAGTAAGCTAGCAGATAGACAGTGATTACAGGAGTCTCCTGCAGAGGATGATTTATTGGTTATTGCTCTTGTAGGGATAAACACGAAGGTGAAGAGGAGGGTAAGTTCAGATACGGCACATTCCCAAGTCTGATTCAGAAGCCCACCTGTTTTACAGCGCACAATTCTGTGCGTGTGCTTCACCTCCCAGAGCAGCAGCTCCCGTCTCTCCTCTCTCAAGTTCTGTGGAAGCTGCTCCCTTCCGTTCTGCCCCCCCAAGCATAATCCTCACAGCAAACCCCACCAGATCTGCACTTGGAGCAAAGCAGCAGGTGTTTTAAATGGTTATTTGTTTGTCTGGAGCTCCACTATTTCAAGTCTACTGTCAAGCTGTCTGGAAGACGCACGGGACCTGCGGCAGTCCCCACGCAGGGACCCAAAAGGCAAGATTTCACAAGCGTGTTTCACTTATCAGTGTGACCACAGGCAGAAAAATACTTAAAATACAACTTTTAAATACATTTTTGTAATGCTATATATGCTCCTCTTATAAACTACCAAAGCTTATAAAAAAATCATTTCAAGGAAAAGCACTACAGAAGTCTGTGGCCAAGACTGGGATTGTTGGCTACTCAAGTGCCAAATCCTCGCCAGATAAGAGCTTCACGTGGGTCAATCGTTCACTAACACCGTGCACTTGCCTTACTTCCAGTGACAGAACTCGTTGTGCACAGTGTTGTTATCTAAAGCTTGAAATCTTGTGGCTACAAACAATTTAAAGCTTAAAAAGGAAGGAAATGGAAAAAAGAAAGAAAAAAATCCCACTACCTCAATAGAATTAGAGTTATGGTCAGAATTTAATGCAGAAGGCATTAAATAATGACGTGACGATTAACTACAGAATTAAAACTATAGGCTAAGAAAGCGTGCTTGATTCCTTCTCCCTCCAAATCTTCTGTTTCCAGGAGAAGGAGCAGAATCGCTCCCCCCAAACTCCAAACCTGCCTGCACCACCATGCTTTCAGTAAACCGCTCCACCAAGCAACCGTCTCAGGTGAAAGATGTGGAGCCCATGCTGACCCGGGACACACCAAAGGAAGATGAATCTCAAGAGCAGCGAAAGCCGTCGGAACAACCCTTACCTGCCCAGGACCTGGTGCGAGCTGCACGCGTGAGTGCGCTAGATGCTTTGTCGCCGTAAAACCTGCTCCAAAGCACGGGACGAACTACACCTACCTGGGCAGAACGCAAATGCATGGGAAAAATGCGTTTCACAGCCCAACTAACTACGTATGTAAAATGAATATAGCTGCTCTCCACAGATTAAGAGTAACTGCAATACTTCCTAAGATGACAATCATTAGAAGTTTGCTATAAAGTATAAGTGGCCCCACCGAACCGGCTGGTAGCATCTGGCACGATGGTCCAAGCAGGATGGAGGAGAGGTCCCGGGAGACACGAGCTCCCCATCACAGAAGGACGGGCAGCGGGAGCTTCAGCAGGTTCCATCTCAAGCACAGCATGCATCTGTAGAAATCTCGAGGAGAGAAGAGATGGCAGGAATGCCAAAGAAGCACCTTTTGCCAGGAGTTTGAAGTCAGTGGAAAGGCTGATGATTTTCCTGGCAGAGGACGTGTCATTGTTCCAAGGAAACCCGGTGATCTTTCTACGTTTTTCCGAGATGGAATTTAAGGTTAACTCCCTGGCGAAAGCAGCCAGACGCATGCAACTGAAATTCCTGCCGCTCAAACTCAGCCATAGCAAAAGCTCATTAAGTTTCCAAACCACTACTACATCTGATCTTTTCTGACAGTATTAAGAACAGGGGTTTTTTTTTTCCCCTTTCTAAACCGCCACACTTGTAATGTCTCCTTGATGTCTGTCCTCTTATTAATTTACCATGTTTGTGCAATTTAGCAAATCAGACGAGGGAAAAACCACAGGACAAATGCCACCTTTATGCATCACTTTGGAATGTATGTACTGGGTGAAAAGTATGTCTGATGGCCAAGAGCAAGAAACACGAGGCTAATTTTCCTGTGAAATATTTTCCTGTTTTATTTAAACAAAAAATCTTCTAGGGCCCAAATATCCTTGGGACAAATCCTGAAGAAATGAAAAGTCTTGATGCTGATCAAACTCAGAGATGCAGACTCATTGTAAGAAGCAGCTGCTATCACCTCTCTCAACTCCAGTCTCTATCAGACACCAATTCCACTATCTCCTAAACCCACCCTGCAGGTTCAAACACCACGGCATCTTCGTGTCGCCGAGTCCACTACTCATCTCAGTTTGTCTTGTAATGGGGCACCTTCAAGACCTGTTTTTTGACATATCTGAAGATATTACTTAATTCTATTTGAAGTTTTAGGTTGGTAAGTCTTTTTGCCCAGGGAAACATCTTCTAATTACTCTGACAGCATAAATGTATTTATCTGGCCTATTTTTCTTCTCTCCACATTTATTTTGCTAAATGTACTAATTTTACTCCCATGCGGTTCCCCGTCTTCTCCTGCTTTCTCCCTCTCATACCAAACTGTGGCTTCAGAGCAGAAAAAGACCATTTTTGACAGAGTGGCTTCTTCACCCAAGCACAAATATCTTGATCAAAGTAAACACAAGACAGACATGTTTAAAGACTATTTTTATAGCCGAAACTCCGTTTCTCTGCTGCTATTTGAAATTGGTCCTTTGAAACCTGAAAAGAACAGCAAAACACCCATATATAATATAAATAGTCAGCGCTCAACAAGACAAAAAACCCCACGCATCTTTTGTGAGGCCACGTGGATGACTGCTTCCAGATATCCACAGTGTGACAAAATCACTCACGGCACGTCTGACCTGCGCGGAACGTGGGATATCACACATGATCTCCAGAGAAGCCATGAAACACCGCCGGCCTGCCGCACGTGGCTGTAATCAGCGCCAGGGTGAAAGAAACACAAGCAAAGCCCTCCGAGGGCTGCTGAATTTTCATTTTGTTTTCTGAAGTGTGTAGGGTACAACTGCACGGAAGCATCGCGTAGATTCATCTTGGCCACGTAAGTTTGCCGATATCGGCACTGAGGTTCACCCAATAGTTCGGCTTCGTATTTGGACACTGAAATTCAACTTGAACGCACCTCCGCAGTAAAAAGGTGACGTGCTCCCAGGAAGAAATCCTGGTTTTCCCCCACAGACTGAGCAGAGTGCAACACAAAACATGACTGGAATGTGTAAGGAGAATACTAGCAACTGAATTAAATGCCGGCTTAAATTCTCTTCCTAGCAGACCCGAGTTCACATCAAACCGCAGGTGTACTCCCAGAGCTGAATTTTATGCAAGCACAAGCACTACGGAAATCTAAAAGGTTGTAGGATGTGTATTTTGCCCGTAGTTACTTTCGGAACTATTTTAGGC
This sequence comes from Psophia crepitans, assembly GCA_013399095.1. Taxonomy (NCBI): domain Eukaryota; kingdom Metazoa; phylum Chordata; class Aves; order Gruiformes; family Psophiidae; genus Psophia; species Psophia crepitans. The sequence continues at coordinate 85,619 of VWZZ01003506.1, forward strand.
TTGCAAACAAGGAGCCCGTTTTTCCTAGGGAAGGATGATTATTCAGCAGTCAGCATCCCTTCAACTCAACTTTGCCTTCAAGACTAATAAATCCTGCCATCAGTGCTAAATATGCACAGCAAAAGAAAAGGGCAGACGCTAACTCCACAGCAGGGTCCTTGAGGGGCTTCAATTATACTGGATGCAATACGAGTTCCACATGTGCCTTATATGCAGAGGATCAGGTCTCCTTTGGGTTATTTTGTTGTTTTTGTTTTTAATGTAAGCTTGCAACGAGGTCACGCACGCACGCTGCGCGTCTCGGTACTTCTGAGAGAGGCCGGAACAGCTGCGACGCCCCTCGAGTTCCTTCGCTAATCAAAACTATCCCGGAGAACAACTTTAAAGCCAGAGGAGAATAGGCCGGGCACCCATGCTGACTAGAACGTGAAAAACAGAGCTCCTGCGGTGCGAGTGGCTGCCACAGCTTTAAAACACAACATCGATCTGAATCTCTTGCAGGGGGCTGGCAAGGGGCATCGCTTTGAGACGGCAGAAAAGAGGGGCATCTCACAGGATTTAATTACTCCTGGATCTGGCAACAGATTTTGAGGTTGATTCCAGAAAGTAATACTGGGCAAAGGGGACTAAGGCTGTCTAGCAGCCCCTGCAACACAAAGGAATAACCCCAGACAGACAAAGACCCATGGCACCTACACACACGCAGTAGCCATCTTCAGAGTGAAATTCAGCAACAGCCTTCAGCAGTGACTATAGTCATCAGCATCGCTTCGACAGGTGTTGATTTCCATCACGTTACTCCAGCTGAGAACGAAGATTACATCTTCTTGCGATGACTACTGCCTTGGGTTACAACCTGGTGCTCGCTAGATGCCACAGGTCCAGCAGCATCCCCTGCTCAGGGAGGATGAGCTCGTGTAACTACACGCCAGCAAAGACTCTGCTGCAAACCCAGCAGCTTCCCATCGGGTGGCTTTTCAGTTAACCACAGAGACTGGTGCAGGACAGTTTCACTCCGAGTATTACAGCTGGTCAATTAGACAAACGGTAAAAGACACAGCACATTAAGGAATATTAATCAACTATGCCAGCAATACAAAAAAACGTCAAACAAGGCTTCTGTTGCCCAACACAAGAGGAGACGGAGGGCAATTCCTCGTGGCTTCTACCCTTTCTGATCTCCGATGCAGTTTTGGAGAGGTGGATCCCCGCCCCCGTGCTACACGGCCGTTGTAATGCTGCTCTCGGAGACGAAGCACAGCGGGATCTGGCTTGTGCCTCTCCAAAGATGAAATCAGGAGTAACCTTGATGGAATTTGAGTCTTACTGCAGTCAGAAATGCGCGACTTGGAAAGATCTCGCTTTCAATCCCTCATTCCAGGTTGAGCTGCCAGCGCAGGCAGCTTACGTACGTGCTGCTGGAGTTTCTTTTAATTCTTAAGCCAAGTATATTTGATGCCTAAAGCTTGTTGAGACAGAAAAATCTCAGAATTGAATCAGAGATACTTTCCCCAGATCTTCCTGTACTAAGCTGCAAATGTTTTCTCATGTGGTCTCACCCTTTTATTTCCTCTAAACACGTAAGAAGGTCAATTCAATCTTCGTAAGCAATGAAATATTCATAAAAACTTCTTAGACGCAGCCATTAGGGACTCCATTAGGCAAAACCAACTTCTTAGGGTTTGAAACCAGAATGTTTTCATAAAAAGTTAAACTATCTGATGTTATTAAAAACAAACTAGCGAACGTCCTCCCCACACGGCTGCATGCAGAGCAATGCCTAGGGCACGTGATGATTGGCAAAGAGGACCCAATGCCCTGGAAGTCTCCATAAGATGAATTTCCCACCTGGTTGGAACCTAGCGGGTTTGTCTTTTGTCTTTAAAGCTCTATATGAGCTGACTGTTAAGAAACTTCCTCATGCCACACGTTCCAGGCCACAGAAACAACGGCCAGAGGATAAAGTAGACCCAAAATACGATTTGCTTCACAGATTTAATCCCTGCACAGTTTTTTGCTTCCATGAGGACCTCATTTTCTTCTCCTTTCATCATGGTGGAAACCACTTCCAGTCTCTGGGGTTTCAGAAGACAACAATGAAACATGACGCTAAGCAGTGGCTCTTCAAACAAGCGCTGACCATGGACACGGGTGGCTCTGCTTTTGCCAGAAATACAACGGGTAATGAGTTACAGATGGTGACAGCGTGGAAAGTCCCTGCATTCAGTAACTGTGACCACAGTTGGGGAATCACTGCCAGAGCCTCTCTCAAAGCACGGATGGGTGCAGGCAACTGTTCCTTCACAAACTCATCCTCAAGAGAGCTTAGACCCAACTTATACTCAAGAACGAGACCCAAGAACTAGGAAATACTTTAACAGAATCTGTGACTAACTCCGTCTGACTTCTGACCACCAAAAGACATGCCCTGGGATAACACAAAAAGGAACAAGACAGCTTTGCTAGCACACCTGGGATGGAAATCAAAACCACAGCTGTTCCAAAGAAAGTTTGCAGGATAAGCCCAGCCGCAGAGACAGAAATGCATCTGGTTTCAGTAAATACAGAGCCCCTATTATGGCACATTGTTGATTAAATGATTGTTTTGTTGTTTGGAGACAACAGAGCTTTCCACTTTGGCAGGCACAGGAGGAGGTGCGATGTCTTGCCCCACAGCCTCGGTGTTTTCACAGAGCGTGCCGAAGCCCCGACACCCTGGCCCAAGCACACCCGGCCAGCCTTGCGGGGGGAAAGCAAGGACCTGCCTGTTGCCTACAGCCCCTCCGGGGCTTGCCATACAGACGTCAGGGCTCACAAGGAAAGGAAACCAAGCAGTGTAGTGCAGGCACAAGGAAAGGAAAAAATAACTTGTGTACCTCAAGGTTATTTCTTTCAAATTCATTTTCCGCTAAATAATATTGCATAAAGGAAACATTTCCTTAATAAAATCAATTGCAAGGATGTGCAAAATGACTAAGGGTACAGGCTCCCATTAATATTACACTGCTGACAAAATATGATTAAAAACATTGCTGCAATTCCAGGCACAGATACCTTCAGGTACAGCAAACCAGGCTCCAGGCAGAGGGGATTGGTTTGGTTTTGATGTAGAAGAGTTGGAACGCACATTTCAGTGTCTTCACAGAAAGTACCTTTTAGAGTGCGTCACGCAAACCGCGTTTCTGGGCCAGGCTGAGGATTTTGGGCTTCTCGTTCTGTTTAAAACTTCCGAGATTTGACTCCTATTAAGCCGCGCAGTACTTGTTAGGAGCTTGTCCCCTAGATCTCCAGGGGGTATCGAGCTTTTCCCTATGAGTTACTACCTTTTAAAACGTGAAACATCCAAAAAGAAAACACAAACAAACAGAAAACCCGGCTACCCACAGAAGTGTGTCGTAAGGAACCAGCGTAAGAAAAAAGCCACAAGTCAAACAAATAGATTCCAGGTAATAAATTTAAACCTCACAGCTGCTAAATTCCATGTGCGAGAAGCGCTGCCATGCACGCTGTGGTGTATGGAGAAAGCAGCTAGTCCAAACAGCCCTCCTGACTCCGACTGCTCAGCCAAACACAAACACCCAAATAAAACACCAAAAAGCTCGGCGTTCCTCTGACTGATGGCAAATACTAAGCTCCGGTTTTTGAGCCCCGCGAGTACTGTACCGCCAGCTCTCACTTGTCAGGCTAACCAAAAACTCGAGTGAGAGGTGTCACCCAGCCTGACCAACTAACAGAGGAAGGAGAAGGATGTAAAGAGAGCCCCTTTATTCATATATGCAAATCCGGGCACACGGGATAAAAGGCTTATTGGGCCATATGAAAAGCAACGAGCAAAGATAGGCAGGAAATAGGAAGTGGTTTAAGTCCAAGTCTCCTGCACAAAAGACAGGGAGAGCTGAGCCAGCACAAAGGCATAAGTTACGACACATCCTAAAAGCTTACAGCGACGATTTCCAACCGAAGGAGCAATGGGAATTCTCATCGCTATTTTGTGGGGATCCTGTAGATGCTTTGCACGGATCTACACCATTTATTGAGACCTTGGAACAGGACTGAGCTGTCCGCAGCAGCAATTTCCCAGGTAGGCATGTGGACAAAGTCATTCCTAGAAAGCCCAGATTCTGATTTTAGTCCAGTTAATAATCTACTAGCTATGAATGAAAAAAAGACACCATGTAATCTTGTAGAACTTATCTGTCTTCTGTACTTTCTTCTATGGTTCCTGTCAGCGTGGCATATGAGTATTTCATGTCCCTGTACCTGACTAAAGATTTATCTAAATCTATGTTTAACATACATACATATCTGCAAAAAGGAACACAAAATAAAGGTTTCCAAAATTATCCAGGTAAAAGTTCAGAGCAAATACGCATTCTCTTTATCAGTTGCTATTACTTCATATTCCAAGGATTGTTTTTAAAGAAAGATGCATGAAAGATCAAAGAGGAGGAAATAAATAATATCTTTTTTAAAAAAACAAACAAACCAACCAACCACCCTTAGCTAAACCTACCCTCGTTACAAGGGAAGTGTTCCAAGGCATCACCAGGAACAGTTCAGAACAGATCTAGCACCAGAAAATGCAATATGCTGCTTTTTCCTGGCTCCTCATTTCTCTAATGACGAGAAGCTGCGCGACAAGTTTAAAAACATGTATCTGAACAGCCGTTCACGTCAGCTGAGGTAGGAAACCACTGCTGGGATGTTCCCCAGCCCCACTGCCAGTTAATTCCTTATACCTCATTAATATTTCTGTCAGGCTGACTTCTTCAGGGGGAGGGGGGGGGGAAATAAAAATAAAAAACCTTTCAAAAGGCCACAGGTTAATCTCTGGAAAGGGAGCCACAGTTTGCATTATCCTGAGCTTTAAAATCTGCAATGCAAGAGAGTCTACACAAAAACGCAATAAACTCCCCCTTTAAACCACATCTGATCCTTCTGCAAAGAAAGCGCTGCCTGTTACCTCTAATTCGACCCATGCTTTACCGTCACATTAGCATTTGGTGCCATCCTGAAGGCGTTCTTCCAGCCGGTTTTATTTTAGCATTATCATTATCTTGTGCCAGTAAACAAAAAGGATCTTACATCCAGTACAGAGGATCTCTGAAAGGCTGTGTACTACTCACCCCTGCCACAACGATCTATTCTTTCCATGGATGGGATCCCTAGCCAAGGCCTAACAGTTCCAGGTCTCTCCGTAGCTTCCCAGCAGCTAATTGAAAAAACCTTCCAGGCATCAGCTCCGAAACGCGAGAACTCCAGGCTAGGAAAATCAAATTAAACCCCCCACGTTCGGTTCCCTCGCTCTCCTCTCTTCCTGGTGCCGCTGCTTCTTCAGATGAACGTGCCTATGAATAGCGTTTAAGATCTGCCTCCGCAGCCCTGTTAGCCGTTTCCACGCTGCCCATTTCATGCTCAATTTGCACTGCAGAGAAATCAGTGGTGTTGCTTTCTCCCTCGCTCGCTCTCTCATTGGAAAGGTCCCACAAGACAAGCCGTAGAGTTTAACAAGAGCCAAGAGAAACAGAGAGGGAGGGAATGCATGCAGGGATTGTGTTCAGGCGCGGCATACAAGTCTGCTGCTACAGCTCAAAAGAGGAGGGGAAAAAAAAAAAAATAATGACAGCAAACTGCCATCACATGCCTGAAACCCAGCACAGTTTAAGGCAAGCTGATTCCTCATCATGCTCTCCTTTCCGCTCCTATCAAACCGCCCGGAGCTAAAGCTCCATGAAATTCCCCTCTAGTCCCTGGTGCTGTGCAAACTGCAAATCAAGGCAGGATGCGTGCCCTCGTGCCTAGGTACAAGGGCTCTCTGTTTGCTGTGCGTGTTCCCTAAAGGAAACGAGTATTTAAATGATGAAAAGTTTGCTGTCAAAATCTTCCCCGTTAACAGCCTAAATACGTTAGCTCGTCCAAGGGGTCCGCACTGTGACCAGAAAATGATCCTTAGGCATCCGCAAAATTTTACAGATCATTATTCACCGGCAGGATTTTATCCTTCGGCACCTGAGCACCGATAACCACTAACAAGGACATCACCCCTTCTCCTCAGCCCAACATTTTGGCTTCAGTTCTAAGGGCGCACGGTAATTTAACCATTCAAAGAACTCTTAGTTCTACCCAACATCACACCATGTAACACTGCTACTGCAATTTCACAGCACTCCTGCTAGTCCCGAACATCGAGGTCGGGTCATCTCTACCCTGAAAGCGGCATTTTGCAAATTAGTGACCATCTCAGTGGTTCTAATTACAGCCAGTCTACCCTGGGCTGGCATTTAACGCACCACTGAAGGGCGGGAACACAATCGGCTCCCTCTTCCCAAACCTCCATTTCTGAACTCACAGGTTTAAATGGAAATCTTAATATCTGACAGTTTCTCAGCACAACCTCGTGCCTTTATTCCGATCTTCGGCCAAAGAGCTCGCTGGCCAAATTCCGGTTTAATTTTGCAGTCCAGTTCAGAGAAGCTGTGGAACATACAGGGTTAAGGCAGTGCTCAGAAGGTGCAGGTTACTGCACGTGCCTTCATCTTTCAAGTGTCCGTAAGAGCTTCTACCCTGAAGTCCATCTTGTATTTAACCCTGAAGATATCAGAAGTCCATCTTGTATTTAATTTCTTCCTATTTTACTCTCGATAGCGCTCTGCTTGAAGTAGCTGCTTTGCTTGGGACACCACAGGCAGTCTCAGAGATGGGCTGGCCAGCACAAAAAAGGACAGCGAATTATCACATCAGCATCCAGCGGCATTGGCATAGCAGCGTGTTCCATTAACATCACGCATTAGGAATTTCCTATAAGTTCACGATTCAAGTCTAACTCTGCAGAGTGCGGAATTTCAACAAAGTTTCTTCCTGCACACTTTTTATATTTGTTTTTCTTACAAGTGGAGTCTCAGATGCAGCAAGAGGACAGAGAACTGTGCTCGGTCCAGTCCTGATACCTGTGCTACCCACCTGCAGTTCTCCCCATTTTCCCTGTTTGTTGCCTGCACTGACGATAAACTTGAATCTATTTTACACACTCATTTTTCCAAATCCTATGCAGTAGTGTCACGCATCCACCCTTGATGCCCAAAAAGCATCTTCAGGTGAGTGTGAAGACAGTTGATCCGTTCTTATTTCTCATGTGTGCATAGCACAGTATAGGAACATACATTTTTAAAGCCTCCTTCATCAGCTGATAGCGATTTCCGCCCCCAATAAAAGTTTCTGTGTTCTTTCAGCTGTGGAAAATACCCCAGAGAATTTGTAATGCTCAATGCAAGCTGCTGAAAAAATTGAAAATTAGCACTGTTAAGAAGAATCTCATTTTCTTCCCGGTCCCACTTCCCAACACACTACTTTTCCCAAACCTTGGAAAATTCCTTTCCATTAAAGTATCGCCTTAACTGGAAAACTTGTCAGAAGGTGCCACCGGTTGCTGTATTTTCAGGTATGGCAAGTTGGAGAATTTTGCTTCTCATACACTGAAATAAATGGGGAGCTATAATGGCACAAAGAAAACAAACATTGGGGAATGAAGGAGGTCAGTGCCTTTAAACGATATAGCCTAAGCCACCTCAGGAGCAGCCTGACTTGGTGCAAAACGGGGCAGTAAGCAGTAGCCTTTCAAGTCCTGCTCTCTCCTTACAGCCCCCCAGCCCACCTGAGAGCTGACTCCCAGTTCCCTCTTACACATAGGGTTCTCCGATTAAATTAGAAAGCAATTCCTGACACAGAATCAGTGCCTCTGATGATGCGTAGACCAGCCTGCTGTTGGCAGGGATTATAGGAAGTGACAATGAAGAAAATGTCTTTTGAAGGCACGAGTATATTTTCCAAGGCAAACAGCATCCTGAAGTGACCCATAAAGGCAGGAGGGGACTGTCTGAATGGTGGTCCGGACCACGGATATGCCTGTATTTTGCTAACCACTAGTATATGTTTTTCATAAATGCATGGAGCTCAAAACATTCTGACCAGTGTAAGCCAAGCCTGATTATAAAATTTGCTCCCCCTTTTAAAATAGTTTGGCTACTTGTTCACACTATTCCTACCGGATAGCTAATTTCCTACTAGCAGGGAAAAGAAATAACTAAAAAACCAGCAAATAACCAAAAACCATCTTACTCTCTCCACTGACAAATCATGTTTTGACGAGCTACAATTTTGACTATTCTCTAAATAGACTTTATAAATCAAAATCATTGCTCGCATCCTTACAAACACCATTCCCTTATTTGCACAAGTAGATACAAGGGCAGGGAGGGACAGGACAAGGGGAATGGGTTTAGAGTAAAAGAGGGGAGCTGGAGCTGAGCTGCGAGGCAGCAATCCTGCCCTGGGAGGGTGCTGAGGCCCTGGCACAGGGTGCCCCAAGAAGCTGTGGCTGCCCCTGGCTCCCTGGCAGTGCCCAAGGCCAGGTTGGATGGGGCTTTGGGCAGCCTGGGCTGGTGGGGGGTGTCCCTGCCCATGGCATGGGGTGGGACTGGATGATCTTTGCAGTGCCTTCCCACCCAAACCACCCTGTGATTCTCTAAGAAGGCCTTGCTGAATTTCAAACTCCAAAATAATTTTCTGATTTATCAAAACCCAGCAGCAGCAGCAATTCCCATACTGTGTTGTCAATGGAGAGCGCTGATGCTGAACCAAACTCCGCAACATCTTAGGTTCACACACATTTCCAGAGGAACTCTGAAGAACAGCTCTTTGCAACCTGCCTGGTGGTATATCGAGGTGTGCGCATCAGAGGGTTACTCAGGGTCGGGCTCCGCTCTCTCATTTCCTCGGTAACATGGGGATTCCTGGAATCAGGATGAGCAACGGCCATAGCTGGAGCAGTGGGGGACTGGGGGAAACTGTTGGTGCAATGAACTGGTAAACCAGGGGAGCTGAAGCTAGGAAGCTGCCTCTGCTCTTAAGGACGGTCTGCATCAGATGCCTGTTTTTATAAGCAGCGTTTCAAAAAAGGGTTAACATGCTTTGCTGCCAGAAGAAATGGTGCTTTGAAGAAAACGACTTCTTCATCTTTTTACTGCATACCTACAGTCAAAAAAATATCCTCGCCGTTGTCACAGGCAGAACCTCTATTCCTGGCACCAGGTCGGTGTAAATCTCTCCCCTGGAGAGCACAGTGATCATTATGCCTTAAAATCCATCACGTTTCACCTCTCCCTTGCAACGTTCTCCAGAGGAACAATGCAAAAGTTCCTTTGAACCTGCCTCAACTCTGTCCTAGAGAAATCATCATCCTCACTCCAACAAACCCCATCCCAAAGCAACACCATCCAAATCCACAAGTTTCCCAGGAACTCAAATCAAATTACTCTGCTGAAGAATAGAGAGAATTACCCAGAAGTGACATCATGTGTTTTGTCAGAGGCACAACTCCTAGCTACTAACTACAGCACAATCAACGGCAGGTATTTGTTCTCCTCCATGTACCCCCGCCCCACGGCGCTGAATTAAACAGTTAACTACAAAATCTTTCTGGCTGCAAACCAAACTTCGCTTCCGACACAAATTCCCATCAAATCACCATGTCTACCGTTTCAGAACTAGCAGCCAAAAAGGAAAAAAAAAAAACCAACACAGTCTGTCTCCAAAGGAAACCACCTTTAGTCAGTAGTTAATTGACCCTGGTGAATAGAATACCAGGCATTTGGAAATAGGCACTTTGATATACAAAGTACACATGCCCGCTCTCGTGTGTTATTTGTTACACCGCAGGCTACGTTCGAAAAATGAAAAAGTAAATATCATTCCCGTTATTGTACAAAGCAAAGCTAATTCAATGTAATGATGGGTTTCCATGGCCGCATTTGGTATTTCTGAAATACAGAAACTCCGGGGTTCTGATGGGATTCTGGCATGTTTGGTACTCAAAATAAAATAAAATGCTACTGTCCTTCCACCTCTCTGCAAAGCAGCACATTTTTCAAGGCTCCCAGAGAAACATAGAGCATTTCAAACTCTATGAATGGCTCCAGTTTAATTTATTGTTGTTTGGGTCTGTTTTGATTAACACATGTAAATAAAGGCATCTGGTGTTACCTCTCTTGGTTTCAATTTCACACCCTATTAAAGTCTGATTTCACAATTAATTGAAACCAAAATGAGATGCTTCAGAAATGAATCCTCTCTGGCAGCCTTTAGCATGCTGAGCTCCAGTCGCTACCTGGGGAGACACGGGTCCCCTCCTGGCAGTATTCATTTTGGGTAACACACAACGATCATCAAAAACAGTGTTGGAACAGGAAGTGAAATCTGCAATTAAATCACTTCTGGTAGGCGCTTTTCAGAACAAGAAAGGGAAGGATTCTTCTGAATCTGACCAGAAAAACTACATCCTTCCACGTGCAGAACTTAAAGGAGGCAGCAAGTGAAAACAGACAGCGTGAGCGATGACAGTGTGTTTCTCCTGCACAGTCCAAAGAACAGTCGAGTCAGATTCACATACCCTCTGATTCGGTAAGGTGAGGGATCTGCACTCAGCGCGGATTCATAACCTGATTTCATAAGTCATGAAAGCACAACGGTAACAATGAATTGGAAACAGACACCTGGACATGCTCTAAACTTCAGCAGTTAATTTCTGACACACACACCTATAGGATACAAAACCAGCCCATGCCCACAGAACACTCTTCCTCAGCTTGGACAAACTAGGACCATTTCTCCTGCCCTTTCCTACTCCCCAGCCCATCCTCACTCCAAATAAACCAAACACCAATCAATCGTCGAGATGAGAATTTTTGAAAACTAGAAGTTCACGATGCTAAAATTTTACGACAACCATCTCCGCCCAAAGACACAGCTGGAATTGGGTGCAAGGAGAAGACAGCTGCTGTCACAAATTTCCCCAGCACGAGAAGCCCGGTGGCCCTTTGCACGCTAGATGGCATTGCACCACAAATTATCGTAGGGATTAAGCAACAACTCCTATTCCTAAGGACAACACCAGCAAAATTACGGAGGCACCAGCCACTTGGCGGCTTCAGGCAAAAACAAAGAGGCAGTTAAATTAAAGGAGCTCGTTTATTTATTCATTTAAAAGAAAAGTGCCTTCGCCACAACACAAAGCATCCTTTCTCTCACTGTCTACCACTGGACAAAAAAAAAGAATACTTAATTTGGCTGGTGCCAATCAATGCGCACAAACGCGACGTTCCCCTCGTCGTACCAAGGGGGCCATCTTGTACAGTTGGCTCCTTCGGGAACTACTTACACAGAAACGCCACTTGAATGGGCCAAGAATGAGCGTGCTTTACAGTTTCCGTCCGTCATTTTTAACCAGGCGCATTTTATACGCTGGCAACATAGGTTAAGCATATAAACCACGTAGAACCTATAACGTGTTATTGTCTAAGCTTATCGAGAAATGCGTTCATCCATCGTCAAAGAAAGACTACGCCAGCGAACAAATTTTTTTACAGCTATATAAGATGTATATTATTTTATCTTCCTGCGTACGGCATTTCATAAAGCTGCTGACTTTCAAGGAAAGTGCATTAAAATCACTGAGTTAGTTATGACTGCCTTGTCTTCTCCGAGCTCCAAAATCCATTAAATTCTGTGGGAGGTCAGTGACAGTTTTAGTCATAGCCTACTTTTCCATTTGCTGGAAACAAGCATATTATTCCTCTGAGAGAACTGAAAATTGATACAGTCCTGTCATTCCAGGCCATTAGTTTCTTACTCACTCACTTTTTCTGTTTTCTCCCCCCCTAAATCAATATTAACTCTTTTCCCTCACACTGATAAGAATCAAAGCCACTGGAAAAAATGCCTTAGATACCTGAAATAGCAGCAAGAGTTCCAGGGGAGGAGAAAGAACAAACACAAAAACCCCAGAAAAACAAATTGTCACGAGGGGGAAGAGTAGCGTGGCATTGAGCAGCTTTGTTTGCTTCAGGCAGTCATTGCTCCCATCTCTGTGACACATTTTCTAAGCACCTTTCCCTATTCAGAGCGCAGAGGGGTTTACACTATGATTTCCCACCTTCATGTCATGCGAGGAGAGGTATTGCTGTTATTTTTAACTCACAGGCCAAATTAAGAAGCGTGCTGTGCTGGGTACCATTTCTTATTTTGCATTTATAGAGCACCAGTAACAAGGAACCAAGCTCCTAGGAGCAAAGGCAGTAAACAAAAGTTAATAATGCACACAAGGGAAAAACAAACATACCCCGAAGAGCCTTGAAGGCAGGAGCCAGGCTGCTGTATTTGGAGGTGCAGGACATGAATAAATCTGAAATCTCATTAGGAACTTGAGCTCTGGGCTTTCACATGTGCAGCTCTGCAGGCGTGCAGCCCCTACCCCTTTCAACACACGGGCCCCGCTGCTCAGCAAGGAAGGGACATTGGGGGAAGCAAACCCGGCACCCAAACTGCAAAACCACGCCACTCGTAGGTGATACACAATCTCCTCCTGCCATCCTCCTTTCCACAGACCCTACTGTGCAGTAATTCCATAGGCTCAGGAGAGTATTTCCGCTTATCCTGACGCTTTCCTGAAGTCCTGATATCAAAACAGTCATCCCGACCTTGCGGGAGCACTGGAAAACCTGGCTTTTACTCCACGTTGCCCATTTTACCTCTCCGTCACCAAGTACAGGGGGATCCGTATTGTTCAGGTTCCTGCCTGCAGGTATACGGCCCCCTTCGAGACTCGGGTGAAGAGAACGAGCTCAACAAGATGACAAAGTCCGCCTTGGCAAATTATGACAGGAAGTCCATACATGAGAATAAATAATGCTGATCCATTTGCACAAGTATATGCTTCCACTGCAAGTCTGGTCTGCAGGGTATTTCAAAGCCTGTCAGCATTCGGTAGATAAGCAGCCACCATTACAACTTCTTTTAAAAGCTTCAGAACCAGACTGCAAACAACAGCAAACAAGCTGTGCACATCGCACACATGCAAACCACATCTTTCCGGGGAAGAGTTTGCAGGACTGGGCTCAAGACAAAAAGCGGTGAGGGGGGAAATTGGCGTTACTACAACCACATCTGAGAACTCCTTTCCCAGGAAAAGCGTTATTTATTATCTGGCTAAACGCCAACTTCTCTTGCCAACAAGAGAAGCAGCAAATGAAGGAAAATTATCTCCCCTTCGTTGGCAGGAGGAAGCGATAAAAGCCAAGGGGAAGCTTACTCCATTTCCTCCCATGACCCCAGAAGTGGGAAAGATCAACAACCACTCATCTTTACAAACTGGGCTGCGTGAAACCCAGCGCTTTTGGCACTTAGCTGTGCCTGCAGTTTTACATAAAGGTTACTCTAGGACTAAAACTGACCACCGAACGCATTTTAATGCAACGCAGACACAGCGCAGAGCCGTAGGACTCCCAGCGCTCTCAGATACAGCCTACAGCCTTTAGCTACTTGCCGATTACTTTGCCAAACTTTAGCTGGAGGGGGGAGCATGACTTCGTGCACACGTGCATGCGTGCACACGCATGAGAAGTCAGAGTAAAATGTCGCATCTCAAATTCCCCCCACACACACACTATTTTTGTAAATCAAGGAAAAAAGCCATGTTCCCCAGCTGGGTTCAGAGGCACAGTGCAAAACTGACATGTGTTTTATATCACCACATGCGTTTTTATACAAAAACTTGAGCAAGTGCTAAAGCACGGGATAGACTAGATGGAAGCGTTTGCCCTCAACTACTCCCTTCTGGGAAAAACAAGGCTGGAAAGTGAGAAGACGGATGAACCAATTTTTTAAGAAGTTTTTCTAGGAGTAAAAGCAAAAATTTTCCCCCTTAGCCAGATGTTGCATAAAAGCTTCAGCCAGACTAGAAAAAACCCGGCTTTAACACGGAACTCCAAGGGGAAGCTTGTCTTCATCATCTCTGTCCTGCTCTTCATGGGCACACACATGCACAAGCATGGTTCTTGTCTTCTGCTGCTCACACTCCTGTCCCTGGATTCTTACAGCTCGAGCCAGGGTTTTCCCACGTCATGGTCCACCAGGGAACGCAGGGGGACAACGCAATACAACTTCTCCAGCATCACCAGCTGCTTCTCCTTTGGAGAAAGGCGTGTCCAGGTATCTGCAGGCTTTAGGCAATATACAGCTCACACCAGCTTGCGGAATTCAAAATACAGCTGACGAGTAACTGAGCACTCAGCTGCCATAGGTCTAAGGCCTAAATATTTTCTACATAGTCGAACAAAATTGACTACACACTGCAGGTCCTTACCTGCTCTGAAAAGTAAATACTGCCCAAATTCAAGAGAAACATTTACACTAGTTGCAGAAGGAGCATCAATCAGTTAAGACAAGGCATTGTAAAAGCCTGCCCTCCCACACACGTACAATGCTTTTATGAGATTTTACGCCATGCTATCATACAGCTACGTGACACAATTGGACCTTGCATAGGAAGGACTGAGTGTAATTACCATGAAAACACTCGATGACATTCGCAGGAGTTAAATGATTTGAAGACATTATCCTCAACCCGCAAAAAAATAATGCTATGTACTAATTGGGGATGGAAGTGCTGAAGAGGAGGAAGACAAAGGACAGAGACAAGGCCAGGTGCTGCCACATCCTGGTAAACCTCAAGGATCTACCAATTCTGACAATAAAAACAGGATTAATCTCTTTATCATTAGTATTAGCATTTTTCCTACCAAAGCCTTGAGAGACGTCCATACGGTTACCAATACATCCATACAATTACTCCAGCAACACATAGCAAAGCCCTAAAATGAATGAGTTGCTTCAGTTTTATCTCATCAAATTAATAAAGAAAATCTCTTAAGACACCAAAAACCCGAGGTTTCACCTGAGGTCTCCATCACCCACAGCCAGAAATTGCCTAACGGCTGATGTCTAAGGTTCCAGCCTCAGTAATTCTGGTGAAAGACACTACACAGCAAACACGAAGCTGCTGTATCGCAGCCATTACGAACGAAATAGTTGACATGACCATCGCCGGTTTTCAGTTCTGAAAAAAATTGAGTTGGAAAAAACAAAAAAAAGGGACTGAAATAATCATGTTGAAACCTTAAGTCCTAAGCAATGATTTGAGAAACTCAAGTTTCTTTGAACGAGCAAGTTTCTTCACTCTCGTTGAGAAAAGCTTCAAGATCTGCGTACGCTTAGAGGCACACATTAAAAAATCCCTAATGAAAAGCAAAACACATTTTGAAATTCCCACAGTTGCTAATCCGATCCTACAATTGGGTGCTATTATTTCTTGAAGGCCTTATCTTAGAAAGACTGGAGCTGTCAGTCCAGGAAAATCAAACTCTACGTTGCACTGAGAAGCATCCCATGCTCTTAAGTAGTAATGGCAATCATATGAGTACCAAAAACCAGAGGGAGGTGGGGATTTTAGAGCTTTTTCGGGCCTCGTCAGTCACGAGACGCTAAAGATGGATTCCTGCTAAATTTGCTCTAGAAGCAAAGCTCTGAGGTCACTCAAACCCCAGTAAGGGTTTGCTTACAGCTAGGCAGTGAGGTCAAGTAGACACACCTTCTTGAGGAAGGAGAGGGGTGCCAGGGAAATAAGAGAAATATTCTCCTCACGTCCTGAGACTCTACCACGAAGCACAACAGCAGCGTGCGATCCACCCTTCGACATCTCCTGTCACTCGAGACTTTGAGCACTTCATTAACACCAGGTTGCTGTTTCTCCTGCGGTTCTATGTGAATGTGTTGTGACCTCAGACACAGAAAAGGCCAACTGGAAAACATGAAACGGTATTTTCCAGAACACAAGTACACCCAGGAATTACCCCATTACTTGCCTGCCACAGATTTACGTCATGTTGCAAAAGCAGTGTATCGCGTTTCCGAAAATGAAGGCAAATCCTTTGGCAGATAAAAGAATCCAGCTTCTGTATGTTGACTTGGTGAAGATCAGCAAGAGCAGTAAAGCAAAATGCCTTAAACTGATGGTATTAAAAACATTATCTGGGAAAAGCTTCATAAATAGGATTAATTTTTGTGAAAAAGTTCGTAAGCCATGCCTTGTTTTTTTGATCCATGTGTCAAAGTCTTCACTGGTTGTCTCCAGAGTATGGACTTCAAGAGTTAAAAGGAGAGGCAAAGTGCATAAAGGGTCTCAGAGAGATCTGAAACTCCCTTTTGCTTTTTTACTTCAGAAAATTCTGCGAAGACGCCAGAGAAGATAAAATAGTAAAGATCTGAAAAGAATATTTCAACCTTTAAGTTTCCCAGACGACAGTTCAGGGAAGGTGGGCTTTGAACAACTCAACCTGTTTCCAAGTACGACCCAACACCCTGCAGACTCTACCTGAGAACTTCCCACTGGAAATGCAGAGTTGGGCTTTCAGTTTTCCATTTAATTGCGCTCTCTGAAGAACAGGGTTTTGGTGTAATCCTGCCGCTGCGGAAGCTCATAAAAACCTCGTTCCTTTGACACGCTCGCTCTCCACAGAGAGCAGAAGCCTGCAGCCCTCGGTCCAAATTTCTGCACACTTCAAGGGAAAATAAAGTGGGCCTTGATGATTCAGCTGTTCTTGATGTTTAAAACAACCACGAGGAGAAGAGTAATAGTATAAAAGTCACCCCGGATTGACGCTGCTGCCACAGGAACGAGTGTGACTCAGTTCCTCTCTGGGCAGGTGAGAGGATGCTCATTAGCTCAAACTAAATGGCCATGACCCGAGTCACCAGGCCGGCAATTAGTAGTTGTGACGACAAACTGGGGCCATCGAACAGGAAAGCACTACTTCACACAGGCAGGAACAGCAGAACACTACCAGAACAGGCTCCGCATTGCGGACAAATGAAAAATTTAAATTCTTATTTTGCTTTCTTATACTGGTATTTTAATTAAGTTTTTCACCAATAATTTCCTAGTTTCCAAAAGAAAACACACTCATCAACAATTCCGTGTAGAGTAACCATTCCTCCACAGCACGCACTGATAGAATAACTTGTCCCAATGAGCACACACGAGATGTAAAATGCTGTGGCGGCCATGACATTTAGCTTTATTGCTGCGGTCGCAGATACGGTTTGGTTTACAGTGGCTGTTTCATCCTTAAGCTGTTCATAGCGACATGACACATATCACCCTAACATCCACATCTTAGTTGTTTTTCAATGGGAAAATAAAAATTCATCCATACGATACAGAACAAAGAATTTTCAGAATATGGGGATATTTTCTTCTTAAAAATCCAAGTCTCCCCTCTCTCCTTGTTTATCCTAAAATCATACAAGAGAAAACTGGAAACTTATTTTCCGGGCTGTCTCTAAGAGAGTCGACGAATGGCCCAAGTCCGTCATCTTGATGACACCGGATGGGCATGAAAAGTTAAAGCCGGTTGCAAAAGGACAGCAACACTCCAGGACAAGAGCTTCACTGGGCCCTCTGACTGGGCATCAACATCCACCGGCTCTAAAAACATCTTCTGCTTGCTTGGAACTCCACTCCAAGCAGCTAGAAAGTGAGGGGTGCGGGGAGGATTAGAAGAGTTCTAAGAAATACAGGGACCATGTACCAGGGGAAATAAAAACCAACACAGCTTGTCTGCAGTGTATTCAAAGTGCACATCACAGCTCCAGTGTTACTGCTAAAACACGTTAATAATTCAAAACGCAGGCACTAGCCTAAGAGCTCCCTTCTCCAAACAGAGTTTCCAAACTCAATCTAGCTTCGATCTAGGTTTAAAACAAATGGCAAAGCCTGCCACTAAATCAAACCTCAAGCCACAAGAGACAGCGCGTGGGAGGGGACTTTGAATCAGAGGCTGACACTCCTTAAGGCTCAGACCTTCGCTACGCTTCAACAAGCCTGAGTTTCCCTCACCTCAGCAAGGCAGCACGCTGGTCCTGATCCGGCACTTCCATTCCTTCCATGCTAATTCCTTTCCACCCCAAGGCTCCAGCTCCTGGGGGGTTCCCTGCCCATTCCAGCATTGTTACACCTCTAATTCTTGCAGGACTTCTCAAATAACACGTGATTAAATAATTTACCGGCATTTCCAAGTCAATGCCTGGACTCATGCTGTAAAAATAACAGAAGCGGGTTTCATTTTTTTTTAAACTACTTCAAGCTGGTAAATGGGAACTTGGTCCAAAATCGGTTATTTTAAAGCCTGAATGTTTTGACATGTCATACTTGCAATAAATAAGGTTAACATTCAAGCACAATAAAGAGCAATTATACAGCTGCACTGAATTTCAAGGTAACCTCTAAGAATTTCTGTTAGTGTCTAAACATAAACTGGCAGGACCAGACAATACCACCTACTTTTTTCTAGGCAATCTGGTTTATAACCACAATCACAAGCTTCACCAGTCTTCTAATACAACATAATTAATTTCAAGGCAAGCTCACGGATCCTGAACACATAGAAAGTATATGGTACTAAGTATTTTTATATCCAACTTGGGACAATTCTGGATTTGTGGGTGTCTATTAAGCAACAGTCTTCCCTCTAAATTACTGCTGACACCATCCTGAGCATGATGGTGTCAAAAGCTCACTCTCCAGCTGGAGGTGCCAGCTCTGACTGCAACTCACAAACCAATCCCCAACGGTCCAAAAAAACATTTGATGAGGCTTCAACCATATGTACGCAGACCTAACCAAGCATCTGATACCAGCCTCCTCCGGTGAAATTGAAATGAAGAAGCAGCATCACGTGTTTCTTAATCTAGGTATTTTAAAAAACCACAACCATACATCCACGTGGCATATAAGGGAAGCATTCAACTTCAAACTGCTTCACCAGGAGAACGGCAACCTGAATTTGCAAAACGGCCAGGAATGAAAAGTTAAGAGGAAATAAGTAATTGATATCTTTGGAACCCTCAGTGGAGATCTAGCAGGTTTTTGGTATGGACGCCCAGGAGAGCCGCAGGTCAGAGCCCGGCCTGCGGACCATGGAAGCAGAAACTTCCATCATCTGCTCACACACCACAGCAAGGGATACAATGACAAAACCAAAGTTCACAAACACGTTCCAGCAACTTCTAGCCATTACAATAGCACGTGCGGGTGAGAATACACGCCTGTGTGTACGCTTCCCCTTTTATAACTAAAAACTGTCTGAATGCAGACCCTTGGGAAAGTTTATGTTTACAGGAACTCTGCTGCAAATAAAACAAACAACAAAACTTGAGTCTCAGCTCAGCAGGTCTAGAAACATCCTCTCCGATACCCGTGCACAGAGTGCATCGAGAATCCTGTCACAGTGCAGCAAACATTTTTACATCTGGTATCTAAATACCATTAGCTCGAGTGCTTTCCTCTGTGTTTTCTTGCCTTGCAGGATAGATTATCATAGCGTGAGTGCAGTGACAAGCTTTTTCCCAAGTACTCAGAGACAACTCTTCCCTGATTTTATAATGAGAGAACAATCTTGAGCCTGCCACAGCACATGTCCTTGTGTGAGACTGTATTACTGAGCGAAGCAGCTGGGAAAGCAGCGTTGATTTGCAAAGACTGAAAATGACCTGGAAAGCAGATCACATCACCAAGATGAGTAAACGGCTCCGGCGTACGGAGCATACCTGGGCTGCGCAACCCGACGCACCTCAACCGGCGAGAGAGCTCAAAGCCAAGACAGTCAGGGATACAGGTTTTGCAAGATTAGATGGCACCCTACCCGCACTTCTCCAGCGGGAAAAGGATAAAAACCTTTATAATTACAGGACAAAGTTCCACACACACCGTTGGAATGCTAAGCTGAGGAATGAACCGTTTTAAAAAAGTATTAAATAAATCTGTAGCCCGACTTGCTTCCCCTGAACTACCAACTCTGTCACCAAACCTCAAAATTCTGGCCCATAAGCGCAAACTAAACAAACTGCCCTTTTTGGAAGCAGGTACAGTAAACACAAAATGTAAATGTTCTCAGTGATGTTTGGTTTAACAGCTAATACATCCACCGGCATGACAAATCATAAAAACACACCCCCGCTTCTGTACATCTCCGGGATCAGTTATTAAAATGCTAGTTATTAAAATCACACCAGCTTGGCACGCTTGCACATCTAAGAGTACAATATTATGTTGCATTTTAGCGCCATTCCTGTTAACAGCATGGCTTACTGTACACAAAACCGTAAGGGCTTTAATCCTTTTTCAACTACAAAACTCTAGTGAAATAGGGACTGTTTTTCTGGAGCTCACAGATTCTTTTCCATTTTTTAATATATTTTAATTATACCTAAAATACGTCTTTCTGGTTTTTACAGGTCATTAAACCTCAGGGAAGAAAAATTTTCCAACACAACTCTGTTCCAGTTACTAATTAAAACAGTTTTTATACATTTCTGCGACACGCCGCTGAAGATGATTTATAATGGTGGCAAACAGCAGGAGGTCAATGCCAAAGTCAACAGCTGGGCTTGTTACAGTCACTTGTAAGATTTACTCATGCCATCGAATAGCCACCATGCACCAATAAAGATTAAAAACCCACAAACAAGTTTGCTATATTTCCAGCATTGAACACAGGGGTAGAAAAAATAAGCTGGATTCTTGCAGGAGGTCAACCTTCTACTCTCCCATGACACACGCCTACACGGAGGAATGAACTGTCCCATACAAACCCATGAAAATATCCAATGGCAAAAGGAGAAGAAAAAGCAGAACTATCTATTCAACTGAATCAGTAGAAGAACCTTCGAATTCCATCTCGCCAGGTTTCTAAGCAGGCTTTAATAACTGAGAAACAATTTACACGCACCCCGCCCGTTAAAGCCGGGTCACTAATAAGGCTGGTACCTTTCTCTCCAGCAAGCAACAACTGCAAACCAAGCAGTAAACATGCAAGCAGCGAGAGTAAAGCTTCACACAAAGTATTCACTCTGAGTACTTGGAGTCACCCTTCCTCTCTAAAACCCGTGCTGGATTTCTCCCCATTTCGCTGGAAGAAAACCAAGCAAGCTGGAATTTCACAGGTGTTATCTTGTTCCAGGGAAGAATTTTTCTGAGGAGTTGCCAGCATGTTGGATGCCCGACTGGGAAACAGAGGAATCCAAAAACTGAGGTGAACTTATTCGAATATTTTCCTAACTTTTTTGGCATCGAGAAGCTTGGTGTAGAGACTCCAAATTTTAAAAATCTGTTGATCTTGGCAGGAACCGGTACCAGTTTTCAGGGAGTTGTGGCTGGAATTAAGTTAATAGAAGCAGTTTCCACCTACGCTACAAACATGGTTGTTTTTCTATACTCACATCCTTAAAGAAGCCCTTGCAACAACTCCCCCTATCGCTTTAGACGGCAACAGTAAAGAAATCAGACAGAGAAGATGGGGAATGGGAGGAGAAGGCCTTGGTCTTAAGAAGGGGAACAGGACGCATCAGAAGGTGCCAAGGTCATTTTGGGAGAAAATCAACAGCATCAGAGATGAAAGGCTAAAAAGAAGCACGGCTTCGCACGCAATATGGGCATGCAGTTCAAAACCACCCAAATATTCATAAGGGCAAAGCAAAACCCCGCAAAATCATATTTCATAGCCCCAACACACAGCAAAACTCAGGCCAGTTTGGCTTGTTTTTTACATTATATATTTCCATCTTTTAGAAGGGACTGGGGCAGGAGGACCGCTGTTTCACATTTCACTTTTTAAATTTTTTCTTTTCCTTTTTAAACACATTGCTAACGAGTGGAATAAACGAAGACATTACAGCCTGTAGCTGCTCATGGCTGCCAAGACGCTGCAAACACTCATGCCCACAGAAGAGCTGGGGATGAACAAGCCCTCCTACACTGAAGGCTGCGAGCAGCCTTAGTTTAAAATCACTGATGGGGGAGATTTGAGCTAAGCTACACGACCTGACACAGACCAGGTAGCACTCTCCTCCATTCCCTTCTGTGCCCCCTTCCCTGGAATGCTATTAAATAAAAAAAAAGAAAAAGAGGCAAACCAAAAGATGACGACCCCCAAAAATATCTTCTCAACGGGCTTTGCTGGCAAAAGGCACAAGCACCGAACCGCTCCTTGCAACGCTCCTCGCTCTTCAGGCACAACAGGAAAGGACAATTAGAAGCGCAGACCTCAGTCCCCATCGAAGGGCAGCCCATCCTCTGGGCAGGAGGGCTGCAGCCTACAAAGGCATTCAAACAGCAAGCAATACTGCCGAGCTCTAACAGGAATTCCTGGCAGCTGATGCCTCCGCCAGCGGAAGTGATTCTGGTTCAAACACTTCCTTTACCGCTGATAACGCAGCTCCTACCACTTGCGGTGCCAAGGCTTAACAGATAAGGGGAGGATCTTCCACGCACCATAATGCAATCCTGCTCCGACAGGGTTTTATTTTCAGAAGGCAGCTACATAAACGCATTTGAAGGGTAAACCCGTGTCAGATAGGAGATTGCTGAAGCGATACGAGTGTGCATGACAGCGCTTTCGGTCCTCTACCAATGCCGCCTTCTGGGAGCAAAGAATACTGTCAGGAAAGCAGAGAGCTGACCTTGAGCAGTTCTACAGTGGGAAAACAAAACCCCGAAACACGCAACCAAATTAGCCTGGAGTGAGCACCATGCTCACGCACTGAATTTCAGCTCAAACAAGTGCGTGGAAGATACATTGCTGCTTAGCGTGTACACATCGGCTCTGTCCATGTTAGTTCAGCTATCTGCGGTATGCCGCATGGAGCTGGAACAAACCAAGCCCCTAAGGAGGAAGGTTTTCCAGCCAGCTAACTCTGAAATCATGCTTGAATTTAATAGAGTACCTTCGAAACTGATTGTGAACATATTATTCTAAGTTATTCTGGGATGATTTAGGCACTTAAGTTAAATGCATGGTGAAAGCTTCTGCCTGAACCCAAGACCTAGAAGAGATGCTGAGGACTTCCAAATCCATACTGCAGCGCTTAACTGAACAGCAAGGTCAGAGACTGATTTGGGTGGGACGGGACCTCAAAGCCCATCCTGTGCCACCTCCCTGCCATGGGCAGGGACACCCCCCACCAGCCCAGGCTGCCCAAACTCCCATCCCAGGTTGGATGCCTTGGGCACTGCCAGGGAGCCAGGGGCAGCCACAGCTTCTCGGGGCACCCTGTGCCAGGGCCTCAGCACCCTCCCAGGGAAGGATTGCTGCCTCCCAGCTCAGCTCCAGCTCTCCTCCTGCAGCTTCAGGCCCTTCCCCTTGGCCAGGCCCTTCCCCTTGGCCTGGCCCTCCCTGCCCTGCAACCAGCCCCTCTCCAGCTTTCCTGCAGCCCCTGCAGGCACTGGGAGGGGCTCCAAGGGCTCCCCGCAGCCTTCTCTGCTCCAGGCTNGCAGCCTTCTCTTCTCCAGGCGAAACAAGCCCAACTCCCTCAGCCTGTCCTCGGAGAAGAGGGGCTCCAGCCCTCGCATCATCTCTGGGGCCTCCTCTGGAGTCGCTCCAGCAGCATCATGTCTTTCCTGTCCTGGGGGACCCCAAGCTGGATGCAGCAGTGCAGGGGGGTCTCAGCAGAGGGGCAGAATCCCCTCCCTGGCCCTGTTGCCCACACTGGGTTTGATGCAGCCCAGGACACGGGGGGCTTTCTGGGCTGCCAGTGCACGCTGCCAGCTCAGGTTGAGCTTCTCATCACTCAGCACCCCCAAGTCCTTCTCCTCAGGGTTGCTCTCCATCCATTCTCCACCCAGCCTGGAGTTGTGCTTGGGATTTTGGTGACTCACGTGTAGGACTTTGCACTTGACCTTGTTGGACTTCATGCGGTTCACACAATCCCACCTCTCAGGCCCATCCAAGTCTCTCCGGACAGCATCCCTTTCCTTCAGTGTGTCAACCGCACCACACAGCTCGGTGTCATCGGCAAACTGATGCAGCAAGACATGCATGAGCAACGTTTGCTTTGCGTATCAATGGATCGAGTTTTGATGTTCTAGAAAGTGAATAAATGCATCACAGGCAGAGGTCAGCTTAGAACTGCAGAAAGGCAACAGAGCCGAGAAGGAAACCAGAGGAACCAACGTAACAGATGCTGA
This sequence comes from Psophia crepitans, assembly GCA_013399095.1. NCBI lineage: Eukaryota > Metazoa > Chordata > Aves > Gruiformes > Psophiidae > Psophia > Psophia crepitans. The sequence continues at coordinate 109,527 of VWZZ01003506.1, forward strand.
GTAATCACAATCTGTCCTTGGCTTAACAACATCTCATTTGGGAGAGACAGAGTATAGCGAGGTTGCACCTCAGCTCTGCTCCTGCTAACGAGACTCCTAACCATTTACCTTATGTTATACTAAAATAAATCTATTATGCAGAACCTGGTTTTTCCTTGTGAAATTAAAAATCCATGATGTAGCCTTAAAAAAAATGCAGTATTAAAGGTAAGGTATTTCAGAAAAATACCAGTGAATTTCTGGGACTGATGCAATCTGTAAAGCCCATCCTCTGACTACAGCTTTGACATTAACTACCTCTTTGCCTGGTAAACCAGCAATTTCCTGCTGATGCAACCTGCATCATGCTGGCCAGACACAGATAAGGTTAAAATATGTTGCCATTCAAAGTAGTACAGGGGACCGTTTCTGAAGAGAAAAATGCATCCCAAAACGCACCTAGTTCCAAGAGCATGGCGCCAGGATAAGAAGAGAACAAATCCTTTTTTATACATCTCTAAGTTAATTTAAAACGATCTCATGAGGTGAAATGCCAAGATATTAATACCCATTGCACCATGAGACCATATTATAAGTGACATAAACGTTACAAAACAATCTGAAATTCGGCCAGGCTGTTAATAGACAGCATTACACAATTCCTGACACAGCCAGATAATACTGTACTTCTACTATGCAAATTTTTAACAGTGAATAGATTTTGAAAGGAGTTTACACCCACTGCTCCTCAGATGCAACTTGGTAACTCGCTATTAGGTGCCAAGCTGTCATTTACAAGTCACTTCTATTCTCTGGTCTACCTGTTATCACAAAGGAGCTACCAATGAAAGCAGCTCAATTAAAACATATAAGCCCTATATGAACCTGGTTTTCAGTCCATAAACTAATACTGCTGTTGTGTTAACAGTTTTCGTTTATGCTGCCATTAATCCTGGTCTTCTCCTAAGCAAATACTGTAACTCCCTTCCCTTTCATAGGAATTTCAGGAGCAAAGCTCCGCTCCTAAAATATTTTTATCCATAGTACAAAGTCATTACACTGTGGGAATCTATCAGCAATCTTGCTTAGAAAAAGGAAGGGACGAGAGGTAGGGAGCTGGTGCTTAAGGCCTGACTCACCTCATTTCAGGCTGTTTTGCTTTAGTTACACGCATAATTAAGTGTGTACAGTTTTTCAGAGGTAATGATGGTGAAACAGAGAACCGACTCCCCCCCAGCACACCCAGTACCACACTTCAAGTCACCCACCATTCACAACACGGACACCGTGAGAGGAAACAGCTCAGGGGTCTGACGTGGCTGAACAACCCATACTGCTAGCATGCATGCCGTGCTGAATATCTCTGAACGCCGGCAAGGAAAACTCAGAGGACCACATGATGTAAGAACATCTGTGCGTACACAGAAACCTGCTCAACACTTACTCCAACAAAAAACTTCTCTCCAAAATGACTGAAGAATTAGTGGCGTCCAATCTGAACATGACCAGGAGACAAAACCCAGGGACACAGATTAGCCACGCTATTCCTGTACACAGAAACACACGCAGCTCGGTAGAACGGACCTACTCAGAGCCGCAGAAGTGTGAGTAACAGTCGATACGAGCCCTGAACAGGACCCAAACTCCTCCTCAGCAGGAATTTTACTGACAGACAAGGAACCTGAACGGATGCATAATTCTGCCTGCAAAACTGTCAAGTACAGAAACATGAAAGGCTGTAAATAATTCACTCTATATTACAGGAAATGTTTTACAAATGAAAAGGTTGTAACCTCTTTTTGGCTACAGGCTGGCAGATGCTGGAGGCATTCCTGCTTCTCCAAGCGCAGAACAACATGCGCCCTGTTCATGAGAAATGAGCAGTGATTCTTGGTTCCCAGCCCGCCCTGGTACTGCTCAATGAAAAGTGCTTCTGCCTCCGTTTCTGCTGGATGGAGCACAAAGGAGCAAAGCCTGCACGCTTCTAGAAATGCGACTGGGGCTGACTAGCAGTTTTTTGTATTCCGATGACACAGCTGCTGCAACGCACAGTGCAGAGCTAAGATAACATGGAGAGCGCGGATAAATTTCAATTACTTATATTTACATAAATATGGCCACACAATTGCTTAAAGGTACACACTCAAGCTTAAAATATGCAAGCGGTAATTACGGACGACTCAGGAAAATGTCTGATGCAGTCGCAAAACGGTGACATGAGAAATAAAATCATCTGCATCCTCAAAGGGGTGGCCACGTGGCTGAGGACAGACTCCGGCCCAAAGTAACTGCAGATAAAGAGACTCTGTGGCTTTAACGTCTCATCACTAAACACTCTGCAACAACCTAAAGCCTTGGTGGCAGTCCTCCTACCACCTTCCCCCAGGTTAGTTGGCAGCCAAACACAACCACGGTTTGTATAAAAAACAGAAACTCACCTGGATGTTGCCAAAGTCCACGTTTTCGTAATGGAAATGCGCACATTCAGCCATCTTCGGGAAATGACCCTTTGTAAAGGACAACCTGAAGCACATCAAAAGCACCCCGTAAGAGAGACGCAAATCACGGAAACAATGCTCACCATCAAGTACTGTCACAAAATGCAGTTACTGACATGAAATAACAACGACTTTCTCATCCCAAAGCCAAGGGAACAGAGGGGTTTGCTGATGTGCTGCACCACAACAGCGGAAAAAAGAACTGAGTGAGAAAGGAAAATCGCGAAGTGGCTTTTATCGTTGCGCCCTTAAAGAACTGCGTGGCATTCCATCAACGCCAGAGCCCACATCTTTAAGAGACCGTGCGGGGACAAGCCGCTCTACTTTTACGAATCCATTTTTGCAGTGCAAATAAACAGCCTTACACGAGACACGTAGGAAAGTAGAACTTTACCTGTGAAAGGCATCACAGCCCATCAGTCCCGGGTTGATGTATCTGAGGGTGCAGAACAAACGCTATTTATCCTTCGCCTTTTTAAAATTCAAAAGTGAGGCATAATTATTCCCAAGTGTCTCCAGCTACAACCATGGCTGACAGGGAGATCCTCTGGCTCTGTGACATGCTCTTGCTTCTGCTGAAGCTATTATAGACTCCTATAGATATTTCTGGTGGCGAGCCAATGAGATTGTCATTATCTAGCTCTCTCTTCCCACGGGAATATAAGTGGGAAGTGAGATGCAGCATCTGGCTGCTCAGCACTAGAACAAAGAGCCATTTCCCTCACAGCATCAGAGCGCTACGGGGAGGTGAGCTGAACGCACAGATCAATTAATACCGGGCAGTTCTAGTCCTCGCCTCAGCATTCTTAACAAAGACAAGTCAAATAATATCGATTACTTCTGAACCCCCTCACAGGTTAGAGGTTTGAAACCTTAGCTGCAAGCATAACAACTTGGTTTACATTTTCTGCGAGAGAATGAGAAGGAGGGAGTGTAAACCCGCAGAAATAAAAATATTCTGGGAGATCAGAGAAGAAGAAAAAAAATACCTCTAAGAAAGAAAAAAATGTGCAAAACCCGTTCAAATGAAGAGGTACAGGGCTGAACGAATAAAAAAGAAAAAAGAAAAAATATCAAATAAAATACATCTAGGCCACCCCCCTGCCCTGGACTAGCTTCCCAGAACATAAGGAAACAAGGAAAATTACCTCATTTACACATTGCTTTTCTTTTGGTTTCGATATATAGCTATATTCCTTTTATATTTTATTTTTAATTTATCAGTTTTAGGAAGAAATCACAAAAATTTAAAAATGCAGTAACAGTGAGGTTCAAAACTCTACCAGGTTTTGCTTCTATGGCCAGAAACTTCTCATGTCCCCAGATTTAGACTACATTCGCTATAATTTACTTGGGTTTGCATGGATTTTTGTTCTTCAGATGAAGATACTACCAAAAGTCACTGCTGAATGCCCCAGCTGCATTGCAGCACAATAGCTAAAACCCATGATATCAAAACTTAAAGCCCAGCAAAAGACAGGAAAAATCAAAGGACACTGCTCTTACTTTTTCACATTCTTCACTTTCATACTTGCTGTGCTGCCACAGGTCCGGAGCGGCAGCTCCCCTGGAATGTCAGGAATATCTGCACCTCTTGCCTGCAAAAAAAAGAAGAGAAAAAGCAAGAAAACCTTAGAATCTGACTGCATGCTATGGACCACCGCCTGCTAAGCAGGAGCCCATATAGTTCCACAAATAGGTACAACACAGCTCAAATCCCATACGTGCTTGGAGATGTACTTCTGTCTTTTTAACAAGGAAAACTGAACCTCAAGATGACGACCTGCTATGTGATTCTCTCTCCCTGAACCGTGCTGCAGAGCCTTGCTGATTCTTACTGGCAACTGAGAGATCCAGCATTTTGTTCATTAGTACCTCTGGTTTCTGAAGAGGAGATTTTCAGAGGCAGGAGTCGAACTCACGTTCCTAAACTCCATACTTACGGTCCTCATTAAGTACCTGATGCCCAAATATCTGCGCACTTCGATTCAGGCAGAGGCACCAGAAGAAGCTGGGTAGCTCGTACGGCGGAAACTCAACGACAGAGCTGCTTATACGTGGGAGGTGAGCTTTCAAAAAAGATCTTTGAAGCTATTGGTGTCAGCGCACTAACATATTAAAATTCCTTAATCACTAAAATTCATTATTTTACTGAGGCCTGAGCTCCAAATTCCCTTTTTCATTTTTCTATCATGCTTTCCCATCCTCTCCTTCCTCCAGTTGCTTTTTCATGAGCTCTGCCAGGGGGACATTCACCATCACAGGGGAATCAAACACCACGTGTTTCTCTCGCTGCGCTGCACCAGGCCCTAAGAACGAGGAGGAATGAGGGGTTTTGGGCGAGGCTTTTATGGGGGGAGCAGTGAGCAAAGGTAATGATCAGCACAGACTTCACAGAACAAGAAGAGAAAATACAGTCCCTGATGTTGGCCAGCGATAGCTCATTAGTGATGTGGGTGAAACCAGTTGAATGAGCATTTTCTGCTTCATACAGGACACTACAATACATGAACTATGTCTGAAATAGCGAATGCTCAAGGAAGAACAAGTAAGGCACTTGGTTATTCCCTCTCTTACAGGCCTGTACCAAAAACATATTACACAGAATCTCCCGAGCTGGAAGGGACCCCTAAGGCCCATCAGTCCAACCCCCTGGCCCCACACAGGACCAGCCCAACCAGAGCAGATGACTGAGAGCGTTGGCCAGATGCTGCTTGAACACAGCCAAGCTCGGGGCAGTGACCACTGCCCTGGGGAGCCTTCAGTCTCTCCTCAGACGCCTTCCCCATCCTGGTTGCCCACCTCTGGACCAGGAGCCTCAAGACCCTCTCAGCACAGCCGGTCTCCAGCGTCTCATTGCCTGGTCTGTATGTATAGCCAAGAAATTCATTTTCTAGTGACAGGAGTCAACAGACGAGTTCCCTGACCCAGAAGATCAGTTCCAATACTTCTATCTAGGCTGGACACTGAGTCCCAAAGCTGTTAGATACAACACAATACAGTTATACACTGCCATGTAAAACAAGGGAAGAAGTTGGTTCTTGCCCCTAAAAGAGTCAAACAATTATAATTCGAGCTAGCAGCCCACATACGGGACTATCAATGGGGAAATCGTTCTTATTCCCTCTCATTTTAACTTAACATGGGTCAAACATACATGTGCTTCCCCACACCATAAAGAGCTGCAGATATTAAGTCAAAAATCATTCACCATGCCTACACTCATTACCTAACAGCAACAGAGCTAGAGGGAATGATTCATCTCGTCCAGCTCCAGAGGTGCACGGGATACACAGCTACATCTGTGTTATGTACCCAAGACAACGTTTATAGTCGCCAGAGATAAACTGGCCCTTTGGGTCCAGTTCACCTACTTCAGACAGCTAGATTAGGCTAAAAGCAACCATGCTGGAGGAGTAGCTACCTCTCCCTTGGTACAGGGAATCACTGAAGAGTTTGGAAGCCAGGACACTCATTCTCTCAGTTGTGCCTTTTGCAGCCCACTCTGCAGCGCTGCGTCCAGCTCGAAGGTTCCCAGGACAGGAAGGACATGGAGCTGCTGGAGCGAGTCCAGAGGAGGCCCCAGAGATGATGCGAGGGCTGGAGCCCCTCTGCTAGGAGAACAGGCTGAGGGAGTTGGGCTTGTTCCGCCTGGAGAAGAGAAGGCTGCGGGGAGCCCTTGGAGCCCCTCCCAGTGCCTGCAGGGGCTGCAGGAAAGCTGGAGAGGGGCTGGTTGCAGGGCAGGGGGGGCCAGGCCAAGGGGAAGGGCTGAAGCTGCAGGAGGGGAGCTGGAGCTGAGCTGGGAGGCAGCAATCCTTCCCTGGGAGGGTGCTGAGGCCCTGGCACAGGGTGCCCCGAGAAGCTGTGGCTGCCCCTGGCTCCCTGGCAGTGTCCAAGGCCAGGCTGGATGGGGCTTTGGGCACCATCCCTGCCCGTGACAGTGGGGGTGGAACTAGATGGGCTTTGTGGTCCCTTCCAACCCAAACCAGTCTGATGCCATAACATCAGCCGTGTTTCAACTCCACCGTCCCACAGCTGTACAGAACACGCACGCTCACTCACTGAATACAAGGACAGTATTTACATCCTCAAACAAACCTATCCTTGGCTGACGGACTGTTACTAAGCACACAACCGCTTCAGTATGTAACAGGACACTTGAGAGTCTCATTGTCAATTTTAACATTAAGAGGATCACCAATTTAATAAACCTTACAGGTGCTTTATGTAAGAAAATAACTAATTACAGTAATAAATGTGCCATTCTTGTAAGCTGCTTTTCAGCAAAGCTGGATGGGCTTGCCTTCATTTGCTAAGGAACAGAATTTCTGTAGGAAGAAAAAAAGAAGCTGGTGGAATATAAAAATGGTTAACTAAATCTGACAGAAAAACGTGGGCTTCAAGCCAGTTTGCAGCAGTGGGCAGAGACTGCCCTGGATCTGACTCAAAGCAGCGTAGGCACAACTCACACCTCCAGGAGACTTAAATGCCAGCATTTCTCTTTGAAAAAGTAGTATTATCCTCCTCTTCCCAGTTGAGATAGGTCCAAATCGTGCTGGAAGCAGATATCTGCCTCTTCCATTTCCAACAGCAAGTATCCATTTAAATGGACTACAATGAGAAGCAACACAGTAATTACCATGGGTTGTGTTTCCAATTAGCTCTGGGCTCACTGGACTCTGCTGCAGGACAAAATCTCCTAACTCTCACGGCTGAGGAAAAGGGGCAGAACGGCGATCTGTGCAAGCTAGAATCGTTATCAGGTACTGACACCAGAACAACTTTGGAGAATAGACAGATAAGCACAAAGGAAATTAATTGCCATTTCAGAAACTGTATTACTCCAAACTAAACTGCAACTACTTTCCATTTAAACCAAAGACACAGTTACATGAAAGTACACTTTATTCACCACTAATTCATACCTGTTTTGATCCTGGCATGCAAAATGTCACCCTAGATTACCCTTCTCTCAAAATACAAACAAAACGCTGCAAATGAGATTTGTCACCTTTTGTGCTTTGTGCCACAGTAATTTAATTTTAAAAATCATTTTCAAACAGTTGAAATGTTTACATCTAAAAATTAGCTACCGAGCACCACCAGTTGCTGCTCACTCTCCTATTTTTGATGCATCGCTGTTCTGTGGAAACCTAGTAATTGCACAGCAAATCTGTTTATGCAAATTATTTATTCCAATTTTCACAGCTTAATATCACTGCTGCATCAATCTGCTTTGGTCTGAAACCTGGTAAACAAATTAGGACTCGATCCTGGCTGCAGTCTACTGACCAGCCATGCTGAGAGGGACTGGGGGGTCTTAGTTGACAGCAAGTTGACCATGAGCCAACACAGGCTGCCAGGAATGGCAACCATGTCCTGGGAGGCATCAAGCCCAGCATTGCCAGCCGGGCCAGGGATGGGATTGTCCCACGCTAGAGGGGAAGGCATATGGGGAGAGGCTGAAGGCCCTGGGCTTGTTCAGCCTGGAGAAGAGGAGGCTGAGGGCAGAGCTCATGGCGGCCCACAGCTTCCTCCCAAGGGGGAGCCAAGGGGCAGGCGCTGATCTCCTCCCTCTGGGGCCCAGCGACAGAACCCCAGGGAATGGCATGGAGCTGCCCCAGGGCAGGGTCAGGGTGGGGATCAGGAGAAGGTTGTTCCCCCAGAGGGTGGTGGGGCCCTGGTACAGGCTCCCCAGGGCAGTGGTCACCGCCCCGAGTTCAAGCAGCGTCTGGCCAACGCTCTCAGTCATCTGCTGTGATGGGGCTGGTCCTGTGTGGAGCCAGGGGTTGGACTGATGGTCCTTGGGGTCCCTTCCAGCTCAGGAGGTTCTATGGTTCTATGACTCTATGAGGATCCTCAGCCTTCTTACATTTCCACTGAAGGCTTTTGAGCAACACCACCCGTCTCCCCTGCACCTGTATTCACAGCAGTTGGGACAATATTCAAGAACCATGTTGCTGCTAAACTCCTTGGGAATTGGAGAGCTCTCACAAATCAGGGTGCCTAGCTTTAAGCATCTGAGTTTGAGACTTTTGGGCTTTATATTTACAGACATGATTTGCAAAACTTCGGCGTTGCACTCTGTAGCACACAAAACCTTAGTCATAAATTATTTATATCTAACAACTCCATAGCATAAAATCAAAGTATTTTCTCCTAAAAAGTCTCATTGCATTTATCAGAAAACATGTCAGCCTGTCTCCCTCACATTCAGAAACGTAACACAATCTAAAAATACAGGCAAAATTCACAAAAACTGGCCAGCTAATACAATGTGATAAAGTTTCCACCTTGGCATGCTCAGTAGGGAGAATACAGAACCCATGCAAAGTCCACAGCCCTTCTCCTGCTGGCCCCGACTTACACTGAGACACACAAGAGAACTACATATGGAATCCCACCAAGTCCCAGTAACCCTGTAACTGGAAAACTGGTTTTCTACATTACTAGTATCACCCCCTGCCTCAAGGAGACACCACACCGAGGACTGGATGCAAAGCAAGACTTGGCAGGTCAGCGTTTACCCAGTTCAAGTGAGATCTGAGGGTGGGAATTTACTCTTCACCCAAGGTTAACAGAAAGCAGGAGCAATTCTTACACAGACAGTAACATTTAGACACCTTCCTACCACCAGTCTCTCACCAAAACCAGTTTGGAAGGACCAGATTGCTCCGGATTCTTTCAGCACATGGCCTTGTTTCTAAAAATGGCAGAGCCAATTCAAAAATGCCAGTTGGTTTCCATGACAGTCTGTCCTTTTCATCACCTTCATTTCCCCTCAGTTTTCTTAGAGGAAAGGAAGAAGAAAAAAGAAGGGGGGTGAACCCCAACCCTCCCCTCTACACCCCCCCCTCCCCCCCCGAGCTTTCAAAAGAAACCAAGCTTTGTTAGAGTTTTGCTTCTTCACTGAAGAGCAGTAAGAAAAAGAGATGCTGTTTCAGTAAAGGTCATTACGATGTGGTGAGCAACGGTCTATTTAACTTCAGAGAGGGGATGAACTGAAGCAGTCAGCTCGCTATCTGAAGTGGGTGTTTACACATAAGGACATCGATGGCTATTCCAAACCTTGGGTACCAACTAGCTATGCAAAGCTGGCTCAGCATCAACTTCTAAGCAGACCTTACTTTGCAATGTTAAAAAGAAACTGTCCTACAAAATTCCCCTGGTCACTACAAGGTAAATATGACAGCTCCATTAGTGCTGTCCTGCTTTTACCAATCATTGCTCAAGAGTTAGCCTGAAGCACAATGAAAGAATCAATATGGTTCAGCTCAGCTTCATACTCCACATACTCCAGAAAAAAAAAGCTCTGTCTACTCTCACTTTCAATGTTGTAGCAACTACCCTGGTTCTCCAGAATAAATAAATCAAAGCAAAGGAAAAACGCTTTCACTAAACTGCAAGTCAGCATGTCCAAGCTGCTACAAAGAACTCCAAAAGAAAGGTCCCGGTTGTGCAGCATTTACCTGCCCAAGCACTGTCCCTAAAAGGATTAAAATGTACCCGAGCAGAGGAAGGCTGTAACTGGGTCACTTTTGGGAACAGAAGTTACTGTGATTGATAAAGATGCAACATTCAACCACAAATGTCAGCAGTACGGCGGCAATATGATGGAAATCCAAGTATCTGCCAAGTTCTTGGCAGTACCACTTGCCATTGACTCCTGTAGTGGATGCAAACGAGTTTCCCCAAGTGTTTTCATGCAGGGTGTTCAGGTCACTTTAGCACGTTTCAGCTGCATTGCTCAGAGCTGCTCAAGCCATTTGGACACGTTTAAAATGAAGAAGCAATTGCATCTGGTTTATGTACCCAGGACCAACAATCTCAGCTTAAACAAAAATATCTGGTTGTTATAATACAGCAAAGAAGTAAATATAAAAATACATACCCCTGGCTCCAACTCTGCTTTTCCCAATTGCCCATCATCTTAAGAACTCCTACCCGTGCTATTCAGGGCCTGATCAGCAGAGCGCAGCACTGGCATACTTAATAACCACCCGGAGAGCGTAGGCAAAGCTGCGAACCAAGGACAAGCTCCTGTCCTCCTACCCAAGAGGCCTGTGTGCCCACCTATATTTGCAGGAGTCAGCTGCGCACCCTCGCTCAGAAAGGAGCAAGGCATCAGATAATTTTTACCCTTGAGTGCAATGGTCTAGCACGCTCTGGTTGCGGCAATTCAAGCCACCGTATGCAGAGAAACAGCTTCGAGCTCCAACAGAAAAGCACAGAAATGTTTTTCAGAATCAGAAACAGCTGAATCGTAAAATTTTTTGAAGTAATTTTTTTTTTCCCAACTGCAGTCATCACTCAGCTCCTTACATAGTGCAAATGCCTTGATCCCTGTTACAAAGATACAGGGAACATCCCAATGTGCCAAAGGACAGCTGTAGGACTGGCTTAGTGGAGGCATAGCTCAAGGCCAGAACTACTGGACTAACTGGCCATAGCACTGACCTTGCAGTTAAGCTCTCAGTTTGGGGACTGGGAACATGGGGAAACACTTAACCCAGCCAGAGATGCCTTTAAAAATCTCATGGTAAAGGAGAAATGTGATAGAAGCAAGCCAGTGAACAAACAACAAGTGCTTCCAGTAAGGAAACTCTGAATACTGGCTATGCACTTTCTTACTCCCACATCTAAGAAATCTGCATTCAATAAAGAAGATACTTTACTGTATATCTTTTTTTCTTTAATTCCATTTCCCACATTCCTGGTCAATGCTGAATTGTTCTAGCCAGTACTTGTTGCATGGCACAGTTCACAGTGAATTCTTCTCCTTCAGAAGACCACACAGGATGTTTTTTCTACTCTCAGTTTCTCCCTTCCAAAGAGGGTAGAAGAAAAAAAAAAACCCACCACTTTTAAGCATTGCCATGAGCTGGCAAATTAAGGGAAAGCTCTCATTCCTGAGCCTTAGTATTATAGACAAGAGAGTCCAGGACATCCATTTACCATAGTTTAAAGGATCAGCCGGGAAAGAACAAAGAAAAAATTCTTAACTATTCATCTACTGTTTTTTTCAAAGCAAGTCCACGAGCTCAGAGAGATCGGTAAAACTATCTGCAGCTCACACATAAAACAACTACTTTGGTTAAGTGGGATCCGAGACACAGAATAAGCAGCTCTACGAACCTGCCTTGATGGTATTACTGTCGCTGTGACCAAAACTCACCCCTGGAGCAGGCTGATTTTATGTTATGACCCAAGATTTCCTAAGCAAGGCTTGAAGAGATGCACGGCCTTGCACTGGATCTCTGCCGACGAACCAAACGCACCCTAAGAACGGGGATTATTCCCAGCAACACAGTCCCAGGCTTATATTTTCTTCCATTTCTTTTGGAGATAAAAACAGATGCGCCAAGCAGAAGTGAATGGCTGGCTACTGAGGACATTAGCATGGGAACTACCTGACAGCCTGAATTTGGATTTGATGTCGCTATAGCGAAGCGGTAGCGAGATCGCCTGATTACCATTCACAAAGATCTCAGCCCAGGGAGCTGCAGCCGTACAGTACATAGCCAGTATGCTATTATGTGAGGCTAAGGAATGTACTTTAAGAACAAAAATCCCACATACAATATGCGTGGGAACGGCAGCCAGGGTTAGAGTCCTCCTTCTGTACAGCCTGCAAAATAAATCTGAGAGAAAAGCCACAGAAAATAGAACAGCCAATAAGCACAATACTTCAATTCCAGTTCCTTGTTGGCTGGGGAAAACAAAAAAAAAGACCCCCAAAATCCCAGACCCTGTTTGATGCCCAATTTCTATAGTCTCTTATTTCACAGAGAGAGGAGGGGGTCCTAATTATGGCTTTGTTATAAAAGCACAAGCGGAGCTTTGGGTTGTTATGGTAGGAAGCCATTTCTGATCACACAAAAACTACAGAGATTAATTCAGCCCGAAATTAGCAAATAGCACTCTGGTAAGTGCCCTGGCCACATCCAGTGATTATGCAAATAGCAACGTTATGTTATAGGTATGTATCGGCCTAGAAACTGAAGAATTTTCCCAGTGCAGTAGACAAAAAGATTGCAAAGGTGGAAAAACCAAGAGCCTGACATTTAACCCCACTATCTGAGTCACTAGAGATAACACGAATTTATATTTATGCCTAGAAAGCCAACGTGGACCCAGCCATTTCCAGTGGCTTAACGTACAAAACTGGTATACGACGCACTCATTTTCCAAACCTTTATAGTAACACAGTAATGTGAAGAACGTGTTTACTTGTAACATGCAACTTATCCCCTAAGCTGTCCATAAACTGCTGAACAAGAGAACAAAAGGGTCAGCTCATTAACTTTGCTCAAGGGTTATCCGGGAAGGCTTGGCCCGTAATCACACGTCCCGTCCCAGACGAGCCACCAAGGCAGTCGCCAGCTTGGTCACAATAACTGGGCAGGATTCCTTACATCTGCCTGCAGCCTTGACAAGCCAGTTCCCTGGACCAGGTTAGGAAAGATAAGGTGGGCATTTATGCTGGCAGATCCGGGGTGACAGTGCTCTCCATCTTCACAGCGCTCGGGTGAGGTCAGAGCAGGACACCTGGAGTATGATGGAAGAGCTGCAGGAAGGTCTTTCCATGCTACTGGTCAGCAAAACCAGGAAGGTGAGTGACCACCTCTTCTTCACACCACCAAGAACAGGGATTCTGCAGAAGCTGATGGTAAGACTCATCCTCAAAAAATGTTTCCTTGCATTCATAAAATGATGAGGTAAAAAACAAGGGATTCTTTTTCCCCCATAAAGGTCAACACTTCAGAAAAAAACACAGACTGTGACACAAAAAAAACCCCACATGCACAGAGGAAAAAAACTTCACAAATTAAGATGACATTCCCGCACACGCATGCAACTGTAATGCCCCAGACGGCCTATTCAGATGAAGAAACCAAGAAGAGTCAATCAGCCACACACAAGCACAGGGAAAAATGCTGTGCCACAAGACCAGAATCAACAGTTTTAACTAAAAAACTGTTTGAACTAAAACTGTTGATTCTGCAATCATACCAAAGAGCAATGTCATATGTTTGCCAGCTGAAAACATTTGCTTCCAGTACAAGCCACAGAGCAAATCAACAACACACAAAACTTAAAACTTCTTTTACACTCTCTGCAACAGAGGACACATCAGGAGCACTGTTAGCCTGAGGGCGTAGTTTCACATAGCCTGGCTTGAAGAGGTAAAGCCAATTTTTTTAGAAATCCCACCCCAATCCTTCAGCCCCAAGCTACTGTTCTCCTACTTCCTCTCATGGCAGCTGCAAGTGTTTTAGGGGCTATAGTACAAGTCCCCAAAACAATCCATCCAGATTAAAAAGAACAAGGAAAGCTGAACTACTTGGGGGAATTATTTTTAAATTACATTAGCTCAATGATTCACTGCCAAAGTCTTCATCCCAAAACTCTCTCACTCTAACTGTCCCATGTAGCATGGGAGGTGGGAAGGAATAATCAAAGACAGACTTCTTCACGTAGATTTCTGCAATAGAGAAGCCTGGAGACCACATCTACTCCCGTGTGGATACCATGGAGTCGATAAACTTGCTGATGTTAGAGAACAGCAGTGATTTTCAGTCTAGAACTGTGCAAACCAGCTCTGCTATCTTCTCACACATCCTCCCCTCATCAGGTCACAGCCACAACCCTACGGATCCTACGCTAGCTGAGGAAAATGAACTAAATGAGACACACTACCTTCCGGGGTGAGACACAATTTAAAGCCTTACTCGGTGGAAAAGCCACTTGTAGCAAGCACCTTGGCATCCACCACAAATTTTCACAGAACAACCCTAACGCAAAGATGAAGCACCAAGACTACCGGCGCAGAAACATTGGGTTTTGCAGTCAGAATCACCTGTGCCCCAGGAACCACCGTGTTTGAGCAAATACCAAACATCGCCCAGACCTACACCGATGCCGCTGTGACCCGCGTAAACCCATCCAGGCAGAACTATATGGACTGACCGAAATAAAATAAATCAGGCTAAAGATTACCAACACTTCCAGAAAATAACTCACTGCCTTATAATTAAGAAGGTTTAATCATGGCAAAAAAATTGCCGACAACCTTCATTGAGACAATATATACTCTGACATGTCTTGTCTGTCTTTTGAGGTTAACTTGGGGCTGGGGAATGGAAGGGATAGATAAGCAATCAACCGAAAACCCTTCAGAAACTTTTTTTTTTTTGCATTGTGGTAACTAAAAAGCCATAAATACTGATAAAAAGACCAAACCTAACACCACAAAACAACCACTTATTTATAAGAGATTCCTCTCCTGGATGTTTCACCTTATTTAAGTAGCTGGGACTAGGGAAGTGATCAACGGAAAAAATAAATTACAAGTTTTATCTCCTGAATAAGTACTTTTCAAACAAATATGGCATTTCTTGTATTATGACATCAAAATATGCATAGAAGACATCATCTTTGGAATAGGGTGGGAGAAAAAGAGGCAGAAGGTCATGAAGAGACACTTACAGCTGGGAATAACCTGAATGAATTACAAAAGCATTACCAGCACCGACCATCAGAACAGCATCACCACGCTGTCACCAATAGGCAGCTTGTCTGAGCAATTACGGGTGATAAAAGATATTGGGATATGAAACTGGCTGAAATTGAACCTAAAATTCAATAATAACCTAAACCCCAAGAAATTCGCATGGGCCATTCACAGACAATGTAATTGCCACAGAGCTGCTACTAATATTTGTAAACCACTGAGTCCAGTCATTTATTCACAGTATGATAAACAAAGGCCCCTAACACCTGACTAAACCCAGGTCTAAGTCCCTGATGTACACGAACGCATATTTATGCCTCTCTACACTTATGTGATTTGGCAGAGGGCTACTGGGAACATTCAAAAGATTAGCCATTACGCTCACAGACTCGTTGTGGCAGGGGTTGGAAGGGACCTGTACAGATCATCTAGTCCAACCCCCTGCCAGAGCAGGATCACCCAGAGTACATCACATAGGAAGAGGTCCATGTGGCTTCTGAATGTCTCCAGAGAAGAAAACTCCCCCACCTCTCTGGGCAGCCTGTCCCAGGGCTCTGTTACTCTCACANTCTACTACAAGCAACTACTTTCCAGTAGTTCCTTGTCCTTCTTGAACTGGGGAGCCCAGAAGTGAACACAGCACTCCAGGTGAGACCTCACCAGGGCAGAGTAGAGAGGGAGAACTTCCCTCAACCAGCTGGTCACACTCTTCTTAATGCACCCCAGGTACCATTGGCCTTCTTGGCCACGTAGGCACACTGTTGGCACACTCTAGTGCCATGTTCATCTTTTGAACTGCAGTTATCCCCTTTGACATAACAGAAAAAATACCTTGAAATGAACAGGTATGCAAAATGCAAAGTCAGGGTGCATTAAACCTGGCAATCACGGTGAACAAACTTTACCAATCTGGCCTCAGCAAATTCAAAATCATCCCCTCTTTGTTAAATGCTGCACACACACAGATTTTAAGTCAGAAATATAGAAAATGTAGGGTTTTTTTTCCTCATGGATCAATACAGTATTGCAAGACTGCATACACCGTAAAGAAAGCAAATGTAACTAGAAACAATTGCTTCCATCGCATCGCCAAAGAAAATTAAATGATTGCTATAAATTAATATTCACTGCCAAAAATACGGTACCCATTCTGGTTTAATTGAACTCATTTAATTGGCAAACCCAAATGGAAGCCAATGTGCCAATTAAGCAATTGTCCCCATTTCCAACGATTCTCAGGGACGAGCTTCACGCTGGGAGTTAGCCTGAGAAATAAAAATGACTCTCTAACCAAGAGGGAGAGAAAGAATCACACACAACAATGCAATACCTTGCCAAAAGCTTAACAAGGGGAAAAACACTTGATTCATGCAGCAATAACAAGGAAAACAAATGATGTGAATTGAACATGAAATATAGGTTACTGGTGCGATGCCAGACCAGAACTGTTTTGGTCAAAATATTATTACAGCCCGATGACAGCGCGCCGTGCCGGATGGAACGTCTGTCTCCTACCGCTGCCTATACTGACCAGGCTATCTGAAACCCCATTTCTATCCCATTGTCACCTTTGTTACAAACGGAGCCCCGTGACCCAGCTGCTGCGCAGTCTAAGCTGCAGTGATTCACACTGAAACGCTGCCGAGCCCTGGAGAGAGAACATACACGATGGTCTCTGCAAGATTAACAGAAGACCTACTCACCGAGGCAAGTCAAAAGCCTGAGAGCCTTCATCAGCAGAAAACTAACCTACAGTCTTCAAGGCAACCTTTTCCATAACATGTTTAAGAAACACTACGACTCTTAAGACCAAAAGCCAGAAGCCAACTGCTGGAGCATCTTGGTGAAGAAATCTCAAGTCCATTTCCACTGAATTGTCTGAGTCATTCAAAAAAGAGAAAACAACCACAATTTCAGCTTCCTATTACCAAAACCTTCCCTTGCACTTGAGAGCTTAAGACTTTGGATTTTTAAAACAAACTGGCAGGTGGGCATTCAGACTTCAAAAGCACTCTTTTGCCCCAAAGAAGTCTACAGCAAATAACCCATCTAAAAATAGGATCAGTCTGACAAAACTGCACACTTCCTTAAGAGTTCACACCAGGTACTCGGCTGTAAAACTCTGGTGTCGATTCATACACAAACAGAGCACGAAAAGCTGAAAGCCATGGGAATAAAAATGCAAAGTGTCAGTTTTACATGTTTAAGGTATGTCTAGATATCTCTGTTGCTGGAATGATACCATTTCAGTAAAGCACCTTTCTGGCTATCACCATAGCTGACAGGGCCAAGCAAGAGGATTTACCACACTGCCTTGTTCCTCAGATTTTACCAAGGTTCCTGGAAGTATTTACCTTAGCCGGCATCAGGACTGACACACTCAAACACGCCTGATTTTTTTTTTTTTTTTAATTAGAAACCAGCCAAACAAAAATAACTTTAAAAGAAAACCTACACAATCCTATTTTTTTCCCATCTATTCCTGCAGAAACTGCAATCAAGATCTGGGGCAGCACTGGGCTAAGCGCTGCGCAAATGAGAAACGAACAGGGTGCTAAAGAGAGCGAAATCATTCTTTAACCCTTTACAGTTCACTAATCCCTACACACTTTCATGAACTGCATTTAAAAATAGTTTTCTCCTCGCTCGTGTCCCAGATTTAACAAAGTGATGTATTGAGGTCTCATTAAAAACCTTTTATTACCTTCACAAGCCATGGTACATTATCTTATCTAGTATCTGAAAATACTACAGATCTCCAAATGCATCTGACCTGATGTAAGAGCTAAGATTACCCCAGGGACTTCACAGGACAGGGTCTAAGCCCTGTGCCTATAACATTTGTAGGATTGTACTTTTCCTAAGAAAATTTCATCAGCACAAGCTGAAAAGGAGCGGATCCCAAAAGCTACCATTCCCAGGTGCACCGGGGTGGGAGAGGCTGATCTCGTGGAGGTGAAGAACTCTTGGCACATCCAGCCATGATCTACTCATGAATGGGTCCCTGCAGATGTTCACTGCAGAATGTGACCAGGTCTCAGGATGATCACCCTGTATTCTTGTGCCCAGGGCACTGGGGAAGCAAATCAGAGTAAATAAACCTATCACAGCTTTAGGGGCTCATATTTTGAAAGCTTCCAGAGCTGAAAGAAGCAGCGACACTGCAGAAAAAAGTGACCTTTTCAAAAATATACACACACACACAAAAGAAAACCTATTTCTAGCTTCAGAGTGAGTATATTCGCTTTATCGCCAGTGTCCATCAGGTTAACGCAGCTTCAGGTGGTATCCTTCTGTGACAGCACAATTTCAACAGGGTGCATAAATAAAGATTTTTATATTTATCTCCCTGTTTTAATCCTGTTTCCCCCCCAAAATCAGACAAATGGAATAAAAAGGGACTGGGGGTAAGCACACCAGCCTGCTGGTCTGGGGAGAGGCTGTCAGCACTGTGCTTTTACAACACTGCAACCTCCTGAAGAGGTGCTGAGAGCAAGTCAGATGGTCAGCAACCTAAGGTAAACATAATGTTCAAGTACAAACACCAGCTTATGCTAAAGTTAACAACAGGCTGGGGACAGCTGCTTCGTAGGCTTCTACAAGGAACAGGATATAAAGGCGCTCTTTCACAACTGCATTTCTCGTAGCATAGAAATAGAGCGCTTGTCAGGACCTTACTAGGAAAAGACACTTCTTTAAAATAACATTACTATCTCAGAAATCTTAAAAATCCATATACTGCAATATTGCTCAGCTCAAATACAACTTTTCATCCCTAGAACTCAGAGGTGTTCTACAAAAAGTCGATCTCATCAACTGCATTTCCCAAACTGGAGCATAGGAAGGAAAAAACCAGCCTGTGTGAAGGTTACCCAGCGGCACAGTGGGAATAGGAGGCTGGGACAGCGAGAACAACGGTCTATCTAATATCACCAAGTTCTAATAATACATGGTGGAGGGAGATCCAAACTACAGCAGTCCTTGAGGCAGTTGTCTTATTCCCTAACTCCTGAAAAGCCTGTCCATCCAGTGCTGCATCTCACTCAGCCCGCTCCCTGAAAGCAACAGCACAGGATTTGATAACTACAACGAAGGTTCAAGAAGCAGCAGAAGCACCCAAACCAGCCAGGTCTCCAGGGTAAAATTACCGGCCCTTCTGCTAAACCGCAAACAAGAAACAAAGAAGTGAAAGGACAAATAATAAGTGTAAAAAAAGATGATAAAAGTAGTATTGAACAAAGGACTGAAGCTACTCAGGTGCCCAGAATAAACTGGGAATGACAGAAATATTGAAACAGAGTTTCTGCCCTACGTTACGTTTACAGTATATGAGGACGCTCAACCTCTGTACCTTCAGAAAGACCTTCAGTTCATTTCTTGCTAAGAAAGAGCTCTGGAAACAAAGCACCTTGATAAATTAATAATAAGCACTTTGAAATACATTGCAGATAAGAGGCAGGAGGGAGAGTAAGGACGACTTGCGTACGTTCATCTAACTCAAGGCAGAAATCACCTTTCCCCAAAGTACAGAAACATGTAGAACCGCAGAGTTCGAGACAAACAAATAAGCATCACCCATCTGGCGACTTTGCCGGAACTTCTCAAGCTCTCCATAGCATTGCTCTTTGCTCACCTGGCAGAAGGTGAAACACATTTAAAATGACAAAGCCTCGCACCCAGTTGGGTTTCCAGCTGTCGGCCACAAAAAGCAACAGAAAGCAGGAAACACTGTGGCTATGTCCAAGTGTCCCAAGCCCCGCAGCCTCCATTCACCAGAGGCCAAAACAGGGAGCAACAAAACCCAAAGCCTGCAACTTAAACTACTACTAGCCAAAAATTAAGTGTCCTGCAGCACTCTTAGGAGCACATACCACATACAGAGCGTGCTCTGGGACAAGGCTAAACCAGAGGCTGCTAAAATGCAAAATGAAGGAAAACAGCAAGGAAAACAGAAAACTCAGGCTTTAAATGATGAGGAAAAAGACAGAACATAGTAGATGCGCTGGTTAAATAGAGAATAGAAAGTGACAGTGTTGAACACTGTCCTGTAAATATTTACATCTTACCTTCTGACTGGACATAAGGCAAAGGTTGAAAGTGGAAATTTGATTCACTCAACACAGTAAACATGAGCAAGTGAGGTTTTTCTACCCATCTACAATGTATTTAGAGGGCCACTGGGTTAAACCAACGCTGTAAGCACAAATCCAAGCCATTACAAACACAGGCTCAGTAGCTTTACATGTAGCCCTGTGTTGCATCATACCACATCATTGTGCAGCAAACCTTACGTGTGAATTTTCTTGGCTATTGCCCTCCAAATCTCTTTTTTACTGAACCTGGACTGTTCAGTTCTTACATTGCTGGCATAGAGCTGTACAACTGGCAATTGGTCACAAGTGGTGTTCCCCACGGGTTGGTATTAGGGCTCATCCTCTAATATCTTTGTTGATGATGTGGATGAGGGAATTGAGGGCACCCTCAGTCAGTTTGCAGACGACACCAAGCTGGGGGGAAGTGTGGATCTGCCGGAGGGTCGGATGGCTCTGCAGAGGGACCTGGACAGGTTGGATCGCTGGGCAGAGGCCAACGGGATGAGGCTCAATGTGGCAAAGTGCCGGGTCCTGCACTTTGGCCACAACAACCCCAGGCAGCGCTACAGGCTGGGGGCGGGGTGGCTGGAAAGCTCTACAGAGGAAAAGGACCTGGGGATGTTGGTTGACGCTCGCCTGGCCATGAGCCGGCAGTGTGCCCAGGTGGCCAAGAAGGCCAACGGCATCCTGGCCTGTATCAGGAATGGTGTGGCCAGCAGGAGCAGGGAGGTGATCGTCCCCCTGTACTCAGCCCTGGTGAGGCCGCACCTCGAGTGCTGTGTCCGGTTTTGGGCCCCTCACCACAAGAAAGACATTGAGGCCCTGGAGCATGTCCAGAGAAGGGCAACGAAGCTGGTGAAGGGGCTGGAGCAGAGGTCTTGTGAGGAGCGGCTGAGGGAACTGGGACTGTTCAGTCTGGAGAAAGGGAGGCTCAGGGCAGCAGCCTTGATGAGAATAGAGAAAGAATCAAGCCAGAACAGGCAAACCTTTCCTTCATTGTAAAGCAACAGGGGCAGGGGGGGGGGTGGCGCACAGGATAAAACAATAACAAATGAGCTATGCCAGCTAACTTGTGTTACAGATGCAGACACTGAATTACAGACTCACATTCCTGAGACACACCTTGAGGTTACAGACAGCACGGTGTCAAACAGTGATTTATACCATGCTGGTGGCTCTAGGGTGCTCAGAAGCACCGTGTGCTGAGGCTGGGAGCACGCACTGCTGGCTCAGTAACCCTGATTAGAACAGACAGTGCTCTCAAACAAGCAGCATCAGTGTCAACTGCTGGCCAAGGTGGAGAGAAGGAAAAAATATCTGCATATGAGAAAAAAAATATACTTGAAAAGCTACAATTGGAAAAAAAAAAAGGCAAAATTAACAGTGGGTAAGCAAGGAGCCAAGCAGAGTGACAAACAGAAAATACCAGCAGACAAAAACGTGTGTGAAGCCCGAGTTTGGGGTTGGTTTTTTTGGCTTGAAAATAAAGTCTGGAACAAAATATTATCATTGTACTATATGGTGTTTGATGACGCTTTAGAAAAAAACCAAACAAAACCAAACATAGTACTTATCTTGGTTCCTCTGTTTAAAATAAAAAAAAAAAACCTTCCTACAAGCCAGGTATTTCATTACTTACACATTTTCTGATCCTTGTCTAAAGAACAGCTAATCCAAAATCTATTTCACATAACCCAGACAGATATTAATGGTGCTTTAAACTTCAAATAATCCACTGGAATGAATACCCCTCAGCCCCATACATAAGATGAATCTGCCCTGCTATATGTAGCCCATCTCTCATGCCGCTGCTGACAGTCCAGGAGCAGAGAACATATTGGCTTTTCCAGGCTGAAGCCCTGCTGCATGATCCAGCGACAGGGGAAAAACTGTCCCTGGTGCCACATCGCAGTGCGTAAGCTTAGCCATGCTGCTGGACTGCCTGCGCCCCGAGCACCACTGCTCTTCTGGAATATTCAGGCTTTCCCCCATCCAAGGTCTGTCACAGAAGGCAAATTCCTCTTTGGCTAAATGAGGCAATTAAGAAAATCTGAAAGTAACAAGCAAGACAAAACTCCCAGACATTCCTCTATCAAAACATGGCAGGTCAAGCTTGTGTAAGGTAAGGTACACAGAGGTACCGAATCAGACTGCCCTGTTTGGGTGCCAATAAAATAACACCCGACCTTCCAAACCCAGCAAATGCTAGGGGGACTTGGGAAAGTGGAATTGCAGGTACTGTACCCACTCATCTAAAAACCAACAAAAAAATACATCAAGGTAACAGTTGCCTGCGGTCCCACTGCCCACTTATCATGCCTTCTGTAAGCCTGACCACAGCACCTTTGCAGTTGCTTTTCTGCAGTTCTGTTCCCTCTGACCGCAGTTTCAGGCTGAGGTTTTATTTCTATAGACTTAGCCAGCATTTTGCTAAAATCTTACTCTTCCACAACGCTGCACGCTTCAAAGAGCATGTTTTTACAAGAAGTTCCCTTCACGCTCAAAAGTCTTGCTGAAAAAGAGGTTAACGCAGACTGAAAATTGTTGTGACATTACAGACCTTTTAATTGGTTACGAGACCCGCTTTGGGGCACATATTAATAGGGCAGAAGCGTTATGCATGCTCCTTCTCTCTCCTTGACAAACTGCCAGAAGGAAAGTCTTTTGGTCTTGTCGAAAGCACAGCGCAATCTATATAAAAATCCAAAACTCAGGAAATATAAATCAATGTGTAACGAGAATATAAGAGTAGACTGTTCGAAACTGAAAACAACGCGCATAGAAAATGCAACAAGGTGTTTTACCATAGCGCTGAGAGTCTCCTCCCAATCAGGCCTCTCTCTGGGATGGATGCTCCTCTGAAGCTCCGGCACAAAGTCATCTTCTTCTGTATGTACAGAGGACTTCATCATTCTGGAAAGGAGGACAGAGAGACTTAGCACTCACTCACCATTTCCATGTCACCTTACATACAGTATGCTGTGGTGCTCAGTTCTGTGCCGCATATGACAGTATAAATGCTTTTGTAAATCCAGAAATCTGATGGACTTCCAGGCTTCCCTTCCTTCCTCATTATACAAACAGGGCAAGAGTGTAAATCTGGTGAAGAGAAATCTGCACATCCTACCCAATCAACGGATAATTCTGTTTAATCACTGCACAATTTGCAAGTCTTAACACACAGAAAAACCCAGGAATAATTTTCAGTCCATTTCAAAAAAAACCTGCTTCTGTTGCCCAGGCAAACCACATTAGCATGTCGGGCCTAAAACGGAGACAGCGATTTCCATGCCTTCACCTGAATTCACCTCCCATGGCCCGAGCCATCAGCTCTGACAGTTCTTACTGATCCTGCGGGCAAGGTGAGCACCCCCAGCCGCCCCAGCTCTGCAGGGATGCGCCCAAATCTGTCTCATTTTATCAAGCTAAAGTCATCTTCAGCTAAGGAGCCATCTTCGCAATACTCTGTGGAGTATATGCCAAGCTACTGTTTGTCTAAAACAAGCACCTAAGAAAATTCCTTTGCTTCAGACCACTATCTGGAGTTCCTGCAGCCCTACGTGCTGTTTGCCATCACGACATTAAGTGGCTGGGCCAAAACATTTAACTCTCCTTCGCACTCTACGTGAAGTATTAAGAACAAAGTCATTAAGGCTCGCAGTAAGAGCACGGTTGGGTTACAAAATTATATCCCAAATTATTTTAGATCTAGCTTTGTGATCACTTTCTGCTCTACTAAAAAACACACAGCCCAGAGAAGATGTATGGGACTCAAAACCAAAAATCCTAATGCCTCAGGCTAATGCTGCTGCATGGTTCCATGGGCCATTCCCACCGCAGACATGCCCAGTTCAAAGCAGGCTGTCCCTAATGAGGGAAGAAAAAAAAAAAAAACACACCTACATGGTGAAAACTGTACATATCCGGGGAAAAAAAGTGCATGAAAATACCTTGATTTAGAGCGTGGCTGTGCAATGCCAGCTCAGATGGGAGACTCGCACTTTGGCAAACTGCGCCACAAAAGAATTTGGGTTTTGTAAACCTGAAAACGTGTTGCTCAGAGCGGCGGCTCTTTCATTTCTCCTTTACGCAGCAATAGTGAGAAGATGCGGCCTCTTTCTCACAATCCCGGCTCCACCGCATGAAAAGTTTGCCACTTATTTTAACTCAAAATAGAAGTTGAAACCTGCTGGTTGCAGAAAAAAAAAAAAGATTGTGCAACTCAAGAACAGCAGACCAATTTTAAAAAAATTCATGCTTTTTTTTAATTAACCTCATAATTGTGCAAAGGGCACAATAAGGCTTTCCTTGGGATTTCTAGATGTAACGCGATCGAGACCCACCTCGCACACCCTGGGTAAAACAAGCAGCTTAAAGCGCACGCTTTCTCGGTTTAACGACTAGAAAATAACGAGACTGAATTTACATCTTTATCAGCACTTCAGATTACAAATGAATTTACTACACGATTCCTGAGGCTTATGGCAATTCCTTCTGGATTTCTCATCAGAAATCTGGTTTCTTTTTGAGAAGGGAGTTTTCTGAATGTCTAAAAGGTTGCCAGGATCATAGGGCTGCCCAAGGACACGACTCCTGCCATTCTGTAAGTAACCTTCACAAGATTTGACTACGTTTCTTCAGAACTACGGACCTTCACTCAGACACAGGCCACGTAGGTTCAACGTAAGGCTGGCCTTACTGCCTAGAAATTCTACCACGCGGAACCTAGGGAAGAGGAGAGGGCAGAGATCGGTAATAAAGATCATAAAAGATGTACACAAACACGCTATATGCATTACACAAACTCTGTGCTTACTTAGCCCGGGTACAGGGAACGTTATTTCGGCTACTCCTCGGAAGATGCTTCAAAATACAAGCGTCAGTCGAGCTGGTAAGACCGAGTGCAATGAAAAACACATTCTGTTTTAAAATAATTTCGGTAATCAGGCCCATGTTCTGGGTCTCTGCACGCACAGCAGACAGCCACGGATGTCGCAGTACCCAGTCCCTTTCGCTAGGCTCCCATCTCTTCACTCACATTGTGCGTTTAATCGGATGATGCCTATACAACTCCACGAGATGAACTCTTCCCAAACCCTCCCCACTGACATCCCGTCATTCTTCCCATCGAAGGCGTTCTGGACTACCGCCCGAAATAAGAAAGCTCTGTGCGTACAATTGCGCATTCACAACAATTAATTCCTCGAGCATTTGCCAGACTTGTTTAATGGACTATTCTACTGCTGGTGGAAATTAAGTACTTCGTCACAGTAACGCAAAAATACTGGAAATGATACTGTAGATTTTCTCTCTAATGTTATTATAAACACTTGATAACCATCTGTGAACCCTTATTAATCTTTAATAGTAACTATTTAGTTCCTTGCCATCTGAGACAAGAGAGCAAGGAGGCTGAAGATGCTACAACAGGTAATATTAGTCCCTTGTCTATTAAGTAAAGTGGCTTTTTCCTCCCTCCCCCTGACCTGGATGAAGGAAAACAACCTTGTGAGCAGAAACATGGGCAGGAGTAGGGCCAGGACAGGGGAAGGGGAGGGAGAAGAGCAGCTACTCGAGATAATCCTCTTGTTAAACTATTTGAACAGACTTTAGAGAAATTCTATGTGCTCAAGGATGACAGACTGAAACTGAAGCTCAGGGTCCCAGAGAAAGCCATCACAAAGAGACTGAGCTGGGGGAAGGAGCGATTCTTCCTGGCCTCACCGCAAGACGAGCTTGGAGGTTTCTTTAACATATATATATATATAATCACCTACACACATTTTTCCATGCATGCATATTATGTACATTTGACATCATTTCAATTTACAGAGCACACAAATAGCACAAAACACATGCTTAATAGACAAGACAGGTCTGATTGACCACACGTGTAAAGCTGTAACAAGACTAATTATCTTATTTCTGCCACCAATTTTGTTTCACAGGAGGGGAAGATACCTTGAGTCCCACTAGCACTTACACACAACACTGACCTTCTGTGTTTACCATCTACCTGGTAAACATTAAAGGCCAAACAAACTGAAGAAGCTACTCTGTTCCGTAAAGCCCCCACTTGGCCATTTCATGGGAGTTGTAAATGACAGTTCACTACTAAATTTAACGCCAGCCGTAAGAACAGAAATACAATTTTATTTTAAATGCCACTTCAACTGCCTAACAGCTCAGAATGCCCTTCACATGAAAACTGACACCATCATATTAACAAAAGTTCGGGCTGTATGGAGACCATTAGGCAATCTCTCTTCAGATGAATGAATCCTTCTTCATTGTAAATTGAGAATCAAATGTACTGGAACTAACGTTTACAGGACATTTCACAAAAGACACAGCCCGTGTTCACACCCATTCTTTAAAGTTCTCCGATAGGTCAAGTTGATGAATTTCAAGTTAGAGCTTGTACAGACGTACCTGATCCAATTGGATCAAGATAACATCTAAGGCCTTTTCCCGTGTTCTCAAATCCGACCTGCTGGCCCCGTCATTTACAGTGGGACTGTACCTGCTTATCAGAAATGGAAACGTTTTGGTACAAATACTACCTCCATGAGATAATACCTTCCCCTGGGGCTATTCACTTAAATACGAAGTGTTTCCAAACGAAAAAAAAAATATTACAAGTGGGTTTGCGGAAAGAACTCCTTAAACTTAACAGGGGAGGAGAACAGACAGAAACTTGAAAATATCGTGGGTTTGCAACAGGAATGCTTGTTCCCCTTATTTAGTTGGTTGACACATACTACGTCCTACTGGTAAACCACAGCGACAAGAGTAACCTGACTGTCATGGACTTCCATGTCATGTAGATGCTCACGACATGCAGATTAACAGCTCCCCTCTAGGAGGACACCACGGTGTTGAGGAATCACTTTCAGAGGGGCCTGATGGTTGAAAGCCACGTGCTAGCGTGGGAGCATGGAGCACTCAGTGTCAGGCTCCTCATGTCAGATAGTCCATTGCCTGCACGACAGATACTCATTTTGGACTGGCTATATATTTTTTAAATTAAATGCCAAGAGTGATATTTAGGCTGCGCTCCCCCATGGGGACATCGGGCATTTCAGCTTTCCTTGCCGCTTCTCCCACAAATGACTTCCTTCTGACCTCAATTTAAGAGGTGATAGCCGATGAAAACTGATTTATTACTTTATTTATTATTTATTCAACGCTGTTGTCACGCCTGGAGATTTCTCAGCCAACGTAAAAGCACTGCTCTGCCCTACAGAACTAACGATTCAAGAGGATTTAGAGCTCCACAGAAAGCCATGGTTTCTGAGACATAAATTCTACCCGAGAAGCCAAATTTAAGTAAGGCTTGTGCTGACACAAATCTATACTGAAGATTAACGAGCTTCAAACACTATCTGATACAAACTGGTATTTACGCCACGCAAATAATTTGCATGCAAGGCCAAAATAAACCAGGCTTTACCAGGGCGCTAAAAAGGAACGACAGACCGAGCTTTGCATTTGATTTGGGTTTACTTTAGACTCCAGGACTCCCCTGCAGGTGAGCCACAGTGCAAAAACCTCAAACTGATGCTGAGCACAGTCAGCAGAACAGCCTGGAAGCAGCATCCTTGTCTCTTCAGAAATAACCAAGCTGAGGACTGAGGATTCAGTTCCCTAACTCAATCACAGCATGGAAAGGTAAGCCAACAGTGAATCAACAGAACAATACCTTAAGAAGTCTGCTTTAGAGGGTTTAAAAACAATGTCATCAAGACAAAGAGTCACAATGCTACAAAGAAAAAATTAACAACCATGGATGTCGCCATACAACCTATGACAGCAGAACTAAGACAACTCTTCGCATCATACGAGTTGCCCCTTATCACCATGAGGAAAGGTGGAAAAACTAGGGAACTGGAACCGAAGTCTGGCCGAAAGCTTACGAACACTTGGGCAAGAGGCTGGAATCAAGTGAGGAACACTGATACGTCTCTATTTCCGACCTCAAGCTCACCACGCACGCATCAAAAACCCCACCACCAAAAAAAAAAAACCAAAAAAAGAAACAAAAAACCCAAAGAAAGGGAAATGTCAGGAGAGAGATTGAAAACACCCAAAACGCACATACCCTCCCCAGCCCAATTTTCCAAGTAAACTCTGTGTCCGTGACATTAAAACTAATACAGTGGAAAAGAAGGAAATAATCACGCAATATGGAAAGCAGAGATAGCTCAGGAGCCTCAGGAAAAATGAAACAAGAGATGGGAACTGAAGGCTGACAGTGCTGACCTGAAAGAGGATTTAATTTCCCATGTTTTAAATCAGCTTTGTCAACACCTTAGTGATTACATTACGTCCATCTGTATTATATGAAACAAGATTTCTGAAGTCTGTCTCAAGCATCACACAAAGCAGAGACAGAAAAGACCTACAAGGTCAGCTTGAAGCACACCTCATAAATAAACAAATGGTAAATGGATTGTATTTAATCCTTGACCACAAAATGAAAACCTGGCATAACTAAATGGTTTACCGTGATTGATTCGACAAAGCTGAAGGCTGTAATTGCTACTTTTGATGGAAGTTCATAGTCGGGGAGCCAAAATTCAATTGTTTGGGAAGTCACTGCACAAGAAAAATTCATAGAGTAACCGTACATTACAGTAAGAGAACATTAAAAAAGTCATCTGATTGAGGCATCATTCAGCTATCCATAAGCACAAACCAAACCAAATTTATCTGAATTACTGCACGCGCTACCTGTGTTAATAGAGAAGTATTCCTTGCCTAGTTTTAGCAGGTTAGATCAGTGGTTTTCAACTTGTGGTCTGGATCCGTGAGGGTCTGAGAACTACGGGTATGGGTGAGCAGGAGCTGAAAACAGCTGTGCAGCTCTTCAGTGAGTACGCACCTTTCGGGAAACGCCATGCTCTGCAGGCAAATTTGTACGTGTGCAAAAAAAAGGCTGAGAATCACCCAGCTATAGGAACAGAGGTCTTAACAGGATCATTGCTACTACTACGTCAGATTAATTCAAGTTCCGCTGATCGTGATTGCTTTCTAAAGCAACTCATGTAAATCACAGCTACAAAGAAAGCTGTAAAATACTTCACAGTATCAGCATTTCTAGCTTTTCAAATTCTAGCTTTACTTGGTAAAACCATACCTACACCCAGGGAAGCCGACTGGGACATCACCAATATCCTCTGACAGTCAAATGAATCGTGGGATCCCTAATGCTGATTATTGTTCTTCAACTCTAGAAGGCAGTTTACAAGATCAGAAAACTACTTCATGCATATTTTTAGTTTTGGGGTTTCTAGTCCTACAAACTACTTAAAGAAAAACAAAAAAATCACTTTCCCACTTGATGTGCATCACCACCTGTTAAATCAGAACCTCAGCTGTCTCCAGAGAAGAATTCTTTCTTTGAAGAAAACCTCCTTTTTAAGCATTAATCATTCACTTAAGAAGATGAAAATTAGAAAAACACACTTTTAAAACAAAGGATAGCATTTTTAAAATAAAGATAGCTATAAAATCAGCAGTTTCACTTAATATTTTAAAATGACAGAGTGGACATGTTAGCCCTCCCCTCCACTGTTCATATACCCCCAACAGAGGGAAGCAGAGGAGGCCAACAGTACTGCAGCGATTAATCAACATACAGGTTTCTTGCCCTGTTCCAACCCTCCAGACGTGCTTTAATACAGGCTCCAATACACTCAGACAGTTAAACTCTGGAGCAAAGACAGCTTAACTCCATTTTCAGACTTCAAAACATCCATCCTGTTTGCTAAAGCGCAAGAAGATTTAAATCACTTTTTCTGGGCTGCCAAAGAAAAAGTTGCACAAACAAGGTCAGATCACCTGGAATCCAAAACCCACTGGCAAGTCTGGGTAGGACAGTTCCCATTTTAGCCAAAAAGATACCTTCAGGTACAGCAAGCAGCCCGTCTCGTCTGGGTAATTGTCTTTTTCCCCCCAAACTGATTTCTCAGTATCCTCACATTGTACATGACACTGCCCCTTTTGACCCCCACGTGCAAAGCGAAGCCCCCTACGCCCACAGGTGAATATTCTGGTGTTCGAGGGCACCGCCTGCGTTCTCACTCAGACAGGCTGGGGCTGGCTGTCAGGGCACCCGCTGCCCTCAGCCAGCCATGGCAGTTCTTCCAGCAGCGTCCTGACACCATCAATGAGGCTGCAAGTACCTTCAGATGCTTCTCACATCTACCAAGGGGTAAGGAGGGATGCTGGGACAGGAGAAGCCAGCAGCATTACTGTAAAGCAAAACCTGTTATTGTCTCTTTTCCTCAAAACCAACCTGTAGGTGCACTATGGCCAACCTCAAACCACCTTCGGTAAATCATCTGCAAATTTGAAAGTAACAAATACCGACCAGGGGTCAACAGATCCACCTTAGAATCACAGAATAGTTAGGGTTGGAAGGGATCTCAAAGATCATTTAGTTCCACCCCCTGCCATGGGCAGGGACACCCCCCACCAGCCCAGGCTGCCCAAAGCCCCATCCAACCTGGCCTTGAACTCTTCCAGGGATGGGGCCTCCACAGCCTCTCCAGGGAACCTGTTCCAGTAGTTCATCACCCTCACAGTAAAGAATTTCCTCCTAATATCTAATCTCAATCCCCCCTCTTTTAGTCTAAACCCATTCCCCCTTGGCCTGTCACTCCCTGCCCTGGAACCAGGGACCTCTTTTTTACTCTGCTCTTCTGTCACAGTTGCAGCAGCTTCACTGAGTGCTTCTCGTCTCACCCAGTTGTGTTTTATGTCTCAACCCAGTAAAGCCCATCCCAAGGTACATCAGTAAGGAAGAGCAGAGACACATACTTCATGCTCTGGAAGGGACTGGAACATGTACCTAAGAACTTTGCTGAGCTCGGCCGTAATAATCTGCATTCAGGTTTCGCATAACTGGAATCTCTTCAAACACTTCACGAAAAGAACGCGTTCTTGGAATATTCAGCTTTTACAAGCTCTGAGCCATGTTCTTAGTTATTAAAAGGCTTTATAAAAATAATCACACAATCCTCATGCTTTTGCATGCATATATTACTGAACAAACCTGCTCTTTTATTTGGCAACACATGAAAGACATTGGTTTAGTAAGTGCTTGGCATTTTCTTTCTTTCAAAACACAGTGACAATCAATAAAAAAAAAATCCTCAGGAATAGGTTTCTCTTACCACTTGTGCCCAAGAAGAGGAATTAGGAAATCACTGAACTAACAGAATTACTGAGCCCTGGTTTGGATTTCTTTTGTTTGATTCGGGAACAAATATGAAAGTATTAAAGAAAATTGCCTCGGGGGGGGGAAGTACTAACCTCTCAATTACAATGAATACTATGCTGAAAGCAGCTCTAAAGTTTCATCTGAAGTTTCAAGAGAGAAGAGGGACAGGAAAGGATGGCCGCTCCTGCCCTTCCTGCTCCACTGTGAAACCTAAACTCCGGCACCACCAACAGCAAAAGCAGTTCCATGCTTGCTGGAGTCTTCAAACACTACAGTAACAACGCAGTAATAAAACCCATCTGGTTCCAGCCAAGCCAAATGCAGCAAAGATCAAAGTACACCTCAACACTGTAAAGCGGGGCCTAAACCTCAATCCAAGGACCTTCATCTGGGCTGATCTCGTTTGCAGTTCCGTGCCAAAGCACAGCCACGGTAAATTTGATCTTACCACACAGGAGCATATACTGGAAAAAATGATGCTTCCAGCGCACGGGATGATCAAGTGCAACCAACTAATCAGCGACAATTAGCCTCACGTGCTGTTAGGTGACAACTGTTCGTAACATGAAACAACATTTAGAACTTGTCCAGGCTGCTAGCTGCTCAGCAGGGAAATCCTGCAACTACAACATTCATACGGAGCCAGGGGCCTACCCAGGGCTACACTTGCCTCTATCCACTACACTGCAAAAGTGACCGTGCACACGCTGCTCTGCACAGCGTGGTTATGGCACACTCTGCGGAAGGAGCCGGGGGGGGGAACCCACCATATGCAGTAGTCCTGCGACTGAACGCTCACAAGGATAGGAATAGAAGTGAACTCTGGGACACCGGCACATGATTAGCCCAACAAATAATGAAAGATACACATAAGCAAGTAAACAGAGTAGCTCCAGCTATTCTAACTTAAATAATAAGTCTTAAATGACCAGTGGTCTTCGCATCATATTTACAACAGCACAGAAGCTGTGCTACTATTGCTCTACATCAGTGCTATCACCAGCAAGAAGGTGGCTGCTCAGTTCTCTCAACATCTGGAAATCACTATTAATCCTTTTCACTATTATTATTCCTACTAGATTGTTCTTGATCAGCTAAATGGAATTAAATGGAAGTCTACAACTACAGAAAGTCATCAGGGACAGATTTAACCAGGTGGGGGTCATATGGCCATCATATGTGCAAAGGCATACTGTAAATATTTCTCAACAGCAGAGATGCTTATCATAAACAAACAGGGCATTCTGAGGCTAACACAATGCTGGAAAAGAAAAGCACTAACCACGACGAGCCCGCGCGTCACGTTTTGGACGCACAAGGGGAGGGAATGGCAGTGGCAGCAGTGCAGCATGGAAGATGTAGGGCTGACAAGTGAGGGGAAAAAACCACCCAAACCCAACATACCGGAAAGACATCACTGATCTCCCTTGCCTTGAGTTCTCAAGGCTACACAGCTGCAACCACTACTGTCCAATCACTTTTACCTTCAACACCCACACATGCACTTTCAGTACAAAAGGATTCGAGCTGGCACGCGTGGCTGCTGTGAATGGAAACCCTGCTGCTAGGTTTCCTGCTGCCACGGAGATGAACAGAGAAAGAACAATTAGCCAAGACTTCAGTCTGATTTAGATCTATTTTTCTTTTCAGAGGAGAGGCTGAGGGATGGTACATCATGAAACAAAAACATTCACTCTAAAGGCTGCTCAGAGGAACACAACACTGAAATACCACGTGTAACCTATATTCTAAGGACTCCTGATAACAAGCGCAGTTGTCTAGTGCCTAGCTTAGTCACCCCAATTAGGCTAAATGCTGCACTTGGATATGGCAGGAGACTATAAAAAGTCAAGGGAAGGACTATCTACATCAACGCAGACAAGAGGTGAGCAAAGAGAATGCCTCGGTCCATTTTCCAAAAATCCACGGTAACTCACAGCCCAAGCCACTCGTCCAGTATTTCAAAGGTAGACGAAGCATCATGTAGGAGCTGCCTTCCATGTCACAGCTCCAAGCCACAAAGACCGTTCACAGGAGCACAGCTTTTATCCTAAGGCACATAAATACAAAACTCCTAGTCAGGGTCTGGAGGACAAAGATGAGGACAGGAGAACACCACCCTCCCGTGCAGACCAGAGGATCATGCACTGTCCCCTCCATCCAGTTCTCGCCACAAAGTGTTCTAGCTTGATGTACAAGAGAACAAGAGCTGCCCCTGGCCCAGCTTACCAGCAGACAACCAGGGCACCCTCAGAGAACGCAGTTGCGCAGGCTCAGGGAAGCGTTGAAGCCTGCTGTTTCCCAACCTGCGGCTCTGACCACTCAGGGTTTATGCAGTATCTCCTCCTCACCTTTCCCTGTTACCTTCTGAACTTCTTTCCAAAAAGAGAAAGGGGGAGTGAAAGCAATAAGCTGCGCACTGAAAGACTTACTAGGACCACTAAACACTGGGCTGCAGAGATCAGTATTATCCAAGTGCTTATGCAGCACAGCTTCAAGGCAGCACCTTTATCCAGCGACGAGGTGCCTAAGCACCCACGCAAGGGCTCTGCTATCTCCAAAAGGGGCTGCTCCCCATCTCTTCCCAGCCATCTAATGACATTATCTTCCCCATGCCAGCAGAGGTGCTCGCCCAGCTCTACAGACACTGCCCTGGAGGAAAAAAAGGCGTTTTAAAAAGCAGTAGCTTTCCAGCAGCAAAGCAGACAGCTCCAAGAACTACCCTTGGAAACACCTCGTTCCACCACAGCACTATTTTGGATGTAGTTTCACAAAAGAGACGACGAGTAAGAACTTAAGATGCTCCTATGAGACCTTCTTCCGGCTTTGGCCACCCCCTGTCCCGTGAAGCCTCACGTGGGCTTCTGCAGATCCCATCCTGATGTGGACATGTGTCTCTTCATACTGAACGAAGAGAATTTGGACACCAATCTTAGCTTTGCAGATGCTGGAGCCGAGAACCTGAGGTTCTACGGGTGCTGCAATGCTTCATCATGCAACATCACCAAAATCCTTTGGGAATGCCAGAGCTCAAGAAAATTAATAGTTTTGTTGGAGTTATTTCTAATTAACTGGCGAGGAAGCATCTGAAACAAACAGTTTGAGGAGGGGAAAAGAGGTCAATCTTCTGTTTATTTATTTTTAAATTTGAAAAGCTAACTATGAACAGCAAGATACAAGCAAAAGTATTATCTGTGACTAAGCACAAGGATATTTTTAAAATGCAAAAATGTCAGCCAGGAATTTTCACCCTTTTAAAACAAAACATACAAATTACAGTGCTGCACAAGGTTGTGGTTTTAGGTAACCTCTTTAATTTTACATCAGGCAGGCCAAGAAAGTCTCTGAACCACCAACCCAGTTTTGAAGACATAAAGAAGGGGGGGGACAAGGAAAGAGAGGGAAAAAAGAAATATATATTCATAGACAAGTCAAGATTGACAAGACATTCTAAAGAAGAACAAGAAGAGGACCCCATTTCTAATGCATTAGAGAAGATGCAAAATATGAGAGGTGTTTAATTCCCTAAGCAGATGCCAGCAGTGGAATGCATGAAAAAGCAAATGCAGACAAGGTTTTCTGTACCCTCAGTTATGAGATAATACGTCTGTGTTCGCAGACTGCCTCTGTGTAAGGCAAATGATTAATTTTAAAATGCTAACATTATCACAGGAGTAACAGCTTACTGAGCACAGGGCAAATTCTGCCTCACTCACCCTGATCAGAGATACACCATGGGACCATCTGAAAGGGGTTCCGTTGTGCTGAAGTGCTTGAAACGAGTGCAGTTATATCAAATGTAGGAGGAAAGAAGAAAGGTACGTGACAAACCGATTCAAGACTCCAGGAAGCAAGCCGCACAAATGACTGTTGAGTTGTGCAATGACTCAGCAGGAAAAAAAAAATTGCAGCAGATAGGAAAGTCTTTTCCATAAGAAATGGTAGCTACCGTCAAAAATAAGTACAATAAATAGAAACAAAAAGAGTTCCCAGCCTGGAATTCTGCCTAGTCCCATCAGCTCAGCCCACAAAGTTGTTTCTCCAGATCAGCCTCTCTCTCCCACCCTTCACAGCACACCTGAGTAAGCAGAGGAGCAGGCAACTGAGCTGGCTTTAACCCCTGCTTCACCACCACCTCCGCCTAGGTTGGCTGATAAGGTGCTCATCTCCTAAGCGAGTGCTTTTCTCAGTGAGCAATGCGATAGGAAGCTAAAGCCAGGACAGGAGTCAGATAAGCACGTAGCAGAAAGGAAACGCTGCCCTGGGGAAGCCGCACAAAGTCAGAGAGGAGCATGGCAAAGGAAAGAGTCACCCCCCGGCTGCTGGCCTGCTGGGACAGAAAGATGACATGGTATTTCTGCACCTCCTCTGTTGTTCTCCTGAGAAACTAGAATGAAATTTAAAGCGCCCATTTTACTTGCATAACTTTACAGGACAGCTCTCCCATGTCTGCTGAGGCTCAACAGCTCTCTCTGAAATGGTAAGATTAAATGTAATCTGTTAAACATAGATAACGCAGCCCAACCAGATGGATGAGGCAAGTCAAGCTGTGCAGATTTCACTGCTCAGTTTGAACACATTCTCACACCCATTCTCTCCTCTGCAAACCTTCATGCAAATAGCTTTTCAAGAACATTTAATCCTGTACCCTCCTAAATTACCATCGAAGCATCGCTGTCCTTTCAGCATGGAACGCAGCTGCAGGAGAAACACCAAGGCATTCAGGTAGCCGCCTGGCTCGAACCACGTGCTCAGGTGCGGTGAAATTTAAGCAGATGCTTACGTGCTTTGCAAGGCTGAAGCAGAAGAAAAACGTATCAGGTAACCGTAATTCCTTTCCATCGTTCTTCACTTGCAAAGCCAATCGCTTGAAAAATACCGGGCCTTATCGCTTCCTTCTCCTCTGCCTTTAAAACCACTCCTGGCATGGTTCCACCAGTATAAATTCTACACAGTATCTCTGCAACCATTTTGCTTATGCATCAGGGTAATAAAAGGTGAGAGGATGGCAACACCTCTTTTTATGCAACACATATCTGTATAACTACATTGGCTAAAGCGGGGAGCTATGAAGTCAGAGAGGAGGGGAGAAAAGGCCAAAAAACTTGCCTAGAGCAGCTGATCACAGTACTTGGAGTCATTTTCTAAATGCTTTCCTTGGCTGTCCTACCACTCTTTACAGCTAACACAAGGCACTGCCCATTCCTACTGTAGAAAAAAATGACACCCCACTGCCCCGAGGCAAGGAAAGCCAGGGCTTTATGGTTAGCACGTGAAAATACGTGTATTTGTACAGCTGAGCGGCCAGAGTCAGTCACAGTTCCAATCAGGAAGTCAGAGCCAGGAGAATCGCAACATCTGCAACACAGTCCTGACCCCTGTGTCAACAGTCACCACGCCCCAGCATCTTGGGCACAACTCTTCTCACTCAGGGGGTTGGGAGGGGAAGTTAATAAACAAGGACAATCCTGCTGAACACCACACGTGGTCACTAAACCCACCTTTCCATTCTGTTTCAAAAAAACCCAACAGGGAAAACAACATTTTGCTCTGAAGTAATTTTTATACTTGAACCACACAGCTCTTCGCAATCAAGTCAAAACCTTCTCGCTATTTTTGCTAGCCTTGCTTCAAAACCGGTGTAAATAATGCACAAGACCACCCAGCATTGGCTGAGTCAGTGAAGCCTGGAATAAACGCCAGGAGTCCTGGCTGCCGCCTTTCTTCACCATCGCCTTCCCTCCGCAAAATGTGACAACACACAACACGCTTCTGATTCAACGCTGACTGTGCGATGGTACACAAACGCATAAGCAGGATGCTTCTCCTTACCAGACGCTCCCTGCACCATGATGTGCGGTGGGCGAAGAAGTTACTGGGGAGAGATAATTGGTAGACTCATGGGTAACCCAGCATAACCCCATTAATTGGGGTTTTTCCACAGAATCACAGAATGGTTTGTGTGGGAAGGGACCTCAAAGGCCACCTAGTTCCAACCCCCTGTCATGGGCAGGGACACCCCCCACCAGCCCAGGCTGCCCAAAGCCCCATGCAACCTGGCCTTGGGCACTGCCAGGGAGCCAGGGGCAGCCACAGTTTCTCAGGGCACCCTGTGCTGGGCCCTCAGCACCTTCCCAGGGAAGGATTTCTTCCTAACATCCAATCTAAATCCCCCCTCTTTTAGTTTATACCCATTACCCCTTGGCCTGTCACTGCACTCCTTAAGAAACAGCCCCTTGCCAGCTTTCCTGTAGGTCCCCTTCAGGGACTGGAAGAACACCATTAGGTCTCCCCAGAGCCTTCTCTTCTCCAGGCTGAACAAGCCCAGCTCCCTCGCAGAGGGGCTCCAGCCCTTGGATTAACTCTGCGGCCTCCTCTGGACTCGCTCCAGCAGCTCCGTGTCTGTCCTGCGCTGAGGACTCCAGAGCTAGACGCAGTATGACTAAGGTAACATTTCATCCCAGTTCATATTGCATCACATCAGAAGCTGGAATATTTCACTGCAACCTTTAATCATCCTAACTCATGCTGGCAGTAATAAAATGCCCGCTTGGGTAAAGAAATAAATAGACAAAACTTGAACTGCATTGGTGAAGTACCTACCAGTGAAAGCACACTGATTATTTTTAAGGCATTAAATAGGGGTGCAGGTGCAATATGCTAACCTAAAAGGACAGGCAATGAACACATTTATAGCTTTTTCAGTTTGACAGAAAAAAAAAGGAAGTAAGTGTGGATCAGCTTTTGAAAGCAGTTGTCTCGAGCACCCAAGGGTAGTCTGGAAAATGAAAGCATTTCTATTACCTTGGTACTTGTACAGAAAGGCAGGATAATGAAGTGACCGGGCTATTAGCCTTCCCAAAGAAATGAGATATTGTTGATACCAGTGCACATTCATTTCAGAGCCCAGGAAAATGGCAGTAAACAGTGCTCTTCGGGCTTCTTCCCCCCCCTCAGTAATCATGATGATTTTGGAACTGACACCTGTGAAAGACTTTTTAGTGCATAACGAATAAGCAAAGCAATGGCTGTGAGAATCGCTTAAAAATAATAAAAAAATAAGAATATAGCAAAGGAATAAAAACATAAGCTGTACTAAAACTTCCAAGGAACAGAGCAGCCTGACATACCGTACTTCCGAACGACTCCTGCTGAGGAGCGGGCTCATAGAAGCAGCTAAAAGGCCAATAAAGTGTCCTGGAAAGAAACCCAAACTGCTTAATACAACATGAGGAATCGCCCTAAGTCAGCCCAGCCGCATGCATGAGCTCTCCGGCTGCACATCGGTCGGGCCTCCTTGGCCCAGCATACCCCGCTTCCCAAACCACGTTCTGCGTCACATTTTCACGGCAACTTAGGCAATGAACAGCCTGACCTGAAGTGCAAATAATCTGGAATTAGGCTTCAGAGCCATGGTTTTAAGTGGGATGTGGACCTGGCTTTAGAAGTCTTTGTCCGACACCGGAGCTGAATCTATCTCATTTCACAAGAAGGTTCATTTCCGAGCGGGGCTCCTCTCAGCCGCCCCCAAGGGTTATGACTGGGTTATCTGCATCTCCCTCTGGTTTCAGCCCCAGCCTGACACTCACGGGCAGTTCCTGGAATGAGACACGATTCCACGTGACAGCCTGAGCCAGAGCCTCCTCTACTGGTTTTTCCTCCCAGAGACAAATGAGCTCATCGAAATGCTTTTTTGCAAACTCCGTTCATAAATTTATTTGTTGTGGTTGTTTTTTTTCTTTTAAAATATGCTTTCTTTGTTTGGAAAAGCATTTGCAGTAAATAGCTACCCAAGTTGTTCTTTACGTCCAACAGAAGATAAAAGAAGAGTCAGCTGCTCTGTTCTTATCTCTGAAATGCATCAAATTAATCAGGAAATTAGTCAAATAGTTCTACATTTAATGTAAGACTTTGCAACATGCTTTGCAAGGAAACTCTTCTCATTTCCGTAAGTCTCCTAAGGTCCTCATCATTAACTGTAAAAGTCTTTCAAGCAAAATCTAAATGATCTCTGAACTGTATCAGTAACCCCTCCTAGTTCGCTATGCTTGGATTTTCATGTAGTCAATGAATAGGTGGTACCATCCAGCCCCGATACCTCCTATCACGTTTCAGAAAACCTACAGGAGGGAGCACAGTTCGTCAAAACTGATAACCCCTTCCGTTCTCAGATGGAGATTGATATCATCTTGTATTCCCATTATATAATTAAAGCTTTCAACACACTCTTGTTTTATTGTAAATGCAACAGTAATTAAATACCTTCTCTAATAATGACATAGTTTTGTTTTCCCAGGGCGCACAAACATATCTAAGGCACTGGCAGAACAGAAGATTATTCCCTACCGCACAAAGTGCGTTTGCACACGAAGCTTCCTGCCAGGCCACTCTCACCCCACAACACCACCTCCCACTTTTTCGGTTGCCGCAAACAGCTAGCATCAAAGCAACACTGTCACAAACGGTGACAGAAAACGCCGAACCGACCCCGCGCTCAGGTTTGATGTCTCTCTGCTACCTACCATTGCACAGAGAGCTGGTCAGGTTCAATTTATTTGTTTTAGTACGCCCCAGATGCCTCCATAGGTAGTAGTAAAACAGTATTTTTACTGAATTCTCAGGTTCATGATAGTGGCAAAAGGTATCCCTCCATGTGCATGGTTTTCCTTCCAGCTCTGTTTGCACACAGCATCAGACAATGTCTAACATTCACAGGTACTGCTTCTCTTGATTTAACTAACACAGAGAATTTTCAGACAGCAGGGAAAGGGGGAATGTTTGGGCCAGGTTTGCAAAAGGACCTTTTGAGACAAGGCATGATAGCAGTAGGCATACAAATAACTTACTTTTGGAATCAGCAAAAGCAAGTGTATGTCACCGAGCCAAAGGCTACATCTGTACATCATCCAATGCACCATATATTAAACTCACAGAATCACAAAATTGTAGAGGTTGGAAAGGACCTCGAAAGATCTAGTCCAACCCCCCCTGCCAAGGCAGGACCACCTAGAGCACATCACTCAGGAATGTGTCCAGTCGGGGTTTGAATGTCTCCAGAGAGGAAGACGCCACAACCTCTCCGGGCAGCCTATTCCAGGGCTCTGTCACTCTCACAGTGAAGAAGTTTTTCCTTATATTAACACAGCATCTCCTATGCTCCAGCTTGGACCCATTGCCCCTTGTCCTATCGCTTAATGACACTGAGAAGAGCCTGGCTCCGTCTTCCTGAAACTCACCCTTAATGTATTTATAAAAAAAAATAGAAGATATTCCTTTGAAATCTTAATACATATTTGTCCAAATATCGTTATATCACAATTTTTCAAACACACATACAAAGGTACAGTCATTATTAAGAGTGGCCACATAATGAGTCATAAGTACCTGCAGATTCTATTCCAAAGTTCTCCCTCTTCAAACAGCACTGAAAGTGATGAAAGTGATTGCCAGAACCAGTATTTCTTGTTTGCTACCTGTGCAGCACACACAACTGTACTCTCTACCGATCAGCATTCCCATAACCTGATGAGTGATGATAAACTACCCTTAAAAGCCCAAACCAAGACAGTTCCCTGTGTACTCTACGGCCAAGAAGCTCAACGCGCTGGCTGGAGCTCCTCAGGTACGGCTTGGTAGCCAGAAGGGACTGGAACATCACCCAAGAGCTCATGAGCACCCTGGGAAGGACAGTAACCTTCACTCCCAGTTGCGCTGCTCACCCATGCAGGGCACAGCACTCTCATCCGTGGAATCATGGAATGGTTTTGGTCCGAAGGGACCTCAAGCCTACCCAGTTCCCACCCCCTGCCATGGGCAGGGACACCTCCCACCAGCCCAGGGTGCCCAAAGCCCCATCCAACCTGGCCTTGGACACTTGCACTCACCCGCTCCCTGGGAGTTTTCAACCCAGTGACGCTGACAGCATCTTTTTCCTCTCCTACGCTGGGTGCTCTCCTCCCCATAGTGCAGTGAGCCACATGAGCAGCACAGGATTATTGCAACCTCTCGCCTTTCATTAACGTGACAGGGTATAAATAAATCTGCTCTCTAGAAAGTCATATCTGGTACATTAACCTGGGGCCCCCTGACGACATTGCAGCTCTGAGTCAGTATTATTTAGGAACTCGCCTGTTTTCTTCAACTTTTGGACTCATTTTAGAATAAAGTGTTCTGGATCACTACGTATTCCACAGTGTTACTGCGTCTCACTTGCCTCCTACAGGTCCCAGTGTCTTTAAATGGGCAGGCCCAGATAACAGCATCACTGAGTATGAAACACGTGCTCTCTCTTTTAGGCCAAACAGTCAGACAACAGCCAGCTGTACGCCATAACGTCAGGGTCAGCAGCCAGAGATCTATTATCCACAGAACTCCATCTAATACCACATCATAGGTTTTATCCAGAATTGCACAAGTACTTTTTTCCCAGTAAGCATCAGCCTGGAGTTCTTTCCTACCAGCCTTTCAGTTTCTGTGCACCTAGATTCCCTGGTAACGCTTTTTCCTTAGCGGGCAGCAAGAAAACTTGGGTGTTTGCGCAAGAGCTGCGAAGCCCAAAAAATTACCTTCTGTTCTCCTATAGCCACTGGGGATTTACCAAATTTTTTCCCTATGCAAAGGCACATTTTGACTGAAAAAAAGAGGCCAAGTACTAATTAAAAAGCCTGCATGGGCATCAGCTGGTGTTCAGCTACATTTTTACATCTCAATGGGTATTCGTTACCAACGCCATATCCTATGTCAATATATTGTGAGCTGTAATCCGATAGGAAATCTAGTTTGCAAAGTCTGCTGCGTCAGTGAGAGCAGCACCTCGTCTTCCCCTTGCTGCTGCCGAGCTGCAACTCATGACATACATTATGTACTGAGGCCAAAGTGGTATTT
The DNA here is from genome assembly GCA_013399095.1 of Psophia crepitans. NCBI lineage: Eukaryota > Metazoa > Chordata > Aves > Gruiformes > Psophiidae > Psophia > Psophia crepitans. The sequence goes on from VWZZ01003506.1 coordinate 151,722, forward strand.
CACAGGATATACAAGAATAACTTAAAAACATACATACATGCTGCTGTCATTTTGCTGTAGGAGACAAAGAACTACTCCTCAAGGCAGAGAGCATTACCTGAGCACCTCTGCCAGTACCTCCAACTCCCCCTTTACCCAGCGAGGAGGGAAGATGAAGTTCGCTGCGTACCTCCTGCCTATATTGCTAAAGCACCGCACAGAGCACGAGGTGCTGCCACGGTACGACAATTCTGTAAGAAGCTGCGCTTAAGATCCCCTTCAGAGAGAACAAAAAGCGTGGGTATATATACACACATACACGCAGAAACAGAATAAAAAATATACCTTGCCTTTTGTTTTTCAAGGAGCTGAGGAGAAATGCAGAAATATTCTTGTTGCCCCACCAAGAGCTGGGACTTCCATGACCTGCATAAACATCGCTGGGATGGGACATAACCTTAAATTATAAATACATCAGAATACAGTGCACAAGACTCAATGATGAGCATTTCTTGACATTTTACTACAAGTCTCCGAGCATTTCCTATTTTCAAAGCTCCAGTCACGGAGTCAACGGCGAAGAAATATTCTCGGCTTTCACTATAATTATTAAATCATCTTACAGAGGAAAGATGAACAACATGACCCATCCTGCACTTAGAAACTCAAACTGGAGGACAAATTAAAATAATAATATTAATGCACCTTGAAAGACAATTTTTCAAGTCAATCTTGTCATTTTTCAGCAACTTCACTGATGTTTTTAAAATGCATGAGGGGTCAGTCACATCATAGATGAACAGCCAGGCCCGTGGATCTGTCAGTCTCTGAAGGGACTATGTACACGAAGCCTAGCTGAGGTTGGGATTCCTGTAAGAACACAACACATGGCAGACCCCACCATCTTTGGTATAAAGCAGCACAGAGCAGCATGAGGATAAGGTATTATCATGTAACCGAAGAGATGAATGGCTGGAAGAAGCTGTAGAAGACTAGAATTAAAGAGATGGGGAAACCCTTTGGGGAGCCCCAGTGATTTTATTCCCATCTCTCTACTTTAAGTGCTATACTCGCTCTGCTCGAGCACAGGGCTACGAGTCAGCGCTGGACCATACCTTACTATTCACTTCTCTCACTCCTACAAGGGAAGTGCGTCACATACGAGATGGTCATGTGCCCTGGCCAGCTTCAAGGGCAGGGAAAAGATGTACCGACAGGCAGAACAAAACCCTCTCTACGAGCGATAACAGTGAGACCTTCTACCCAAACAAATGCCAACCTCAATTACAAACTTAGAAAATGCCATTTACTGCATGAGGACACCAAGGCAAAGAAACATAGAAGAGATAGTCACGCTATTTCCACTAACAGACTTATTTTCCGTTCTCTTCAGAGAGAGAACCTCATGATATTACAGATACTTTTCCCCTTCTCATTCCATCTGTGACAGATACCTGCTCATGCTATTTGCCAGCAGAATAAATGTATCAACCCCACCATACACAGATCCCAGGACTGAACAGAAACACCTAACTGACCGCAAGCTGAAATGTTTTGTTGTGAATTTCTGCCAGGATAATTTACAAGGTGTGAAAAGAGTCAAACAAACCCCAGAAAACTAGTTTACCAAATGAGCTTTTTTCCCTTTCAGTAATGTTTTTTGGAAATTTAACCTCACAGCTATGTTGTATTAACATCCATATATACAGAATGGCTTGGGTTGGAAGGGACCTCAAAGCCCACCTAGTCCCACCCTCCCTGCCATGGGCAGGGACACTCCTCACCAGCCCAGGGTGCCCAAAGCCCCATCCAGCCCGGCCTTGGGCACTGCCAGGGAGCCAGGGGCAGCCACAGCTTCTCGGGGCACCCTGTGCCAGGGCCTCACCACTATGAAGTCTTCATCTTCACTACCAACCCAAGGAGCAGAAAGTACTGAAAAGGCCTAGCAGGAGGTTTCTGCCCCATGAACTAGCATCGTGTGTGCACACTATTGAGATTTACATCTATATAGCACGTTTCAGTGACTTCAAGTATCACTAAGCCTATCTCCACAGAACCCTGAGGAAAAACACACAGCAAAATCACTAAGTAGGATCCAACTCTCTCAAAGGATCGTATTCCAGACGGTACAAATCATTCTGGAGAGCTGCAGATCGCTGACGCAAAACAGGCTTGAATGGGAGCAGAGCCTCCGATAATCTGTAGAACCACTAGACATCTACGGGAACACTTGTTTTGTCTCTCAGTTAACCCATCCTGTCTTTCTGACCCCCACTAAACTCCATCCCCAAAGTACCAAGTCTGAAAGACTTGCACCCAGAGGCAAAACAGCGCTTCCCCCCACCCTTGCAAATCAAATCTTCACCGATACTGTTCTGTCTGCAAGCAAACCGATCGTCATTCTTCAACATGATGTACTTTGACAGGGCTCAACGCTAGGTGCCATATTTAAGGAGCAGCTGCATTCCAGCTGGCATAGCTACACATGCTCTTCCCTGCGCAGTGAGCAGCCAAGAAGGTTCAAGTAATTCCAGCCCTACTCTTGCTGGTGGCTTTCCTGGCTGTTTGCTGTGGTCAAGCACACATTCTGTTATTCAACTGACTACACGGTGACTCATCTGAAAATCATTTAGAGGATTTATAGTTCTCTTGGCTCTGATATTTCCTCACACACACAAAAAATAAATGAGAAATAAGGAAAATCATAATCAAGGAACTGAACTCAATATTCCTTTATGGGAAATCTTTATCTTCACAAAGTGTTGTGGCCAAGAAGTTCAGGTTTTCCCTTGCCATGTCATACTAACATTTCTGACATAAGCATATTAGCCAAGTAACTCGTTCTCAGGGGGCTAAGGTTCTCTCCTGAAGTTCACAGGCAGCACGGCACAGACCAGCATTCACCATGTGCACACCCAATGGATCCACAGACCCTGCAAACTGACAACTCCTCTTAGAGGGCCAGTTACACGGGCAGCAAAGCGCCTTCAGTTCCCAACCCCAAACAGAGGAAAAAAATAATTGAGCAATGAATAAAAACAGTTTCAGTTTTTACGTGTGAATTTTGAGATTTTAAAGTATCTAGAATTTATATTTTATATGAGCAAGGAGATAATCCTGAGCTTAAAAAGCAGTAAGAGAGATTGGAAGAGGTCAGCATAAACAGGCCAAATACAGACAACAGCATTGTATCCAGGGACTGTCTGCAGCTGGAATTATTTGTGAGCAGCTGTTCCTGAGAAGTTCCATGTGTGGTCAAGCCCTCAAAAGGGAGAAAGCATTCAAAACAGGAGACGCTCGCTGGAGAAAAGGTTTTTGTGTGATTCGGGTGTCTCCAGTGTTCGAAGCGCGAAGTAAAGAGGTATTGTTCCACCAAGTAACCAGTCCTACACGCAAGCCAAAAAGCAACATCTCCGCCGAGCTAACTACTGCTCCAGAACTGGAGAGAAGCCATTTGTGTCAGATGGCAAAGACACCACTGGGAAACTAGGGGAAGTAATTAAAAAAAAGTCAGACACATACCTTAAACAGAAGAAGGTGAAAGTTGTGGAGGTGCACAGAGTTCTCACGCAGAGACTGGTGGAGACTTCCACAAAATATGTAACAAACTGTTAACAAACACAGGCACACAACACTCCTTCAAAATTAATATCACCTTGTTTGTGTTTTTCTTTTAAGCCACGCACAGATCTCCCCAATTTTGGTTTTGTTTTGAAGAAGCAGCTTCTAATTTTGCACTCTCAATCCTAGATACACTTTTTTAAGCAGGGGAAAATATAATTCAGGTGTCAGTCTGTATTCACCAATCCGACTGTGGGCTGTGGCTCTTGAAGCAAAATACAAAAAGAAACCACAAAATAAAAAGCCACCAAACTTAGTGGCTATTAGCCTGAAGCAGGCAAAGAAAGTCGAAGCAAGGAGGCGAGTACCAAGCACCTAACTGGGAAAAAAAGGGAAGAAATTGGTATGTCTAACATGGCTTTTTCCCCACAAGAACTCCACTTGTGGTGCCGCGAGCTGTCACAGCAGTTTTTCCAGTAGCATAATTATCTCCCTATGAAATTTGCTTCCCTCTTCAGAGTATCGCAGGGGGAAGGAGGGGGGTGTTTGTCTTTTCTTTCCAATAATGAACCCCCTGGCTGGCAGCCTCAGCATCTCTCTGCTTCTTAAAATCATGCTGGCTCCAAGGCTACAGACTAAAGCTCAGCTACTCCATCATCCCAGCAATCACAGCAACATCATCTTACAGAAGGAATATCTCTTGGCTTCACCAGCGCGGCTCCCGTACCAGAGCAACAGAGCTCTGACACTTCCACAGCTTCCCATGGGGATTTAAGTATCAGATACGGAAGCGATCAGAACCTCGTTAATCTCATTATGTTGCTCCTGCAAAAAGCTATGAGACACCGTGGCAGTATTATAGACCAGTTTGCAGACAAAAAAAGTCAACACTGCTTTGGTTAACCTTCTGGGCATGAATTTAATGGCTCTTTGCAACCACAAACATTAGGATTTAAGAACAACAGTCTTTTGAAACTGATACCTTACATTGGCCTTATTTCCCTCAGCCATTAATGGGGAACAGAGATTTCCAGTCTATAGAAATCTAAGTACTTTCACGTGTGCCCATAAGCAGCTCCCTTGGTAGTGCAAGAAGCTGGGAAAGTCTCCTCTGAAAGGAAAGCTGTCAACACCATGCATCAGCTGAAACTGTGCAAGATTAAGACATCACTGTAGTTTCTTCTTGTTTTATTTTTCGCAACCCATGCCTTGTTTCTGGCTACGAAAGCACTCCATCTAGTCTGCTTTCCTTACAGTGTACCATCTGAGATCAATTTAACTTCAGAAAATTCTTCACATCAGCCCCTACGCTTTGGATGCTCCCCCAGACTAACGCTACCGAGAGTCCGTTTCCAAGTAGGTTTTGCTTATGCAAAAGTTCTGTTACGAGTACGCAGCCTACAAGAGCTGGGATGGCTTAGTGGAGAACATCCAAGTTTCAAACACATGAACAAACATGTTAGGCCACATGCCCGAGGTCAAAACTCTCTGTCTTTTCAAGCGTAGCAAGGGGCTTGCTGGGTGTTCGATGCCTTGCTAAGTTCTCGCCTTACTGTTACATCACTAAAGGAAAACATGAAAACACTTTGTCAGGGCCCCTCTTCCCACCGCTCTATATTATGAGATTCGCTCAAAACCGTGAGAAAATATAATTAGTCAACTACTTTACTTACCTTTTGACTCTTCATTTCATGGCATATATTGATATGGTTCTCAAAACTATTCTCCCAAGACAACTTTATTTAAAAAGCACACACTGTCACTGTAGGCATACGCACTTAAAATAGTCAGCTACGTAAAGTAAAGAATTAAAAAAACCCCACCCATGGCACGCACTGGTCCAGCACACTGAGACGCTTAAAGCGGAACTCAGCATAATGACACTGAACAAACTGCACAGAGAAAAAGTGTGTTTTTACAGATCACATTTATCTATTCCATTAAAGTATCAATAAGAGAAACTGCACAGAGAATGACAGATTCAAAAGCCTTAGAAATTCCGTATTTGTGTTTCAGGACAAGAGTTTGCGCAATGCCTTGTTACGTTTCACTTTTAAAAGGACAAAAACGTTATGGAACACACAAATGAAGATACGTGGCCAGAAATTAAAGCGTGTTTGCATGGCTAAAGCACTGCAAGGGCTGAAATCTCATCTGCTACGTTTCCAATCCCAAACCAAGTCTGGAGCACTAATTGATAAACCCTAGGTGGGGAGGAAGAAGTGTTGAGGAATCATCAAATACTGAATAGCACGGCGAACAGGAAAATTGCTCAATACACAATGAAGAGAACAGATTGCTGCAGTTCACTAGCATGTCACATTTGGTTTACAACAGTGAGCTCCACCCAGAGACTCAGGTCAAGTGGAGCCACTACACCCCAACTAAGAGTGGTTAAAGCCCACCAGGATGACGCCCTGCATTAAATAAACTTACCAAGAAAAAGCAAACCATTGCCACCGCCTGTGTATCAGCTCAATGTCCAACAAAGCCGTCATCTTATTTCAGCGAAAGCAATAGGATCCTTGTGATCAGGCAGCTAAAGTTGCCCCCAGCTTGAACTGTCTGAGTTCAAAACGAAGAGCCGCGTTAAACTCTTGGCGCGTTAACGCAACAAGGGCTTTCTAGTCTGTAACGTTATGAGAAGTGTCAGGTTAAGAGTCCTTCCCGAGGTTTGCTTAAACAGAGATTTTCAAACCCTGTGACGAGCTTCAAAATGAACTTAGAGTAATTGAAAATATGTAAGCCAACAAGCAGTAATGCACTGTCATCTTCTAGATGCTTCAGAGGTTTATTCAGCCGTGGGACTTGATGAAAGGGAACGCAAGGTCTGGCAACCCTTTGTAAATTCGAGCGCAGGCCACGGTGAAAACCTAACGCAGATGATGCGAGATATACGCACTGTTCCCGGCCCAGTAAGATGATGGGAGGTCACACTTGGCTCTGCCGATACTTGTGCTGCCAGTTAGGATCACCACCTCTAGAAACCAAATGTGGTCTTTGCCACCACGAAGCATCTCTGACCAGGTACTGGCTGCGATCAGCTTTGTAAGAAAAGCTGTAACAGATCTTTTCCTAAGTCCTGGGCTTTTACTGCTGTTTTACACAGAGGAGGGAGAAAACCGGATTAGATTACGGGTTGCGTAAGAAAAGGCAACTGACAGAAAAACAGCTATGATGTCACCTCTGAAGCGTCTCCAGAGGTGCTGGAATAACAAATTTCACACTCACAGTTTCAGAAGGAATGAACACAGGATGTAGGAGAAGCTGGAATATAAACAGTGCTTCAAAGCAAAGGTACCTAGTTAAACTCCTCCCATCATCCCCACTCTAAATCATGCTCTAGTCCCCCACCTTAGGCCAGAACAAAGCAGCAGGCATGAGCGCGAAATGTACTTAAGTGCTGAGGTTTGGGTTTTAATTTGCTGTCTGGATATACACTTCAAACATGCTTACAAGCTCTCATCCAGAAACAGTATACAGAAAGCTCCCTCAACAAATAAACCAGTAACAACAACAAAAGGGAAGTAGTTACAGAATAACTAGGCACTAAGAAATCCAGCCAAACAGGAGATGGCTGCTCTAGTTCTCAGCCCTTGCCACTGCATCTTGTTACTGATCTCCAATATACAGTGAATTGAAAGGAGTACACAAAAGGTGTACATCTGCCTTCTTTTACCAAACAGGCATTGAAATCTGCCCTGCTCTGACTCAGCAGCTAAATAGCTCCTGCTTGGGTGCTTGTACTCACGATTCGAGAGCTTGGGTCCCATCCCAATTCTCCTCCTTCCTGTCCATCATATCCAGCACTTAGAAGTCTCCTTATTTCTCCCTTCCACCACCTATTCTGCAGTGGGGGTTGGTTTTTTTTTCTTTTCTGTAGGCTGATAACTGAATGGAAGCTGGGAAGGACATTCCTTTTTATAACATAGGACCACTGCTGAACTTACTTTCCTTTATTGACCACTGTCAGGAGCAGAATATGGGAACATTACATTATGATATCAGGGCCTGAAGTTTTCAGAAAGTATCAAACAACACGCAGCAGCATAGTTCAAAAAGATTAAGCCAGAATGCTCTGTAAAGGGGGATTAAGTGATTTTTTTGTATTCTTGATATAAATGCTGAAGGCGCAGCACACCGTATATTTGATATGCTGGCTGTTGCAAAAAGAACCGGGGGTACGAAGGACATGCTCACTAATGCCCTGATAAAATTGCCCCCTCCTTCCCTAAGACACAACACAGGGATTTTTTTCCCCACAGAAAGCATCCTGGGGGGATGGAGAGCACTGCACTCCTGGCCACCGGAGCACGGGAAAGCTGTGGAAGGGGAGCTAGAGAACGTGCAGAGGTCAGGAGCGAAGGTTCTACCAGATTAACGTCATGCCAAGGCACCCAGAAATGGTTATACATAATAGAAATCACCAGAGACTGGCCTAGAAGACGATGCTATCCATCTCAAGTAATACACGCTACTCCGCTGTCTGTGCTGCAAGCCAGCCGTCCCTTGGAACAAGCTCACAGAGTGGCTCTTTTGTCCCTCTTCCCCTCCAGCCAAAAAGCTACTGCTACAGATACGGCAAGGATTAGGTACAGCACCCAGAACATAATTTTGTTTTCTGAAGAAAATACCCATCAGCACAGTTCATTCTGTTTAGCTTTACTTTTACATCAATAATCAGAAAACTCCCCATGCTCCAAGTATCAGTCAGATGCACCAGACTGACAGCATGACCTTAAAAATACTGCTAAAATCCTATTAAGTGCAAGCAAGAAACAATACCCATTTTTATGACCATGCCAAAAAGCAGGACACCGAGGGAACACAAGAAAGAGCTTTCCCCTTCGCGGAGTCAATCACAGTAAGGTAATACAAAGTTCTGCCAGGCTCTGGACCATCTGCACAAGCAGCAAAGGGGACTGTCACCACCAGGACAAAGACATATTTACTCCGCAGGCTTCCCTGAAATACAAGGCCCATTTGGAAGATGACTGCATAGTTAGTATCAAATCATTGCTCAACTTGGTCTTTCCTTAGCCACAGACCTAGCGCTGCACACACTGACATTGCTACAGCTACTGACAAATGTCAGCGATCATCCGGAGCGAGCTCCACATGTTCCCAAGGGAATTCACACCTGACAAAATCCTATAGCATTCCCATCGACAAAATCCTCTATGGCACCTGTGCATCCATCTACATGGATACTAACCTATGGCGTATTGTGCTTTTTCAGTCACAAAGGACCTTGGGGAGTACAGAGGCTCCAGCATCACTACACTACACGCCGCCTTTAATTTTTAAACACAGATTTGTTTGTAAGGCGAACCAAAATTACCTAACTAGCTCTCTCACAGTACCCAAGTCACTGGGCAGTATAAACAATAAGATACACAGCAGCAGCTTTCCTAAGGCAAAATACTTCAAGAAAGAAAGGGCAGACACCTTCAGAGAAATTTTGCAGTGTTGGTAGAAGCTACTCCGCTTCGGTTGCTGGCAGTGTAAGCTGAGGAGGGTGGAGTTAGCATAAATTATCAAGACTGTTGATAATGTATTATACAGTGAAATCAGAACCTGTGATGTTCATAAATAACTTCTAGTTTGGTAGAAACAGCCTCGATCTGTAAACCAGGTAGGTGGTAACCACATGCCCAAGACAGCAAGTTTGAAATTATACTGGTTCCTCAACTCCCTCTTTTTTTGCACCGGTAAATATTTATGCACCCTCAGCCCTGGAGTAGAAAATCCCAACTGAACCGCAACAGCAATAGGCTTATTTCATATCAGCCCCAGCACAAATCCAAGCCTAGGGTGAAGGAGATGATTTGCCATGAAGATAATCAGCACTGTCTCATTCCACAAGAATTTTAACTACGTGATAACCTGGCCCTCCAGACCTATTGCTCCTAAACCCATACCGTATCAACAGCACTTAGTTATCCATTAGAAACCGGGAAAAAACAAACCACTCAGCACAGAACCCTTGTGACTACCGCTGTTTTCACTACAGAGTATCAGCACTGCCATAGACAGGATATATGACATTTTTGATTAAAACAATGCAAGTTTTGGTCGTGCCAATAACCACGCTCTACCCGCAAATGCCTCAAGGACCACTGTCACATCAGAACGGGATGCAAAATTATACTTTGCCTGCTTTCTACATGCTGGTACAACCTACACAGTGTAATCTGATTGAAAGAGGCAATTAACCTTTCTCCATTCAAGTACTGAACCACTTAAAAAGGTACAGCGTCATACACATACGCTTAAAAATACACTGAAAATGAAAATGAAGTTGCATTTGCAAAGTGAAAACGACGTGCTTGCCTACTGAAATCATGCTCTACATTTTTATTAGCCACTGCTGGCTATGACCGCTCGTGAAATAATCACACTCCTCCGAGATAACGGTATCAGTTTAACACTCCATTTATGCAAAAAGAGGGTTAAAAACAAGGGAAGAAAGCCTCTCCGCAGAGCATTTATCTGCAGCTGATTTATTGATAGTACTGACCTTTCAGATTCATCAAGATCGCTTCCAGTTCCTACCGTTCCCGCAGTGAAAGCTGCCGTGTAGATGCTGGCGAAGGCAGGAGCGGCAGCTCCAGTCCCTCCCTCCATGTTGCACACACTCACTCACACACGCGCACTCACACACTCACCGGCTCTGCAGGAGCAGCTGGCTGGAGGCTGCCAGAGGGGAGCGGGGGAGGAGGGAAGGAGACAGGGATGAGGTTGTGTCNCGCCTCCCATTTAATGACACGGTGCATGAACACGATCTGCTTTCTATCACAGCTGTGCCGAGACCGCCTGGAACACTGGATTTAACCCCCCCGACAAGGTATATCTAAAGGAAAAGCACAAACCGGCTCGCCGTTCTGGGTTCCCACTCTGCCTTCCCTCGCTAGCACTGATTCATGTTTTCCCGAGGCTGTCACAGGCATTTCAGCTGTAACCCTTTCCCAGCCGGAGGGAGGAAAGGGAATTTCTTTGTCCTGTCCCTCGGACCCACACAGGGATGCTCTGACCTGCTCTAGATGATTTTACCCCCAAATAAAACTCCAGGTGCAAATGACCAGTAAGAGTCACAAGAGCCGGAGCCTATTCCCAGTTCTACCAACTGGGATATAACCTTGGATATATCACAGCAATGTATTTCCTAGTCTGCTTCCCCCTGTTTGGAAACAGGGCAACATTTACCCGCTGCCCAGAAGAGACTCTTAAGGCTTAATTTATTTCTGTGTTGATGCAGCCAGTTTCACAAGTGGCCGTGCAAAACCAATCCTCAGTTTCCTAACTTATACACTAAACCATCAATAAGAAATAAGAATTACCGCTCAACTTTCAAACCCCATTAAAAGACTGAAATCTTTCATCAGGCCACCACTGCAGCAGTCTAGGTGATTAAATATCCATAAGAGGCAGCGAGGTCTAGCAAATAAAGAGGAAAGCTTGGATGATGGATGACCGGCTTTCAGTCCCGACTTTGCCATTAGCTCGCTGCGTGACCTCGATCAAGTTGTTTTAATCTTTCTGTGGTGGTACAAAACGTCGAGCTATTCTCCCCTCTCCGGAATGGCCCAAGTTGTTTTTATTATTATTACTGTTTGCTGAAGCTCCAGCTCAAACGTGCAGGCTGGAATTTGTAGCTAACAGTATTAGACACTGTCAGGACACGGCCAATGGAAACTCGACGAATAATCCAGAAGTACCCGATTTTGCACGTAGTTCCCTTCAACTCAGTAGGATTGAGGAGAGTGTTATTGGTTCGCAGCTGCAAGCGCAGCTTTCCGGTCTGTGATACACTGCGTGCTCTTTGGACTTGGTGAGATACCAATAAACCCACTTTTTTTGTTTAAAATGCAACAGAAGAGGCTACACAATCCAAATTATCCAAACCCGTCTGTTATACAAAACTACTCCCTTTTTTGTTGTTTTAAACGGTTGGATCAATGTTGTTTCCTAAACGCCGTATAACTGAGCGACAATAACCTTGCTAATTAGACCTAATGCATAAGGACACAGTCCTGCCAAGCACGAGTTCAGCAGTTACAGGAGAGGGCAAAGATGCAAGCTTGGCAAACTGCACGCAAAGTCAAACAGGTTATACCTGTTCTGTGCCTAGAAAGTCTAATGACTGTGTCTAAATCCCTTTCTCCCAACGCTCATTTTTCTTTGTTTCACCAAAACAGACATGCAGGAATGGGACTAGCTAAAGATAGAAGGACTGAATAGGAAACAACATGCCCATTTAGAAAAAAAGCCCAACTGGTTTACGGGATCAATTAATCCCTCAACTTGTGGTTTTGACCTCTCTGAGTTGGGCAGATAAGTTAATTTACCTAGAGTCAAACTTCACAACATGAGGAGAAAGAATCAGAGTTGGGAGGGCCCCCCAAGGCCCATCAGTCCAACCCCTGGCCCCACACAGGACCAGCCCAACCAGAGCAGATGACTGAGAGTGTTGGCCAGACGCTGCTTGAACTCAGCCCAGCTCGGGGTGGTGACCACTGCCCTGGGGAGCCTGTGCCAGGGCCCCACCACCCTCTGGGGGAATAACCTTCTCCTGATCCCCACCCTAACCCTCCCCTGGGGCAGCTCCATACTGTTCCCTGGGGTTCTGTCGCTGGGCACCAGAGGGAGGAGATCAGCGCCTGCCCCTTGGCTCCCCCTCGAGAGGAAGCTGCGGGCCACCATGAGCTCTGCCCTCAGCCTCCTCTTCTCCAGGCTGAACCAGCCCAGGGCCTTCAGCCTCTGCCCATACACCTTCCCCTCTGGACCCTTCACCACCTTGGTTGCTGTCCTCTGGACACTCTCCAGTAGTTTTATGTCCTTAAAGGAGGACCAGCACAGTGCAAAAGCAAATGTGGTCACACAAGGTGATGGGGACAGAACCAGGAACAGAACCCCATGGTGGTCCAGCACCCCAAAGCCATCAGAACACAAGGTGAGACAACCTGTGCAAGTTCATCACCCAGCTGCACCCTGAGGTAACCACATATAGATAACAACTCACTACTTAAGACTGAAACTAAAGCCCGGCTCTGTAGCCGATCACTGTTCAATCCAAGCTGAACCAAACCCAAAGCTGTCATGTAATGAAGTGATAAAGCATAACTACTCAACACATACTGTCCACATTACATCTGTTGTAGCTTAAGGTCTACTATTGTGCTTAGCAGCGGAGCAGAAGTAGCTGCGGGGAAAAAATTTAAGCAACAGTATTCACTGTACAGCTCCAAAAGGGACTCTCGCCAACTAACTGGAACCAATTACCATCCCAGAGAAGATGCATTTACTAGCCCACGGAAGTTTAGCATATCCACTACCGACACCAGCCAGGTGCTGGGGGCACAGCAGAAACTTTACACCCTGCTGTTGCTTTTCAGGCTTCTATGACTTTATTGCTGCCCACCACGCTGAGATACCATCTCCAACTCCTCGTCTCAGCTCCCTCGTCCTCATCTCTTACTACACTTCGACTGTAACTTCTCTATTTGCACATTTTTCAGGACAGCTTTTATCCAAGACCAGGGCTCTGGATTCTATAGTTAAACAAAACTAAGTATTTTGTTTCGCAGCTAGCAAGAATGCAGTAGTTATTAAGAAACACTGCTGTGCACTCAAGTGTCACTTTTTTTAAGACATCTCTTGAAAGACCAGGCTCAAAACTGTGCTACTGTAAACTACTGCAGCTTGATTATTTCTGCTGGAGACAAGTTTTGACAGTAATGGGTAATTCTTCTAACATAGACAAGATCTAATCTCCAGTCAGCTACATTTTATCCTTACTTAGGGCTTAAATCATCATGATAATAGCAAAACAAAATTAAAATTTTGACCCAAATTGTGGTGTGGGTTTGGTGGTGGGTTTTTTTCCCCCTCCCTAATTAAGAGAACAGAGCAGAACGATATCACTAACTGCAAGCTCCAATTTGCTGTTAAATTAGCAATAGGCTTGGAAACATTCTCTCTCTTAATCCTTGGGGTAACACAGGGTAGCGCAGAATCAAATTTAAGAACAAATCTCCAATCCGGAAAGCTTCTTTATGACACAGTTGCACTCATGACCAACTTAACTTCCAGGTTGATATAGCTCACAAGAACAATAATTAGATTTACATAATGAGTCAGCTTTCTACTATTTAAACAAACTTTGGGAACTGCAGAGACACCTCTCATAATTCTGCCCTAACAGAAACTGCTGTCAACCGCTTAAAGATTGTCCAGCTTGAAGACCACTTGTCACCTCTGCAAATACAGTGTTTCCTCCTTGGATGGTCAACCCGAGTTTAAACACCCTTCCATGTAAAAATATCCATTTTTTTTGGAGTGGTATTTAAATTTAACCTCTTTGATTGCTTGAGGTTATCTAGGCAAAAAAGAGCAAGGATGCTGCAAGACAGCTTCCTCCCTTGCTCTTAGCACAGTTTTTCATTAAAGTAAAAATGGATCGCAATTAATAATGTATGCGTGACAAGATAACATAGGACTGGCTTTGATTACAAAAGAAAATGAATTTAATGGGAAAATATTTCAATGTTGAGATAGATCTATTTTTGAATGAACGACCTGAAACAACACCATTCCCACACCGTAAATCACAACCGGGATTTTAGCTAAGGCATTGCGCAATAAGCATTGAGGTAAGTTCAGGGAACACGAAGACCAAGTGGACAGCTGCAACCAAGAAACTAAAATATTTAAAAGACAACCTTGCTGCTAGCCCAGGATGAGAACCATTCCACTGCTGACTGAAGACACAGGTCACAAACTGCTCACTGCTGAAGCATACCGCAGGACATTTGCCTTCTCTGAGCCGCCGAACACAGTCATTCATAGCCTGTTCAGTCTCACGTTACGTGAGAAATGGGGTTTCATGCCGGAAGGACTCCGTGAATCGCGACACAGAAGAGAAAGCCAGACTGCCATTTCTGACTGACACAACATACGCAAGAGCCTCTCACAGCCCCTCACCACATCAGACGCTCCTTTTGTATGGTTAAAGCTAAATGCGTTTCTGAAGGGCTGCTTTCAGCCGTGCCTTCCCCGTGAAGACAACAGAAATGCTGAGCAGGCTGCAGCAGACACCTTCCAATCCCTGTCCAGAGGGGAGTTTGCATTCCTGCACATCCTCCCGTGCGAGAACTGTGCTCAAGGCTCTCTTTACAATACAAAGGTAGCGCCACTTCGGCACACCTCCACAATTAATCATCTTCAAAGGCCATTTATACAGCTATGTATTACTACATCTCCATGACAGTTATTGGCATACTGAATTCCTTGGTACAGACCCCATTCTTTTGATGACCAACTAATCTACTGCAGATACATTACCGATTTCTCTATGAAGTGCAGGCTATACGTATATGTGGTATCAGGGAAAGGGGAGAAAAATTACCATCTCAGTCAAAAACCCAGCCCTGCAAATACTTCAGATCAGGACTGCAAGACCGTGACAGACATGGGGAACAACCCTGTACACGGGGTACATAACCACAGAACATCAACCCCAAACAAGCCTTTTTTTTTTCAAGGTGTCAAACACAAAATTTGTTACCACACGGGCTATTAAAGGACTGTGAATCTGCACAGCTATTGCTAGAGATGCCAAGCACACACCCAGAACGCACGGTAAACCCGAGAGCAGGCTGAGCCATCAGTCACAGCACCCACACACACACCACGACCTGTCTTACGACATTTCTGCACAACACTAATGTAGTAAAGACTGACACATCCACACTGAAACACTTATATCCTTTCTTATCTGAACTTTATACTAGAATAAAGTATAACAGTACAATAGGATGCTTATACTTGTGCTTGACTAGAAACAACACGTGAAGCGGAAGCCAAGGAGCGACCCCCTAGCCCTAAAACCTGCACGGGACCTGCGGCATGCGAACCATCATCTTCACTGGTGGAATCCCTCCAGGAGCAGGAGAAACAGGTAGTCCCTGCAAGTTATTGCTAGGGAAACCTTGTTCCAAAGTGAAGAGGAACCAGCCTGGCGAAGCAGACACTGAACTAGATGCCTGGTCTCAGTATTCCCACACTGCTTTTCTTCCTCCACCGGTCTGAGCAAGCTGCCGTTCGGCACAAGTTCACGCTTGTACAGATGCTTTGCAATGCTGTGTCCAAGGTGTGTCTGTGCAATCCACCTGCTCATATATTCAGCACCGTCAGTACCTCATCCACCTGCCCTCTAGGGAATGAGGAACACGGCAGGGGAGGGAGCACGTACTCCCCTGAAGCGTGTCTTGGACACAGGAAAAGAGAACTCCGCATTACAAAAGAAACCACAAGCTTGCCTAAATATTTATGTCTTCAGACATCAGCTATGTAGAAATAGATCAACAGTCTCACAGCTGCTCAAGTGTAGTTCATGCCTCGGACTTGCTTCCACTCTGTGTTTGGATCAGGACAGGAGAACCTGTTTCTCCCATTCCTAGAGAAAATGCAAGATAAGCTACTAGGACAACAAAAAGTCCTGAGGGACGGGGAACAGACTCGAGAGGGGAAAGCCAGCACAGCAATTACCACACGCAACATTTGGGTTCCTCCAGACTTGCAGAAAACCAAAGCAGGTTCAGCAGCAGACAGAAGCAGAGGCAGGCTCAGGGAAAAGACAAGGCAGCCAGGCGCCCGACTCTGCTGTAAAGAAATCTGCCATCTCATAGGGAAGAAAGCAATGCTGTCTTTTCACTGAAGTTTGATGATGCAACTGGGCTGCCTAGCCTGCAAAGGAGAACCACAGCTTGAGATGTTCTGTGGCGGAAGGTGGCCAAGTCTGGAATCAAGGGTTTGAGTAATAGGAGAACAGATCAAACAGCAAATCAGCACAGGCACACTTCACTGCAACCGGGTCAGAGTCCTCAAAGCTAACAGGTTCTTCGCGTGCCGCCCCCATCCAAGGACAGCACCTAAGAGAGCAACTTGTACTGTACTGCAAAAGGTTAGCAGTAACAAGGAAACACAAAGAACATCCTGAAAGCAATTTGAACATCCATGTATCTAAAACCAGAAGACATTGCACACAAGTTGAAAAACCTCAAATTCTTCCCCCATCCATCCGTCCCTCTTATTTCTGAGCGTCAAGTCCCTTTCCAATCAGCTGCTCCTCACACAGAAGCTGATCCTCTCTCTTGTCACAAGCTGAAAAACACACATCAACTGGTCGTGCTGTTGTAGTCCAGGCCAACAGACCAGGTCACCGAAAGGCTGCATGAAGATATCTACGAGGATCACAGAGCCCACCCTCTGCAGCAGGCATGACCCAGATCCATGCCTGCATACCAGCAAGATCCCTCCTCGGTAAAGCGGGAATTCCATTAAGCACCTATCACGTAGGTGTCATGCACCCAGTACCTCCCAGATCTCTGGGTGTCATCACCCAGACTCCCGTTTTCTCTTTTTTCCCCAGGCATAAAGCTAGCAAGGTGCTGCATTCTTTCTGGTATTAGCCATGTGACTCACAGAAACACCCTGTAAATATACACTGTAATAATTCTGCCTCTCTTACCTCAGTACCCCCTTGGATGAAAGCCTCCAACTAAAACATCCCCCAAGACAGTTGCAGGGAGAGAGAGAGAGAGGAGAATTTGTGTCTTCTCTATCTCTGCTTGTTCTTATCTCATAGTTGTCCTTCTATTCTGACTGACCCTCTCTGAAACCGGCTTATAGTTCCGCCTGTTCAGACATGCAAGTTGGCAAATACTGTGGTTTAGGTATCCCCATCTGTATGTTCTCTCAGTTCTACTCTTTCTAAATACAGGAAGGCAGCTACACCTTTGTTTTTCACAATCAACTTTCAAGTACTTCTTCCAAGCAGCTCACTAGTAAAGGATACTGCTGATGTCCTCACTGTGACAAGCAGGGAGCTGGAAAAGACAGGAGGTTAATAAATACTCAAAAACTACCAAAGAGGTCTGTGTAATCTCTCAGAGCTTGGATTAAGTGTCATGCCAAGTTCTCCCCATTTACCCCGAAAACCACATGTGCTACGTCTTCAGAGATCAGCAGTTAAGGACTGATTGTGAAGTCAGGCCACCACTTCTCAGGCGGTGAGCCTCAGCGAAGCCTGCGTGAAGCTTCACTGACTGAAGCTGGGCTCTGCATGGACACTATTGCAGCATGAAGGTACTCGAGTGACTCCTCCTGACCTCTCCATTGCTCTCATACTGTAAGACGACATTTTCAGAGTTGTTCCTCCTCCACTCGAGTTGAAAGTCTTGTCTTCAGCCACATCAAATGAGCCAAACCACCAAGCTCACCTAACTTTCACTTTACCCTGCAATTCACATACCTTTTCATGGCTTGGCTTTACCAGGTTCTTGCACAACCGCATTCGCTTGTCTAAGTTACCATCCTTGCGTATTTCCCTTTCACTTCATTACCCCCTGCTTTCCTACTTGTGTCTTTTACTCTGTTGTTTTTACTCCATTTCCTTTTCCTGAAGTATCAGTCCTTCCACAACCCCTTATCCATAGCCTTCTCTCCATTCTATCATTCCTTCGTTACCATAAAATGCCATGCTTCCCTCTTTCCAAATGTTGATGCTTTCTAAGAAACCCCTTTACCCTGATAAGATAAAAAAAGTTATCAGTCTTTCTTCAGGCAAGTCTTGCAATTGTTAAATTTATGGAGGGGGGTTGGAGAAAGCTGGGGGGTGCGGTTTGGTTTTGAACTTGAGCAACACTTCATGCCAATAGCTTTTATAGACAAACGACATGCTAATAAAATCCAGTCAAATTTAAATCAAGTGTCCAGTGGTCTTAGGACAAGCTGCTTCCTCCACGGTACCAGAATCTCACCTAGAATGCCTGAAAAAAGGACTGGACTCCACCAGGCTTGTTGCTTACAACCAGGACACAATCCACCACCACGGCCACCAAGCATTTATCACTAAATACCCTGCACACTCACTTCCGCACCTGTCCGACAGCCAAAGTTAACAAGACAACAATTAACATGCGTCAGATCACGTAACAGGGGAGGCATTTATCCAGACACAGGATACATTATTATGCTGTAGATATTTCTTTTTTCCTCCGAAAACATGGCTACGCTAAGCATTGCTTCCCCAGGCACAAGACAGGCCACAGACTCTCTTCCCTGCTCTGCAGCAAGTTTGGAAGCTTAAGAGGTGAAAGATATCTAGTTACATCAACTGGGACCGCTGAACAGTGGACAAAGCGTGGTGCTGTCTCAGGGTGATAAACAAGCCCGGCTGCAGGAGGAACAGGAAGAAGGAGTCAAACCAACAGAGCTTTTGGCAGGTAAAGAAAAATTAAGAGCCACAAAGGAGCTATGCTAGAAGCTCGAGAATGATTCAGAACAGCTAGGGAGCCTGCCGCTATAGAGGCTGTTGCTATCATAGCCTTGTAAAGGGTTGGAGTGGCAAAGAGAAGTCAAGCAGCTCTAGAGAAGCTGTGGGAACACACAGCAGCATGGAAAGGAGTGCTCACAATCCCCTAGACGAGGCTGTGGTCTGCTCCCAGCACTGGCAGGACTCTATTACGGGCAAATGTAACTAGCTGGGAACACGCCAAGTAAATTAGGTGTGGTATAGGCTGCGATAGTAAGGGCTGGAGAAACAAGGGCCGAGGCCACACTGCAGCCCGTGCTTTGCAGAAGGTGCCTGCTCAACAGAAAGGACATCAATAAACAAACCAAAGAAACAGAATACACATAATTTTTCAAAATAAGCCTGAGACTTCTCATCACATGGGGATAGCATCTTATCTCTGCCTGCAGGGGGACTATTTGATCAGTCCCAATTCCACCTCTGCAACTTCTCCTACCTTCCCACATTATAAACACATGAATATTCTGTTTTGTGAGGCTTAAAGTAATAGTCCCGGCAACCGTCCCTCCAGGTCTTTGATCAAATACATGGACTCTACACCTAGAAAGACAACATCACTGGTGACAGAGAAACTTTTTGCTGTTGCTGGCATTGGCTTGTTTTTTAAACATTGCAGAAGCGGATAAGGCACAGAAAAGTATCTCACATTACATAATACAAACATTGCAAGGCAAGAAACACTACTCTTACGCCTACCCCCAAGGAAAGCCACTGCAGCTCTAAGCTTCGAGCTCGTCTTCTGATGTTGGGAGGGAAGGATTAATTCTGGCTACCCCTGGTAGAAGAATATACAAACAAAAGACAGTATACATTTTTATGATGATCTTGCCACAAAAAAAACCCCACTGCTTTTGTTAGAAAATGGACATAAGTGTTCTCTGTTTCAAGAACACACACTCTGTATTTTCTCAAATAACTTCCGGGACTTTTTTTTTTCCTTTAACCACCACTGAAAGCTTTTTAACACAGAACACAGTTAAATGAGAATAAAATGGCTGTTTTGAACAGGAAGATGAAATTACACTTTTTTCTTTTTCTCCAACAGAAAGAAAAGAAGATGAAAGACAAATCTAATTTTCTCTCATTACAATCCATTGATGCACAGATTTTTGTTAATTGCTTCCCTTATGGGTATAATCTAAACATTTAAAACTATAATAAACCTAGGAAGCACCACCAGAAAATAAAAAGAAAATTGAGAAAGAGCTTGGGGAATCTTGTAGCAAATTTTTCAATAGTTTCCCAACATCCAAGAAGCTGGGGTGCACGTTACAGCAAGAGAAACAAAAACACAACGGTTGGGTAAAAGGACGCACAGCAAAGGATATTACCACCCTGTTTTCCAGGCCTGACATCCAGAACACTTAATGCACCCGAGTATGGTTTGGTGGGAAAGGGAATATGAGAAGTTGTTCGACACATGTGCTAGCAAAGTGAGATGTACTAAAAATTTCTCTCAAAAAAAGTGCATCTTGAAATAGTTCAGCGGTAATTTATCCCGCAGAGCTCCAAGAGCCCAGCCCCTGGTGTTTCGCACTTCCAAGACTTCAACGCCTCTGGCCACCCAGCCTCCGAACCACCATCCTGAAACACAACAGTAAAGATTTAAACAGACCAACTGGAAATTGCCCCCACTAGGCTAAAGACCTCGCCGTCCTTACTAGGTTTTGAGAATTTAATGAGCACACAAGGTATAAAAAGCAGCAGGAAAAAAAAAAGCTAACAGACCTAGTCTCTCCCACCCCCACAAGGTAACCTTTACAAATATCCACAAATCCACAGGTAACTGAAGTTAAACGAAAAATACAAGACAGATTTAAGGCATTTCCTCAGTCATTGAAACAAAATGGGGGATTTCACAGCTACAAGAAGTTGTGGGTTTTGTCTTCATGCTCAAACTTCTACAGCAGGGATGGTTTTTGCTTCAAGTAGAGCCTTTTATAGTACATATTCACACAATGTAGTATTTGATTACCTGGGGATGGGGAAATTGGTGAATATGTATTTTGTCCACACATTCAATAGTCGTCTTAACCTATACTGGACTGACTTCACTCAGGAAGAAGGTGGGATTTTTACCATTATCATCACTCCTTTCCCCCATTCCAGATGTTTATTATTGAGGAGAAATTTAATAGAGGATTGCTTAAAATACCAGGGCTAGGTTCAACAACCTGAAGCTCACAAGCCGTCTTTCAAGGCAAGACCCTAGCACAGTCACAACATGAAGAACGTGAAGGATGCTTCACCGCTGTCCACTCTCCTGTTGCCTGCCTGGCTCCAGCTAAAGAGAAAAGCCTGGTAAAAACTCATCCCATTCACTGTTTGAAATTATAGGCTTGCGAACAGAGCCTGAAAGGGTGCCGCTGTTGGGGGGAGCAGTATCAGACTACAGACAAACTCGGCTAAGAGGACAAGAGGACAACACTGCTCGTACCCTCTGCAACACACTACATATGGGAAAGCAGCATTCTGCCTAAAGCCAAGTCACCTGTCAGCCTGACTTCTCTTTTGGTTCACACACTCCCTTTCATTATTTTGTGAAGAACTGCTGTTGGCATAAAGCATGTTCTTCACAAGTTCAGGAGAAGGAGCCCAGGATCACCTGCTTATTACAACATTTCTCCTAAAAAGTACCCCACACATGCAAGCTCGGCTCAAGGCTTAGACCCTAGTCTTTTGGGGTGACAGAACAGGATTTCTTGGACGTTCACTGCAAGATATTGTAAAGAGACTTTCCACCTTCCAGGATCTGTTCCATGGACCTGAGTGCTTAACACCTACAAAACTCCAGCACTCAACTACAAAACTGTCAAACCATGTGCCAGTAAATCAGAAAAGAATACAGGAGAAAAAATTCTGGAGGGCTTGAATTATCACTATCTTTAAAGATCACTTAAAAAGAAAAACCAACCCACTTTTTTGTCATTCAATGAAAGTTAGTTCCAGTACAGTCTAGGAGTCCCAGCACCGCTCAAACTCCATAGTGTCCATAGAAACATTGACAAAACAGAACAGTTTGCACAAAAGGAGGACAAACAAAAGGGATGGGGAATCGATGACTTGTCTGAGCACACACAATGAATTACTGTGGCATTCCAGTCCAGGTCTCCTAAGGCCCAGTTCTGTTTCCCCACGTCTCTCATTCCATGCTGGTCCATCAATAGAGACCTCTTTCTCCACAAAGCAGCAGGGAAAAAAAAAAAAAAATCATCCTGTGGGGCCAGAAAGGAAGGCAGACTTAGTAATCTCCTGCACGTTTTGTTAAGCCAAACTAAATCGGTTACAAGCTCACCTCTAAAAGCTAATATAAATAACTAACAAGTACATCTTTTCATAGGCTATGGAAGAACATGTCTAACCCAGTCGAATACAGCCTAACTTTAAATAGTCTAACAGGACAGCATGTTACGCATCAACACATCGCCTTCTGTGGGAACCCGCAGGGTAGCTGAAGAGCAGACCTCCAACAGCAGACACTTGTCTTGACATCAACCACTGTTGCATGAAACTCAGCTTGCCTCTAATGCCATTTTCAAGGGGACAATGCTGTAAGGATTGGACATTAAATCAACTACACCACTCTGTCAATGCAACACTAAGGAACACGAATTTTGCTTGGGAAATGAGGTAGCTGCACTACAGAACAGCGTGGGGGCGTGGGGGGAGAGAAGAGGAGCCCCCATTGCAGCACTCCCATGCGAAACAGCAGCACTTGCTGCAGTGAGGAGGTGATTTCCCACAGTGCCCATGCAAGGTCACTTGCAGGTGAAGGTCATGGCCACCCGAACCCTGACATATTCCTAGGACCATACAATGGGCACCGATAATTCGGAACCACTTGTGCCCATTTGTCCAATCACACAGGTGAACCTTCAGACACAACACCTTCACCTTCCTCAAGGAGGAACAAGCTGTCACTTTTAAATCTCAGTGATCCATATGTGGCTTTTAAGGTGTCTTGGACTCAATTTCTGTAAGAGGAACAGGGGGAAGAAAAGCATTAAATCCCTACTTTCAAGTCAAATCTATAAAAGAAACGGAGTGTCAGATTCCGGGTGACAACTGCCACGCAGTAGGAGGTGAATCATAACCTGGCACAGGTAGGCTGTCATTTGGTCCAAAGTAGTTAACATAATCAATATTTACAGATTAATATTTTTTAAAAGAAGAGTATATGTCTGCCACTAGAAGGATTTGGGGACTGCTCTTAGAATATGAATAAAAGCACCAGGTGAAAACATCACATTCTCCCCCAAGAAATAAACATATCTCCTAACCTCCACACGCAGATTGACACTTACTGTCTGAAACTGAAAGGCCGGGCAACAAAAACTCCGACTGGAGGAGGCACACGCTCCTTTTGTGTTTATTATACAACAAACTGAAGAAACCAAGTCGGAGAACCAAGCACGACTGTTTTACAATACTAGTACAGAACTGGCTAGAAGCTCCGACTGTGCAAAGTGCTGGACCGACACAAAGGCGGCCTCTGATTCCAAGGGCTGCCCAGCGAAAGCTATCGCTAGAATAAATCCACTGCCACCAATACCCCGTTAAGCAAGAGGCGACCACTCCGTCAGGGGAGCGTTATCAAACTTGTTTATAAACATCTGAAAGATGTACCACACTATTATGCAACTGTTAAATATGTTCATATTTCCAGCATGAAAACAAACACTGAAGAACTCCTAAGGGATGAATCTCTGAGAAGCACCAGATAGATTGCAAGCACACGAGTTTATTACTCGGATGTTTCTGATAATTTCGTGCTTTAACGGCTGCGCCAGTGAACCAGAGCTGGTGCCAAAGGTCTCAAATTTGTAATGGCAGTAATATCATTTTCTGTGCACCCTATGTATTATCTGCCTAAGTAATTTTACCAAACAGATTTATAAAACTTGTTGTTTTTTTTTTACAATACCCTGCCTAGAAATCAAACTATATTAAAAATTAAGAAAGTTAAAGCACAACGCACCAATTACACAAATAACTGGTTTTCAGGGCTGTAACGCTCACCGCAAGCTCTCCAAATAAGCTTTTGTTTATGGTTTTGCTTTAAATACCTAACCTAGGCTTACCTATGAAAAGGCCTGATATTTGCAAATTAAATCAAGACTATCCCCATAATTTTAAATCACCAAAGAAAAGCTCGCAGACACATCTCTGCAGATCAAATAGGAGAACTTATAGCTGATTTAATTCAAACTCTGTTACTGCCAAACACCCGGCATTCCAGAACTAGTAAACTGCGTATCCAATTATCGCTTGCACAGTTCAAGGGACTGCATTTAAACGAAGATTATGAACATGAAAAGGACTTGAAAGGCCTTTTTACTAGAAAAATTAGTGTGGAAAGTGACAGTTGCTCAGGGAAAGTGCTTCTGAAAATATTAATAGTTTTACTACGAGCTGCTTTCATAAAGATTTAGATTTAAAGGACATGACTCAGTAGTTTTCTTCTTGTTGCCCTTTCCCACCCACGACAAGGTAACCTACGCCACTCCAAAAAAAAGGAAAGTGCCAAACATTGAGAAACAAGGTTTTTCCTAAGGACGGCTTTGTGTTGGAGCACAGCAGCTGTGTCCTCAAGCTGCTGGACCTCCCATACTCCCCTCACGCCCACGCAGCACACGGCAAGCCACAATACAAGTGTCTTCTTGAGACACTCTGCTTGGACAGGTCTGCTGACAAGCTCTATGCAACAACAGGCTACGTAATTCTGCCGGTACTAAGGGAGGTAGTACTGGGGGCACAAAAAAAAGCTAAGCTGAAAGAACCAACCACCCACCAACCACAAAAAACCCCCCAAACTACAGTGGAATTCAGAGGCACAAGCAGAAAAAAAAATCAGGATTTTTCTTTAGGGAGCAGACTCTTCAAAAAGGGTTGGACATGCTGAAACACCGTCATTTATGGAAAAAATGCAGCCAGGCAGGTTGACTTTGTGCAAACCCCACAGAATTTTATCAACCAGTACATCCAAACACCCCTTCCTTCCTTGACACTTGTGTGCTCAGTTACCTCTCCCAGAGCAGATATTGACCAACACATCGACCTTTTGTTACAGCTGTTGAATTGTTGCCTCTTAAATGCTGCCTCTCAATTTAATAGGATGGTAAACCTGGCAATGCTTTCAGGCTTCATTTGGCCACAAGCGTTCTTCCCATAAACAAATCGAACTGAATAAAGCCTTAAAAACTCTTTCAGCATCTGGAGTAATAAGGCAGCAGAAGGGATTTCAGCATTCCTGAGTGACCAGAGTAACGTGGCACAGGCTCTAATATTACCATCTTATCTCTGAACAAACAACACACCAGCAAACTGAAGCACCACGTAGTAATAGAACTTACATTTCAAGTTTAAAATAGCATTTTGAAGAGGCAACATCCATCAAACAAGATCCATCAGGCAAACATCACATTTCCAAATAAATCTTTATGCAGAAGTTTCAAACAAGCAACAGCTATGCTCCTCCGTAATCTCAATCCCAATGACTGTTACCAAATGATTTCCGAATGTATCACTTGCAAAGCAGAAAAAGCATGGAAGTATTTAACGCAAAGGAGGTCAAACGCAACTCACTCGGCATAATTTTACTATGATAGACAGGAGGAAGAAGAGTGAAGGAAAATGGCTACAAACATTCCTGACTTAAGTTAGTACACAGCAGACATACCTGATATATTCGACATAATATAACCTGCCTACAGCAACATCCACTCCAAGAACATTCCCTGGGCAACAAAATTAATGTTTGACACCACTTCAGAGATTGAAAGATAGTTCTTTCACTTCAAAACCACTACAAGACTTTTATTCAGGTTCTGGCTTCAGTGCACGAGTTGAACTATACGCGTGCTAGGACAATGCACAAAAGCGCATTTCAGGCAACAATGGAAGCACCACGTTCTCGGAGCTGGCAAGAAAACCTTTTTCACTCAACTCGTGCTAGGCAGTGTTTTTCTTCAGGAAGAAGACGTACAAAGAAACACACAAAATATATGCAAGCTAAAACCTCGTCGCGTTTCATTTGTATTACAGATCCTATGCTGCTAAAAATCAGGATTTTTCTTCTACCTCAACTAAAGCCTTTCAAGCAGACCAACATAAACGTTCCGCTCGATGTGACTGCACTTCTGTGCATAGAACACACCATAAGCCCAGATTTAGCCACAGATTTGTTCTCATATTAAAATCCTTTCGAGATTTCCTGCCAAGCGATTCAGTACTTAATTTTGCCCTTTAAGGTGGGCTATCTTATGAGAATCCTCTAAGACGCAGTGACACTCTGGACTACTTTTTTCTATCGCATTTCTGGTCATAATCCAATAGCTTGGCTTCCCGCTCTGCTCCTCCAGAAGTTATTGCTCCCAGATCAATTTGGTCACTTTGGTTTTCACACCAAACTTACCTTGACTATAAAAGCAAAACCCCTATTTGATGTTGGAAGGGTTCAACTTTTTCTTCTGACTTGATCTATTTAGAATTAATAAAAGACATGCAAGAGGATTGAATTTATTTTCTTAAAGAATCTATCAAATTTATAAGCCAATGATGATCTTGAAAATATATCGTTTTACAGAAACTAATATGAAAATTTGTATCAGCTTTTAAAGGCTCTCGCCTACGTGCATTGTGATGCACCCAGGAGAGATTTTTTGTCGTTGTTGATTATCGTAACACCCCTACAGGGGAAAAAAGTGAAAACAGAGGGAGAAGGAAGGGAGAAAGGAACACTGTTGCTTCCAACAAATAACCTTCGAGAACTTGCAAAAACCAGAAAACATGGGGCTTCTCCCAATACTTTTTTATAGAAAGGCTGCTGAAATTAAGAAACATACAACCCGTGCACTCACAGAAACTCAAAATGTCTTTTCAACGTAAGCCAAGCAACAAAAGAAAAATCCCATGAAGTTACACAGGAAAAAACCCAACATCGCTTATTACTGAGAGACTGTCATTTCATTTTCTTATTTTCCTTGGAGTCGCGAGTCCTCGCACTATGTGGCATCCGAGTACACAGACCTATTACTTCAGTATCTTGCAGTGTCCTCACTAACAGATGTTCCCCCCCTTTCTCCCTTGCACGTACTTCTTCAAACTTGCAGCTAATCAAAAGAAGTTTCTGGGCTCTTAACTTCCATTTTTAGTGCTGGCCTACTTTAAAAAAAAAACACCACAGGGAAACCAGCAATAGTAAGACATGCTGGGGTTTTTTTTGTTTGAAAATGAGTAAAAGGAAACAGTATCTCTGTTCCTCCCTTGATCAGATTAGTGAGGCAAACAGGGTTACAGACTCTCGAGAGCTGTTAACAATTCACCCAGTCCAGTATAATACAGAGAAGGAATGCAGTTGGGGGAAAAAAAAAAAATAAGACAACCTGCAATTAAAACAGGCACGACGTAATAGAAAACCACACCGGAGCTGTGGCACCCCAGGGCAGTGGTGGTAAGACACCTTCCTTCTGACTTCCAACTTCCCTCTGCCCAATTCTGTTTCACTGAATTTATTTAAGTTCTTGATCTGTGACTTCCTGAACAAGCAGGTATCTGTCAAATTCCCAGGCTTCATTTATTAAGTCCACAAACAGCCATCTGCAAAGCCAAGAGCGGGATTTTTCAGAGCCCTTCGTTACTTATATCACAGCTATCAATTTTTCCAGCCATCAAGGATGAAGGGCTGATAACAAAACCTTGACAGGCCACGTGGAAGCAGCTGACTTTGAGCAAGTAAAGCCTGTAACTGTGTACACATCATCAGTACGCACTGGGTATTTCTGTAAAAACTATCCTAGAAATAAAGCCCAGATCTAACTCTGGCCTAGATTTCCACTGTCCTCAATCTTCCTTACTTTTTCCATAAGAACTAGATTGCTTCAGGCCCACATACGTCCAAGATGTCTGAAGACTGCGTGACAAATGAAAAAAGGGAACGCAAAAACTCCGGCGTTACATCAAGAATTACGCAGATCCCATTATCGTGAGGTTTCACCTGGCTAGATACCACAGTGAGCACAACCACGCTGCATCAGGAATTATGCATATAAAGCAGTCTGCATCCTAATTTAGTGAGGTGTTGGAACAGACTGCCCAGAGAGATGGCTGAATCACCATCCCTGGAGACATTCAAAAAATGTGTAGACGTGGCACTCCAGGACATGGTTTAGTACGCATAGTGGTGTTAGGCTGATGGTTGGACTTGATCTCGGAGGT
This sequence comes from Psophia crepitans, assembly GCA_013399095.1. Classification (NCBI taxonomy): domain Eukaryota; kingdom Metazoa; phylum Chordata; class Aves; order Gruiformes; family Psophiidae; genus Psophia; species Psophia crepitans. The sequence goes on from VWZZ01003506.1 coordinate 179,854, forward strand.
CCTTTCCAACCTTAGGGATTCTACGATTCTAATGTTTGGGCAAACATGCTTTCACAATGACAACCAGGGGCTTCCTCTGTCTTGGCAAAGTCTAAACCGAGGCCTCTAGAAAGCTGATTTGCTGAGCTCTTTTCAGTATCTTAAACCCTAGGACAAGAGGAGAGACTCTCTCTTCTCAAATAACCCCTAACTGAACTGGCACCAAATGCTCCCTGGCATCTGTTTTGCAGACCGTACCCCCAGAGAAGTTCAGCACTGTCATCATGTTCTACCTAGCCTGCAAATCATTTGAAACCAGAGAAAAAAAACCCGTGGATTCGCAATTCCATCACGAGTGAAGGAACAGGGGATAAATGAGGTTACAATCCCTGCATCAGTTCTGACGAGGAAGGGACACGCTTTCACTCACTGTACAGAAAAGCAGATGTGCAGCCCCCACATCTGTACTGCAGCTGCCTGCACCCCTTCTGCATTCTGCTGAACCTCCAGCAGTCAAACAAATGCATTACATCCAATTTTAAGTGAACTTCAAGTAGGAGCGAGAAGAAGGAAAAAGTGGTATGGAAGGTACCCTTGGCAGCAGTCTTAAAGGACAGGCATTTACAATTATGCGATCATTTTAACAAGGTACCTTTCCTTCCTCTGAAGCATTTCTGTCCTCTGCACACTGCAGCTTATGCGATGTGCTCAGCAGTTCTATTTATAAAGACGTGACTCACCTTCGAGCTGTCTGAGACAATGAACCTCGTCCACTTTCTCTTAAAAAAACAATAACAAAGGAAAAATATTGTGAAAATCGAATCTCTTCTAAAGTTCACCCCAAAACCCTGACAAGACTCTGAAGACAACGCAATACTCAAGATTCAGAATGCTCAACAACAACGTGGGGGATCTCAGGCGAGCAGAGGAGAGCCGCTTGACCAGAGACTGTCATCCTGATTCCGCATGACACTGCCATATGCCTAGCAATGGCGGCAGGGATGAGAGGATCCAAGACCCTATCTGCACGCAGAACATGATTTTGAAGGTACTTCCAATGGTCAGACAACTTAAACAGCTTTTTTTTTACTGCAGCCCCTGAAGTGTATTGTTATGTTGCTTTTACTGTTACATTGAGGACATACCTTTAAAATAAGAAAAATAAGAAAGAAAGCATTGAAGCTTAGCTGGAAAGTTAGGTAGACGTGTCCCTAGAGATCTCTCCTCTGAAGTCTGGGAAAAGACAGGCTCTAATCTACTCTGGTACTCCAGAGACTGTAAAAGAGAAATACTTTGCAGATGGTGTTCCTGAGGGGGTGTGGAAAGCAGGGAAAACTAACTTCTCCACATTCGGTCTTTCTACAACGCCTAAAGGTAAAAAGGAATCCGATTTCTCACACTTCAAATTAGACTTCCTCCCCACACACCCCTACTTAGCTCACCCCTGGCTGCTCCCTCCTCTCAGCTCCCTGGAAGGTATCCACGTGCTTTCTCTCCTCTACACCTCATCCCCTTCACCTCATCCCCTCCACCTCGGCAAAACCGGTCTTGTTGGCCACCTTGTCGCCAAAGACCCCCGGCCTTCACTTCCCAGCAGCTCTTTCCTCAGAAGAGCTCCTCATCAACTGTACAAGACGGAGGGGATTCTGTCTCTTTTCTCACCTGTGTAACAGGGTCAGAACAGCCAGACTCGCAGCCACCAAAATGGGTGTTCTAGTTAAATAACTCAGTGCTGCTCAGGTACACGTCCTTCCTTCCCCAGAAGATGGCTTGTGGGCTCCGTTTCAAGGACCTAAGTTGAAACTAGGAGTCCCAAAAAGTCGTAATGGCGGGGAAACAATTTATTGATTCATTATAGATACCAGCAATAGAGTGATTTGATAAACAGCATCACTTCCCCCTAAAAAGGGGTCAGTCTGATGGAATCAAGCAGCAAACTCTTATCCTGTCCTCTATTATGCCCCAGCTATTTCAGTTAATTGCAGATGATAGATCATCTACAGCAACGGCTTGTTTAAAATTATGTAGTCAACTGCATGCTCATAAAAATCATAGAAACGCCTTGGTTTGCTTTTTGTTTGTTTTAAAGCTCAATAGAAAAAGATCCATTTCTTCCTTTATGCAGACCTAATGCCCCAATTGGCAAAAATTTATAATCTCTCCTCAGAAAAGGCCAACTTGTGCTTCCCAAATTCCTCAGCTGTAAGTAATCTTGTGTGAACCACTGTGAAAGTAGTAAAATCCAGCTTGTCCTCATATGCACGCATGAACTGAAACGTCAGCATTCCTCAGTGAGGTCCAAAGTCGGAGAACGCCGCTCAGCACGCAACACGGAGGTCTACGTGCAGTTAAGTATGTGCTGAAGTGCTTTATGAAGCAAAGGGCCAAGACAGACCTCCTGAACAGAGGCCACTTCTCCTGCTCCCTGTGCGTTAAGTTGTAAAATACAGTTTTCTCGGATCCTGAGACTCCGCCATCAGCCTACACCAGAAGAATCCAAGATGCACCCTCCTGTCTCAGGTGTGGCAGGTACCACTGCTCAGTGGGCAGCGCGGGCTTATAGGAATGAAAGGCTCTCCAGCAGCTCTGTCATTGCCATCCTTTTCAGGAGGACAGAGTGGAAATCAAGCTCTCAAATCACCAGAGCTATTAAGAAACCAGGAAGCACTCCAGCTACCTGCAGACTCACACAGAACACAGGAAGAGTGTTTTGGTATTGAAACTGCAAAGGATGACCTTGAATTTCCTCCTCAGATGCAAAACCTCACTTAAGTACGCCTCGCCTCACAGTCGCTCTGACATTCCACACGCCGTCAATAAGATGTCCTTATTGCATTTGGTTTCAACGGGCAAGCCCTATGAATGGAAACTGAATCAGGGCAGAGTCAGTTCAACAAAATTTTTGCTTTGCTGCTGCCTAATTAGATGATGCCGACTAATCCTCTGCATTACTTTGCAGTGAAAGGAACCCAGCAGGAGTGTTAAGATGGGTTTTTAAAGAGCTAAAAGCCATGAATTATTTCCTTTTGCAGAAAGTATTTCTCTTGCTTTCATCAAGTGTTCTTTTCTAAGCTTATATTCTCCACAAAATGTCTCTGTGGTCTACAGCATTAGAAGTTCAAACAACACCATAAGGAAAGAGGGGAGATGAAGAGAAGAAAAATCTGGACACAATCTCCTACAAAATTTTCCATACAGAAGCGTCTGCAGTGAGAAATGATTTGCAGGACTGGCCTCCTGAGGTACCATTAAGTAAACAGGGACTATAAATTTTTGCTCTCCTCTTGCAAAAATGCAGATATGTGGCCAGCTCTAACCATTATGTAGCCCCTCACCAACGCACCAAGAATTGCTCGTGGGTTTGCAGCGAGGCATGCGCAAGCAGCCCTTGCAAAGTTCAGTCCCGGGCTGGTATAGTCCTGTTGGACTGAGAGAACCTCGACACACCTAACGCTACCAGAAATTTAAATCGAAAACCTTCTCATTGCTTTAATTTCCTCAGCAATCCTGCTAAACCACAGCTGCAAAATACACATGTTGAAAGCAAAAAGGCCCCAGAATCAACTGTTCAAGGATGGGAAATCATTATCCATCTTTTTTTAAAGCTTTAACAGAACGACATCATCAACTATCTCATTATGTGAGCTGATTCCTATAGCAAGGAGAATTCAACTGCTTAAGCCTTTTTTTCCTCCAAGCTTAGCTTGTTAAGTTATAATCAATTAGGAAACATAATAGCCCTACTGGAAAGGCAAGGCAAACAACAACACAAGCCCAGTCAGGAAGAGTCATTAAAGTGTCTGGGAACCCACGCTCCATAGGCACACATGTCAAGGGTTCTCCGTTTTCAGTGATGTCAGCCAAAGGAAAACAAAAGTGTACTTCGCAGTTGGTGAATTTTCAATGAAATCGCCAGTACAACTACCTCAACGCTCCAATGTTTTACCTTTCAGGATGCAGATTTCCCAAAACCTTTCAAATCTGAGCACTAGAAAGTGCTGTTACTTTAACTTGCAGCCTAACCTCTTCGGTGGCTTGAGATACAGATCAAGAACTGCTGCCTGCTGCTACCTATGTATGGGCAAGTCTGAAGAGCACCACCAACAACATACTTACGGTGATCGAAACCAGGAGAAATTCAGCCTCTATAGTCGGGATGCTCAAGGCCTCACATACCATATCAGATTCATGTCAGCTGCAAGACCGAGTGCTACATGGCATGTTGCATCTTCAACCCTATTGAAGAGTACTACTTTGGAAAGGACAATTTTTGAACCACAGCTTTATCCTTAAAAATAACTCCACATATACAGCCTTCAGCTCCACAGCATAGCTCCCAAGAGCTGTACAAGGTCAGATATGTCTCCTTACTTTAGTGACAAAACCAGGCCAACAGAACTGCCTACTTACTTTGATTACCTACCAACAGCTAATCCACTGGGAGCAGTACCAGGGCTGCAGTACTCGCTGCGGACAGATTTTCAAGTCTCAGGCTTACCTGAACATCAAAGTTGGCTCAGCAATCCTCTGTTACCAATACTCATGCAGAAATTGGGGTGAGGGACAGATAAGACAACAGGGGGAAGAGACAGTTGGGTTTAGAGAGCTCCTAGGTTTGTGCAAGGAAAAAAAACCCACCCACTCTACTTACACTGGAGACATAGTTGGTAAGGAAACAGAATGAAGAAACCCAAGTCCACACAGCTATTTTCAAAGTGTAGCCGCTTTCAAAACAACTTCTTAGATATACCTGCAGGTAAGCCTCTACACTGCACGTAGCTTTTTAGATCTCTTTTATTGGCAGACAATTTGGCAGTACCTACTACAATCATGCTCAGAAAAAAGGATAGATGCATACATATTCTTGCACACAATTAAAATAATAACTAGTTCCCATAAAGGGCATACATGCAGGTATGTGAAACAATAGCTGATGCAGAATAGCTGTACCTGAGGAAGTGTGCAGGCATTAATTAAGTCAGTACATAAATGCAGAAGATATGCTGCTGGAAATAACTTCTGCTCAAGGTCACTGGTGAAGTTGTTTCAGTGTAATTAATTCAACAGCATTTAGAATCACTTACTGCATAAAGCAACGATTCCTATGAAGCACAAAAGGCGGCCAATGACTGCGCATCACCTACAAACACAACACCACTATACCCCTCACCAGCATTAGCCATGCTAGGAGAGGGTTGACCAGATTCTGCTGAGTCCCCAGGGCAGCTCAGTCACTCTGCCCTGCAAACAGGATGGAGGAGAAACACCCCATGAAAGTCAGGACCTGCAATGCAGCTCCAGGGGAAAAAAAAATAACACAATGAATTAAGTTTAACATTCGCTGTTTCCTATGAGAGTAAATAGCATGTCTTCCCCCTCGGTTTTCAGGTGACGGGCACACAAGAACAAAATGGAACAGCAGCCAGGGGAAGATCACACACCTCAAAGTATCTCGAGCTGAACCAAGCACATGTCATAATTTCAGTGCATCTTATTCCAAACTGCATGTGACCTATTTTAGGCCACACTCTGCGTTGGCTATAATTAACTGTAATTTGTACAGATTTCCATTTAATACGTGAACTGCCTTGCTTAAAAAATAAGAAAGCAGGGCAATTGTTAAGTTTAAAAAAGTCAGAAACCCATTTTAAGTCAAAAAGTCAGACAAAAACTCATTGTACATCAAGTCTATATATCATTCTCTCCAACACAATTCCAGGGTAAGCGTTTTAAAGAAGCTTTTATGCCATCCCAAACCTTAGCACAAGGACAAAATGTGACTTCCTAGTCTGAAAAACTCTACCACCTCTTCAAGAAAAACACGTTTTAAAATTTGTTTTCTTAGCACCAAGTGAGACTGCTTAATTTCAGAAATTGTCCTTGCTTTGTAACGCATCCTTAAAAACATTTTGCAGACAACACTACAATAGATGCACCGAGTTACCTGAAGGAGAGAGTAATAAAGTAGAAACTGAAACAAAACATTCAATTGCTACACACCTCACCGCTCTCCTAAACTTTACCGTCTCCGCAAGCTCCCTGCACACTATTCCCCTTAAAACTGTCTCCTATAGCCCCCCCCCTTTCCCTTCACCCCAGTACTTGAAAGGAAAAAGCACTTGACCTCCAGTCTGTAATTCAGCTAACCGGCAGGTCTTCCCCAGCAATATTGCCTTGCGGGGTGCTTGGTAATGGAGAAAAAACGAGCTCTGGGCTGCCCGAGTCATTCTGGGCATAGCCGCGCTCCCGTGGCCACTGCCTCCAAGTTACTGGGGCACCTACAGAGAAAAAAGCCCAACATTAACTGAGCGTAGAGCTCATAAGCTTATCTCTGGGACCGAGACAGAAGATTCCGCCTGTAAACTTAAGTGCCATTAAACTCACAAGAAATTCAGCATGTCACTTTTCCTTGGTCCTTGTTTCACTTACAAAGCAGGCTATTACAGCTTTCCCACTTTACTCACTTATCTTGGAAATCGTTGCATGAAAAGCACACAATTAAAACAAGAACTTTGCTGTTACATAAAACACACTTTTGTTTAGGTTCAAATGAGATCCCCAACCCTGGTGAAACACGTACTTATTTGCAACTTCCCGTTCTCTCTATTTCCTTACTCAAGGTAACGCAACCATTTCTAGCCTCCCCTTCCGCTGCCACCTCCAGTGTCACACAAAATCCCAGGAGGGAAGATAAATAAAAGAAGGTTCTGTTTCAGAAACTCAGGCAGACATTCCCCTAGGGAAAAACCCACAAGAATAAACTTCTCACTCCTTTACATCCAGGCTTTCCTTTTTCTCTCCCTCTCAGACGCTCTTATCTACGCCACAAAGCCTTCTCTGTCCGTGAAGATGAGTTATCACAAAATTCCTTTTCATGGTCAACGTGACAAAGAAAACCAGAATACACTTACAAGGATTTTAATTAGAAATCAGCATACCGTACATTTCCAAATGGATAAATCTTCCTGCCCTACACCTCCAATGTTACCTAAATGTCATTTCTGGGCTTTGTACCCCTCCTTCCTTTGAAATTTTTATTTCTCCGATAACTTCTGAAATAGACAGCAGTTTGTGGAGCAAAGAAGAATAAGCTCATGAAATCTCTTGTAAGGAAGGAAAGCAAAAAAACCTCCCGGCGCCCTTATCTGTATCAGCACCCGCATAAAAACACCCGCCGGATTTCACTCCAACACATCCCTTCAACTAAGATTCGCTTCAAAAGTCAGCGTCAGGCTTTTGCCAAAAGTTTTCCTGCCTAATGCTGCAAAGCCTGGCTGCAATGACTTCAAACAGAAAGCAAGTCTGATGGTCTTGCAGTGCTGTCTGGCAAGCCTGAAGAGAGACAAGGGATGGAAAGACTGTTGGAAATGGAATAATTAGGTAGTAGGTGAGGTGACATTCAAGTAAAGGAGATATGATAAAAGCAGTAAGACACAAGACACCATTCTGACTTGAGAAACTTCAGTAACCAAGTTAACAGAGCAGAAATAGTCGTTGATGATGTACGAACAGAGTGAGGAGTACTTGGAAGCATTAGCTTTCCCTGGGTAGTTGTCATTCCTACTGCCCAGACAGACCTTTTCTGTCTCCCTGCAGCTTCAATTGCACCCGTTTTGCATTTGGCTTCCAAGGAAATTTTGTTCTGTTTCAGGAGAATACTCTTTTTCTGAGAAAACCAAGTTCCTAGGGGTGAATGAATAAGTACAAGCAAAGGTCCATGCAACATCCAGCTTGCAGCGTGTTTGAAATAAAGATTTTGAATCCATTCCAGCATCTAAAGTACATCCAGTCAAAACAATCACGAAGCTAAGGAGCTAATCACCAGTACTCAGCCACAGTCCAGGCAGCCATCACTGAAGTACGAGATACCAGCGTAAGAGCACTGCAGAACTGTAACAAGAGGTTTGGGCTCCGAAGCATCCGCCTCAACTTACCTCTGGGCTTAACTACACGCCAGCCAAACTACTAGGCCAGCCAAACTACTAGGACGTTCTGTAAAATGCCAGAGGACATGCACAAAGCTCTGTCAATTTACAGAACGAGTTCCAATGCACTGTAGATGCAGACAAGGCACAAGAGAAGATTCGAGTGAGACAATGCAGGGCTAAACAGCTGCATGACCCCAGATGCGCCCTACTCCTCTGTCGACGACGACTTAGCCCCCTCGCAGCAATTTGTAAGGCAGCCAGACCGCGCGAGCGGATCTTTCCTACAGCGCCAAGAGCTCTTGCGGCAGTTCGCCATCTGGTTGTTTCTGCTCTTCGCTTCCACATCACCCCACTTAGACACAGTGGCAAACGTTGTCCGGCTGAACAGTGTCACCATAACATCCACTTCCATCAAAAGTGTCATCCTAAAAAAAATTAAAGCGTGCGGACATAAGGAGAGTGGAGAGCAGGAACACAGAAAACACCAGAAATAAATATAAGCACTGGAACAAGAAAAGAAATGGGATATAGAGGTAGGAACCAAGGATTAAAAATTCATGGTAACAGAAGGGTAGTTCCCCGCTTGCTCACTCAGAGCTGTGCATCACAACATACTTAGTATGCCTGCTCATAGAAGCATTTAATGTAAAGGGACAGAATCATCCCCTTTCTGGAAAATGCTGCCGATTGGGCTTTATCCAAAGCGAAGAGCGTTAATTGCTTACACCAGCAGTAGAAGACGCCGCAGCAGCAGCAATCGCTGTCATCACCATTTTCTGCTCCTCCTCTTCGGTTTTCAGTTTTTCCCTGCTGTGGCAGCAGCTATTCCTTACCACTAGCACCCCTGAATAATAAGGATTACTCTTGTTTCTGACTGTTCTTATTAGAGCACTTCCAGCCACCATCACCAAATATGCTGTAGGGTTTAGTAAAGAAAAACGCCCCCTGAGAAGGCCCACCACTGGGAACGGACCGGGGATTTTGGCCTTCCAGTAGCATCCGCATCAGGATCAAAACTTCTACTAAAGACAGCAGCTATTAAAAAAGCATCCTTAGGGTCGAGATGCCCACTTGAATCTCTACACAGTTTCACCTTTCTGACAGTTGACCAAACCAGCGCTGCCTGTTTTGAATTACTGCTACCCCCTTATCTCTACTAAGATTTTTATCTAGCCAACCCAAAGAAATTCTCCACTGATGCGCACGTAACTGCCCTTCCACTGAAGTCGTATCAGGTTTTCAGCAATTTTTCTATGCTCTAGAGATTTACATGTCACACCGCAGCTGGGGCATTGCAGAATTCGGAAAACGGACGTGCAACGTAACGGGTGACGTGAAATGCTCAGAATTTTTCAGGCTTGTCCCAACTTAGAGTTTATTTCTCAATGGAAGAGATCAGCCGAACTCTGAGTAGCTACACACCAATTCCCTGTTACATTTTTAGTACCCACACCTTCCTGATAAATAACATGGCTGAAGCACGCTGATGATTCAAAGGACACCAACCAGTATACAATATGCAGTTTTCCAATTCTAATTTAGACATAGTAAAAGCAATTGAATTAAACACAGCAGATACATTGCTCGACAACAGTGAGCGTATCACTTCAGTCCTCCTAGAGAACTGAGCTACTCCAGCTTAAAATAGTAATAAACAACACCAGTCATCCCCCCTCATCCAAAAGTCCAACTTGATCTTGAATGTTTAGGGGGGGGTGAGTGTAAAAAATATTAAGCACTGATACTACAAATGCATCCCACCGAGCATGCAAAATACAAAGCAAAGACTAATCCTGTGATTAATCTTTGTTACACTTGTCCACTACCAACCGCTGAACTGCAGGATGGTTATAAAATCGTCTTCACTCAACTTTGGCCCCTCAGATAAAGTAATATATCCCAGAAATTAATGAATGCTCATAATTCACCCAGTGCCTTTAATCTTCAGCTCTAGCTAAGCTTTGGATTAGGTTTGAAGTAAAAACAAGTTCTTGCCCCGACAGGTCAAGCACATTCAGAGAAACCTCCACTACGTTGCTCTGTGATGGCTTCTTTGTGAATTTCTGGGATTCGTGAAGAAGGGAAAAGAACCAAGCGTAGACATTTTAAAATGCATTTTATCTGTTTCAACGAGAGACACGGCCAATTCTGCCATAGTCTCAAGCTCAGCAAAACCAGCCCGTAGCTCCTCCATAAAGGCTGCAAGTTGACTTACGCTCAGTTCACCGTCTCCTGCTCTCCTCCGCAGCACACTTCAGCCAAAGGATGCTCGGAGATGCTGACTAACACACAGGTACACAGCGCCAAAGGCCAGGAGAGGAAAACACTGTCTCTGCTTGCTAGCTTGCTTATGCTGCCATACTTCACCCATGTAAATTGGGACTATAAACACAACCCCCGTTTACATGGGAGCAATTACACCAACAACTTCAATCCTATCCCAGTCCCCACAGTCTTACCAATTCTTCTCAAGAGGAGTAAAAGAGACTTTCAGAGCTCAATGAGGTAAAAGATGTCCTCCGAGAGAGAAAAAAATTAAGCATTGATTAGCTATGAAATCCTGTAGCCTTCTGGAACCCTTTTTTAAACTCTATGCACACAAAAAAATTAGATCTCACCTGTAAATGGTGTTCAGAGATATAGAATGCTTTTTGTTGAGCTACAAATAGATTTCTGAGACAAACAGTAATCAAGGTGCAAGCTACTCAACCCTAGATTACATTTATAGCCCACGGGAAAAACACCTGACACCACTGCTGGGGGAGAATTCATCTTATCTTAAGGCAAGCATTAAAGGCAGGTCAGCTTTATCACCCTTGAGAGGTGCTTATTTGTCCACATCAGCTACAGAGGACGCCCAGAGGTAGCCACAGGTTGGGGCAGATGAACCCTACCAACGGCTTCTAACCCAAATAAATCCAGACCAGATGCTGAAATATTGTTAGGAAAAGCTCCAAGACTTGATACAAGAAAAAAGGTCACTTCAGTTCCTTATGCAGATCCGGCTGAAATGAAGGTGATAATTGAACCTAGAAATTGGCAGGGATGACACCAACCCAACAATCCCAACTTTAAAAAGCTTCACATCTAGGCTCTGAACAGCTAAATCGAGTGGATTCCAAACACAGCAGCCTTAGAAACAAAGAAAAATAAACCTGTGCAGAAGAACTTGTCTGCATAAAGTTACTTCTAGCAGAGCTGCTATACTGTCAAATTTGGTTATCCAGGGACAAAACCCAGCTCATTCTTTGCCTTGAAATCCTGTCCTTTACGCTAACTGTGAAATCAAAACGCTCTCTTCTCCCAACCAGTGGTGTGTTCTGCTGTTTAACAGTCTGTTTGCATTTAACAAGACATGTTTAACAAACACCTCCAAAGTTTGCAGGAAAGAACCAGTAACTGCCATGATTTGTGTCTCTTGTTCACTTTATGTTCCAATATTGACGTTCATGCTAAAAATATTAATTCGTTTTGCTCCCATGTGACTAAACACTTGCTAATCTGCTACTTTTCAAGAGTCAAAACAGCTCTCTGCTATTCTCTCGAAACATCTCCTCTCGCTGCTGTCAGGCACTCCACAGGACCTATACACAGCCTGCAAACGTTTTCTAGCTAGGACAGGCATCCTTACGAATCCGAGTAAAACGAACCCACAAAACAGCATTCGATGACACCTGAAAAAATCTGAAGTTAATCCTCACTGTTGGTGACAGGTGGACCCTGGCCACAGCATCTATGAGAGTATCACCAGGTGAGGTAGGAAGCAGAGCAGTAAGTTATTGAGCAGCAACAGATGCTTTTGAGGATGCATTACCTCATTCTCCTCCTCTTTCGTTCCCAATTGGATCCACGACATAAAATCCGCATTATTCGTAAGAGAACAAGCAAATGAAGTGCTAATACATGCACAGCACAGGAAAAGCAGAGGGACAGAAAGACATCTCCCTACTTTCTCAAAACACCACCCCCAACCCAGCTTTTTCCCCCCCCTGAAGAGCATCTGCACTAGAGCAAAATATTAAAAAGAACACACCCAAACAAAAAGAGTCCCACTAATTTAACAGAGAAGGGAAAACCACACGTTTTAGGGGACCTTAGAAAGACAGAGAGATGCTTTTCAAAGCACTCAAGGGCCACAGAGGTTTCCTTTCCCCTTCTCCCCCACACCTAATCTCTCTCAGTTGTACATGCCGCAAACACATGAGCCTCAGAATATAATGGAACAATTGTGCTAAGGAACAAATTTGTTCTTTTCCTTTATTAAACGGGAGAGGGGGGAGGTTTCAAAACTGTTATGAGATGAGAAAGCAAACCAATATGTGGTCCCAACAAGTCCTCCCGACAGCACACTCTCTCTGCAATGTGTAACCAATCTCTCACGTCCTCACACATCCTCAGTACCGCCACACAGCCAGGCAGAAAATACACCCAGGCTGAACCTGCCGTGTCAGCATTCCCATTTACACACAGCTGGAGAAGGGACTTAAACTTCAAGAGCAGTGTTGCACCACAGGCGTGGAATTCACAGCAGCGCTAAAAAAGTCTGTTACAAACTTGCATGGGATAAATGATCTCAGCAGCGACTAACCCAAAATGCCAGACATCAAAGCTTGTTGACTGACAAATACTCTGTGGTGGAACTACTCCGAGAGTTCAACACAGATGTGAATCTGTAACATTCCTGACAGAAGGCAAAACCACAGCTCTAGCAACAAAATGGACTTTGATCATAGGAAAGAGATGCCTAGAGACCAGCACAGCCCACCAAACTAAAAATGATTAAAAGGAAAATTGAACACCTAAACCGAAGTTGATGGCAGAAGTCAAAGGGTAGGAAAAAAGGGAGAAGGTCATCCTGTGTATTACTTGTAATAACATATTATTTTAATGGAAAGCAATCGTTAAGAACGTGGCACTCGAATTTGTAAAACCTATTAAACTAGTGCACTACAGTCTTAAACTACCCACAGGAGTGATTCCTTATTCATGGATTAAGCACCCTAACTCAAAGACAGCGGTGAAAAAATTTTGATCCACAAGTTCCTTCCCCAAAGCTTAAGTAAACCCATCTTTACCAATCCACTCCCACAAATCCACAGAGGCCAGAAAATCCAACGAAGCAATTCTTTAGCCACAGTAGCAGCAACTTAAAAACAAGTAAATCAAACAAAGCAGATAAGCAACAGATACTCTTCTCGAGCAGCAAAGTATCTTCGTTCATAAATTGCTTTCATTTTTCAGAGACCCCTGAGGACAGGTCTTCAGGGTGATTTTAGCCTCTTATTGTAGACTCACACTCTACTCCTGTGAAAATAAATACAGCTAAGGGATTTGATGAGGCTCCTGAAGTATATCTATATATAAAAACAGCGAAGGGATCCACTGCTTAAAGAGTACGAACCATTCTTCCGGTGTTTCTCAAAGACGAGGCTCTCGTTCTCAGCAACAGCAGTATCTGAAAGTTTGCGTGCCCACAACCTAGCCTGGCTGTTCACATCTACACACGTGTGTATGCGCACACTGCAATTACTTTTTTTCGGTATACAAATATAAACAAAACGTAGGACTCCGTGTGGGCATAAGCAGCATTTATAGAATCTGAGGTTGCATTTGGAAAACCCTGATCTGCAATTATCACATTCTCGTGTCCTACACAGAGACCACATTCACACATACGGTACACAAACCCGCTCTCAAACTTGTCCGTAATTAAATCAAATGGCTCTATTATGAAATTCCAGCTTACAGGTTTCATACTTTTTGAATTCAAAACTAAGCTAAAATGAAAAAAACACATAACAGGTGAGCATTCACCACACAGAGCTGCATTTACTGCTCAGCCTGCAGTTAGAGAGCATCCTTCCCATCTTCTAAAATGGTAGAAGTAAAAAAGGATCCGTGGGGAAATAAGACGTTCAAAATACCTCCTAGGGGAAAACCAAAACAAAACACCCCCAACACAAACACTACTTCATTGATTCACCTGAGAATCAGAACTTACTTCATTTCCAGACACCCACATTCAAGCCACGAATCACCACGTTTGGAACGCTGCAGTTCTAGTTCCTATGACAATATTGACGCCTCTGTGCTCCCCAGTCTTACATATAAAGGTATTCATTCAAAAATAAACAAACTATTTATGGGGATGGGGGGGAAGTCTAGGCAAGGTGACACTTAAAAGAAAACACTTTTCCAAAAGGCCGGTATAAGATTCAAAACCTGCTGAAAACACAACAAGAAAACAGTCAATCCATCCCGGGAGCTATTTTTTCAACAGGACCCCTCTGAACTTTTGCGTGCTCCTCTCTGTACTAAAACTTCACTTCCTTGGGATTTTCCCCCGACTCTCCCAGGAGGCTTCCCCCTTTCTAATGGCAGCTAATGCAGAGGAAAGGGAATTTCTCATTTTTGTTTTATTTTTGCCTGAACATCTGTTTGCCTCCCTCTGAAAGGATACACTGTTACCCACACACATCCGGTCCCAGCCACTAAGCTCTGCCACAGTTTAAACAGTTTTCAAACTGAAAATCCTCTGCATCGCAGGAAAAAAGGGAGCACCTCCTACTCACTGGCAGTATTCTAATGCGACATCATGCATATCCCGGTATTCTGACTGTTTCTCCCTCGATTTCACAAGAAAAACCTAAAATAAGCTTACTGCACAACTGAAGTACTCAGTCATTGTATGGTCCTCTGCAGAAAGCATCAGACTGGCATTTTGGTCTCTAGGTGCGAGGCGACAAGCCCGAGCCTCGAGGAAGCAGCACACTATCTTTGGAGAGAGTTTCACCCACTATTCGGGGACTTATCGACAGTCACACACCAGGACAGGTTTGTTTGGTTTTTTTTTTGAAGAGTTTCTGCTAAATTCAGCAATGTGAAGTCAAACCCACGAGTGCTTAAGGTGAATCTCATTCGAAAGACAAGATGGACTTCTTCACAACTGGCAAGATACCTAGCAAGTCCTCATGGCTCTCAAAAGCTCATCTTGGAGGATTAAAGCTATGGCGATCTCGCACTCGTGCAGAGGTGCTCGCTTGAATCACACGTCTTCAGTCTCATCCGTGCAACCTCCCTAAGTCTGCCACAACTACAGTAGAAACAGCATCTCAAAAAGCACAACAGCAGAAGTCGAAACAAGCGTGCCAGGACTACAACTTGGACCTGTGTAAACAATCAATGGGAACAAAAAAATGAACGAGAAATCTGACAATTCCCATTATAGTTCACACTGCCGTACTGCGTGGGAGTATCCCAGCCTTTTAAATGCATTTATCCCAGTCAGGCAAGTACATGTTCACATCCCTGCTGTACAGAAGTGTCCACAGAAGTGGAGTTTCTTTTCTTGGCAACAAAGATTCCTCAGGCAATGGAATAAACTAGGTTAAAAATTAAGGCTTCGTTCATGTGAAGCGCAGGGGTCGCTCTCCCAGTCCATGCCATCTTACAGCAGCACACAGCTAATTTAAAAACATTGCTGTCTGTCTCCTTTGGTATATTTTTAACATGCCACTGATCAAAGCACAACAGAGTAAACATTAATAGATGGAAATTACCTGTTCGCATGTTGCCCGACAGAGAAAAAGCACACCACTCGCTCATCTCCATGAGAAACAACTGAGCTGCACGGTCTGGGACTTGCAGAAGGAACACCTCGTTGTGGTATGCACCGCTCAGCAGCGGTACCGGCACTTTGTCTAAAGCTTTTGAAATTAATTTCCATTATGACAATAAACACCACTTAGATGACACAGATTGTTTGTTTGCAACGTAATTGTTTTTACACCATTGCGCTGTCATTCCTGGTCATTATTAATGACTCTGCAGTTGCCTTAGAAACTCTGCAGTTGCTGTAGAAAACAGCACTACCCATGGTCTCTCAATCCTGACACTTCCCCCTCTCCCCCCACATTATTAATCTAAGTTGATAACTTACCCTAGACAGATCTATCTCCTGCTCTTCTCTCTGGGCAAAGCACTTCACTCCTGTTGCAAAGGACTACTGCAGAGTCCCTTTCTGCATGAGGGCTGCAGTTTTGAAGCAAACGCATCTGGTCCTCATTAAAAGCGTAATAAGGTACTAGTGAATGTGTTTTCTCTGAAAAAATGCATCAAGTTTACACTAAATAATGAAACTGCCTTTTAAAAAAGATGCTAGGTCATTCGGTCATTCTGAAAACCTGTCCAAAAACATTAAAAAAGCTTCCTGTGGCATTCTGGCATCTTAGTACAACGGCCAGAATTTTTCCTCAACATCCCCAAGAAACTGCACTGCAGGAAAGCAGTTGTTAGCACCGGTCTCTTCTCTTCTAAAGCTTCAGAACTTGAAAGCTCTTTTGGCTAGAAACTGTCTCCTATCCAAAATAAAGAGTCAATAGTATCAGAGACACCCCTTAAGGCGCGCTAACTGAGAAAGCACCAGAGCTACATGAATACACATGCTACCGGAAAAGCCTAATAATCCCAACAATTTTATATCTCTGCTAGATTTAAAGATTAATGCTTTATATAATTCAATATATGGATTTCAGAGTTTCAGCAATGGATTTACACAGCTAAAACTACATCAAAAAAACAGTGCAAGGCAGTTACGATAATCTTAAGTTCACATCCAGCAACAACTAGAAATCTGTTGGTTGGCAGTCCAAGGCCTTTCAGGATTTGCAGTGGTGGGTAGGTTTCTTTGGGGATTGGATCTTTGTATCTTTTTTTAAAGGGATATGCTCTATATGTAGATTCAGGAAGAAAGAGAAGTTTCGTCTCCTATATCTTCGTGTTTCATGGCACTCCGAGATAGTCAATGACTCCGTACAAGCCTCTGGTAAATTCCTGAGGCTAACGTCAAATCTGGAGGGCATCTTACAACCATAAGCCCATTCTAACCACACAAACACAAGGTTTGCTATAACACAAAAATACAGAAACCTCGTGCCTCACACATCCGCCTCAGTGTTACAACCTGGATTTACTACCTATAGACATTGAAAACAGATGGAATAAAGAAAAGGCATTCTAACTGGCAACACAAAACTCTTGAGAGCTGAGCACTGGGAACAGGTTGACTGAGGCTGTTGAAGGACACAGGAGCAGTTACAGTTTGAGAGCAACATATATACACCTCCTCTTTAGTCGGCAGTCTGAAACGTGTTCAGGCAAAACGGCTTTTGCCATGTCTCATCTTGCCTAACTTTTTAAGGCCTTCCAAGTGTGCTGCTATACCGGTATATTAAGCAATCGCCAGGTAAAAGGGAATTTTCTTTGTACTTTAAGCGCAAGGCTTGCACTACGCTATTCAAAATTCATTTGTTTGGTTTGGGTTTTTTCCTCTCTACAGTTTGTCTCTTGTACTATTACGAGTCAATGACAGCTAGAAGCCAGAAATAGCTGTCCCCCTTCAATAGAAAACAAATGGCTGTTAAAGGCACCGAGTTGTCCACCCACATTTCAGGCAGTTTGAAAAGATTTAGAGCATTACTTTGTGCTGACCTTGTCAAACCTCTTTGGAGCTGTCAGGAAACGGCAGCCATCTGTCTGTCTCTGGGGCCAGATCTCCAGCAGCACTGAGCACCCAGAACTCCAGGTAATGCCAGCGAGTCCAGCAGGACTCGGCACCTTCAGTAAGATCCAGCAGACAACCCTTTTCCCATTTCTGCAGTACGCTGGCTTTTACTTTACAGGTCGCATTTCCTCCCAATCATTAGGACAACCCTGGTGCTCTTCACCATACCCACCCCTCCCAGCTTCAAGTGTCTGATTCATCTCACTTACCTCTTTCTCTCCTGATCCTACCCACAGCCATTCCCCTCAGCTGTGATCTGACCTCACCCTGTGTACGCTGCCTTTCAGTCCCAAGCAGAGAGCTGACAGACGTAAAACCCACTGGAAATACAGGCTGGAGAGGCTAATCGTGCAACAATCAAGCGCGAGTACTACGACAGATCCACACACAAGCAGAGCTAAGGTTCAAGATTTCTCTTAGTCAGAATTGCGAGCGAACTGTGAAAATGGACAACATAGAAAACGCTGCCCCTTCATTCCAATCATTAACACAACAACAAAACCAAACCACCCCAGGAACACAACCACCAGCCACACCCCAAAATCCTGAACAAGTATTGTATGAAGGGTCTAAATCCGCACTTCCCCAGAGCCAGATTACAACACCAACCAAACAGCATGTTATTCACAACTGAGAACATTCTGTGGAAATCACTGCAGAGCAGGAAATGAACATTTTCTGGTTCAACTTATTATCAACACTATAATGACACCAACAGGATTCCTGCTAGAAAATAACTTCACAGCAGAGCAGTTCGCAAGTGTAAAGCATCCCTGTTCTATTTTCAAGCTCCAGGCTCATGTTTCGTTTGACACAGGAAAGGCTGAGCATCTTCATTTCCCAATGCCTTCAAATGCTTACATTTCTTCCCCACTATGCTTTTGCCTTTCCACGTTCAGAGTGGAGACAGCTCCCTTATTATTTCAGGTCACTGTTAGCAGTTCAGTAATTCTAAAACGCCAAATTCACTGCATGAAGACATATACGCATGCCATAAGTAACCGTGTAATCTTCCCGTAACACTTCGTCACCCTCCATACATCGTTTTGCTTTTTCCCCCGGGAACCAAAACTGGCACGTGACTGTGGTCCATCAAGAAAACAGCAAGAATTCAGCGCATCCCGCATCCGCTGCACACAAAGGCTAAGTAGCCATCGTCTGTCAGAAAAGCGCGTGTTGAAAAGAACATTTCATTTTTAACTTCCTATCTGCAGTGAGGTTCAGTTTAAATTATTTCCAAGCAAAACGCCCCAACTCCTCAGAAATAATTTTGCGTAACAATTTTCAGGGAATAAAGCCAGCCTTAGCAGGAACGATGTTAACAGTCTCAAGAAAAGGAACCACTTTGTCAAAGGCAAGGAAATTACCCCGACTTCACCTTCGGTTTACCATCACCTTTAACAAGGTGCTTCTTGCTCACGTCAGCTATTCAGCACTATGCTGGTTTGTGGAGCAGAAAATAAAAAAAAGTGTCTGGGGAAGAAATATTCTCCACACAAGTGAAATTGGGAAAGGAAACACTAAGCCAGTTGTAATAATCTAAGGTGTTACTATTAATCATTTGCACATCGTCACTGTTTGAAATGCATCGTTTAATGGGACTTTCCTTGAAACGTGACAAAAATTCATTTCCAAGACTAACAAAAATGTTGCAGGCAAGATAATGGCTTGCCTTCCTCAGCTCAGGCAGGACTAATCCTACAATGAAGTCTTTCAGCCCTTTCCTTCAGGGCACATCTCAAATCACAGACGCTTGCAAAATAAGGCTATTCCTGCAACCGGAATCAGGCTGTAAAGGACCCAAGAGTATTTCCCTCTCACATCCTATTGCAAGGCTTGTCCTGAAATTGAAATCTGTAGTCCTTTATAGACCCGCTCCATCTGTCCCCAGAGGGTGTGATAATCAAACAGGACAGGCAAGGTCCCACAAAGCCTCTCACTTTGTAAAAGCAGACTTCTTCCACAAACTCCCGAGGACGGCAAGGACATATAACCTGCCGCGTAGCAACAGAATACTCCGTTTAGCAAGCTCACAGCGCATACCGGAAGCTCAAATTTATCTTCCCGGTATTTAGAATTTTGCTCAGTTTTGGAGAACGCGTAATTTATTTTTTTCTCATTGCTGTTAGTTCTTCTCCCACCCTGCCCCGATCAGCATCTATTTCTACCCTCACGCAGCAACCTCAGGTGGTGTGCTCCCAGGTACAGGCAGAAAGAGTCATACCGAGACACAAAGCGACGTAGAAAACCCCATACCCAGTTCTGACAGAGTAATGCCATATAGTTCCATCATCTTTATTAACAAAATCAAAATCTGACAGACAACAACTTAGATGTGAGCTTTCAAAAGCGCCGACACCAATTCCAAAAGCATGCCATAGCAGGATACGATTCTACTATATCCCTTTAGGGTACACAAAGACACTTTCTCCTCTACAATTTGTATCTGCAGTTAACAATGCATTTCTCTGCCTTCTGCAGCTTGTTTGCTTCTTGCCCTAGCGTTTCCCTTTTAAAGGGACGGAAACACCACTCTTGGTATCAATGATTCTCCCTCTTACCGAGGTACACGACTGGTTTGGTCCTTTAGTCTGGCCAAAATGCTCTTCACAGAAGATCTGTCATCTGCCTCTAAGTTATCTAGCAAAAAGTCTTCCTCTTGTGCTCTCATCTCTCCACTAAAATAAAATATATTGATAGAAAATAACCCCCTATTGCCACTCCTCTATCCCTTCCTCCAACAGACTCCACTCCAACCAGTTTCACTTCAGCTTTGCAGCTCACATTTCCCTTGTTCTTGCAAATGCCTCCCTTTGCCTTTCCTGTCATGCCCCATTCCCTCCCTCCAGCACTTCTGAAAACCCCTCATTGCTAAAAGCTTCACAGCTGTGAAATTTGCACTGTCTGGCACTATTTACTCACAGTAAATAATCTGTTTACTAACTTCTGGAACCATTTCCATTACATGATACCTACAATGCTAAAGCTCCGGGTGAAGTCTTTGCAGAGAAGGTTCTCGGCTCTGGAACTTTCTACTTAACACAAACACTCCCACTGAAGCAGTAGTGGTAATTCTCTCTTTATGTTTCACCAAGAGGAACTTGAGATGACAAGGACTTTCCCCAAGAACTCAAAGAAATCACTCTCTACAATTCAGTATAATATAAGTTGTGCCAGTATATATGGGGGGGGGGAGGGGGGGAAACTCCCCACCATCCAACGAAAGTTGAAATTTGCAAGTTTAAAAACCAGGGGCCACTAACCAGCCAAGCACAGAATCGCGCTCATCACACATTTATCAAGTTGTAAGCATTACCTAAAGCCAGGCATGGCACAAGATTACATTCTGCAGTCTTTCCTATAAAACCCTTCCTCCACAACTCCACCCTGATTTATGACGCAGCCTGCTATCCAGCAAAGCTTTGAAGTGTACGAGAGATGCTTTATTTTAATGAAGACTAAAGGAAAAAAGCAAATTCAAAACACTCACCAATTACCCTCTTAAGAGGGCGTTAATAACCTTGATTTTCAGCCTGTCTACATGAGACAGGAAAATGCACCTCTCCAGACCAAAATCTTTTAAGTGTGGGCAAAAAATAGCCCACCGCCTTATCTTCCTTCAGGACTCCACTTCGGAAACAATCGCCACAGCAATAAATACCACAGCATCTTCACAAGCTACACAGAGGAGCTGGTTCAGGGTGGGGGGAGGAAAGCATCTGAAAAAGATGCAGGCTAATTTACCGCTCCCCGAAGTTCCACAGTCTGTCACTCTTCCTAGTCTGAATATAATTAACAAAATCTGATTTAAACCATTTGTAAATAAACACGGAAGCCCTTCCTCATCTGTGGCTTAACTGGTGACTCATTTCACACCATTGCTAAAGGATTTGTGCTCTCTTCCCTTCTTCCTCCCGCTAAATTCATCACTACATTCTGCTGCTTTGCCATTAAGCTTTACCATGCAAGCACCGTCTCTCCCTCATCTGTTACCATAGCAGCCACAAGTAACAGAATGCAGCGTTAACAAAAGATTACTTCCCCCCCTTTAATTTATTTATATGCAAGTAACCCAGTGAGAGCTAACAACAGGAATGACTTCACACGCACACTACAGCAAAGGAGGTTTAATTCTTTTTTTTTTTTCCACAAATGTGCTACCAAAAATAATTAAAATTTCTCTTGGAAAGGAAAAAAGATCCTAAACTTCTTAGGATTAAGAAAAAAGCTGTAGCAGATCTGGATAGGATGCCGATTTGGAATTAAAGCTGGGGGTGGTGGTGGAGCAAGAGGCTTAACGCAGACACGCACACTGCTTCAGTATCACTCTCCAGAAAGCTTTTCTTTTTTTCAACGGAGCTATTAGAACCAGTGAGAGGCTGAACTGTGAAAAACACCTCATTCCAAGCACTTACATTTCATAAAAAGAAATACGAGAAAGGGAAAGCAAGCTAACTAAAGACCCTTAAAAAGTAAAGCCTTCTGCAACCTCTCTCTGATGTGTTGGTTACACACCAAGCTGAACCCAGCTGTTAACGCATCGAATTCCTTTAAGATTTAACTACCTGTGTAAAAATAAGCTTCCTGATGGGTCCTGACACACAGAGTTAAATTATATCCTGGCTTAGGCACCTCGAGTCTTGTCAGAGAGCAGCAAGACTGATGGCAGGTCCCAGCCTCACCGCACCCCAGCAAGGCAAACAGGACTGACCTAGAGACAGTGGCCACGTCCAACCAAGAGTCTGGATCGCGAGGCAGGTCAAGCTGGGAAGTCCATCTGTGGGTCAGGGTCAAGTCCGCAGCCAGTGGAGAGGGTCGAGGCCAAGGCAGGAAGGAGACAGCCTGCGGGTTGAGGTCCAGATCAGGGGCTCTGTGGGCAGACACCCCAAGCAAAAGACCAACACTCCTCCAGCACGGCCCAGGTAGGACTGAGGAGGTCCAAAGGGCTGAACCACCCGGGCCCGCAGGTGTGGGCAGGTCCCAGGTGAGCCTCGTCAGGGTCTTTAAGGCTTATTAGTGCCCTCAGGCCCTGATAGGTTTGTGAACAGGTGTATCATTTTCTGAGGCTAAAAATAATCATCCTGTTTTCAGCACTCCCACCCCACCACACCTGCTTAACAAACAGACTGGGCCCAGTAGCACTTACCACTCAAAAAGCAAATTGGACCTCTCTCAGTAATTTGCAAAGATGGGTGTGCATTTCGACCTCAGTAAATTCAGCTAGAAAACAGTTCTCTTCCTTTTATCACAACCCTGCTGAGCAAAACACATAATTTGGAACCGAGTTCTGGTCAACATATGTTCCAGGTACCTTCTATTTCCTTGCCTCCCAAGCCTAAAAGACCTAGTATCTCAAACAGCTCCTAAGTGCCTGAAGTACTTTCCAAAACTTGGATTTTAATGCCAAAATAAGAAATTCTAGTACTTTCCAGGCATAATAGCCACTCAAGATGAAACCTCTACTCAGCAGACAGATCTTAGGCTGCTTTTGATTTAGTAAATTTTAGAATTTGATATACTAAACAATGTATAAATTCATCAACAGTATAAAAATCAGAGCAGAATATTTAGCAGAAATCAGAGCAGAATGTTTAACAATGCTTAATGTAAATGTATTCATAGCATGTGGTTTGTGGTTCTTCACAGACTACTACGCACATACAAATGTATACATGCAGTCCTCTGCTATCGTGACACCATTTTTCCAAGCCCACCAAGCACTAAATCCTAAATTGCTTTTGGCTCCACTAAAAATCCACATGGATGAGACAATTGAAGCTGACTGGCCTGTGAAATTCACAGGTTCAATCACCTTTACTGACTAGGAGGAGGACCAGACCTTCAGACACACTTAGTTTACATTAAATAACCTAACTGTGCCTTCGGACAGATGCCTCATCAGAAATAGACCCAGTGCCTCCAGTGCAGTGACCGGGAGGTATGAATTCCAAGCTACCATTTTAAAGCGGTTGTTTCCTTTGAGTGTCCTTTCTACCCTGCTGTTATTCTATGTAAATGGAGGAAAACGAGACAGCACCCACCACGCTCAGCTAAATAACATCTCATCCCTCCACCCTATTGCAACCTTTTAGTCACGCTGCATCCCTTTAGTGGAAAGATGGAACTTCATCACAGGGAAGCCATAAAGGAAGAAAAAAGTCAAGCTACCTGTGCAATTACAGAAGAAAACAGTCAGCCAGGATTCCAGATAAAAACCATGCTCAAACAATACCTGTACCCTTACGAAACATGCCATCATGCCTGCAGCCTGATACTTCAAACTTCCTCCAGCAAACGCAGCGTTGCAGCTGCCAGAAGGCTGGGAACAAACTGCATCAACACAGTGAACCCCTAACACTTCTCGAAACATGGTACAGTAAATGCTGATTATTCCCAATGCAATCTCCTACTGCAGAACTACACTGCTTCCCGAAGCAAAGACACAAGGTACGTAGATTGCACGTTGTATTTTTAATGACGCAAAGGCAAGGAAATACAGGGAAGCTTCATCTGAATTAAAAGAAGTGGCAAAACATCAACAAGTGCTGAGACATCATATGACTCCGTCAACATATTTTTACCAACATACTTAACCACAATTATAAAAAAGAGCAGAAGCTTCAACTATTGAGTTAGGAATGAGATCTTTAACCCGACAAATTATATGCAGGTCTCAAAGCCATATGTCAAAGTCACTCCAAAATGCTCAGTTTTGTTCTAAAGGTCTTTCAATATATTACAGGCTTCACACAACTGAATCTTACAATTCCTTTCCTGTACTTCTTTTTCTGCCACGCCCCCATTACCCCATCCACATTTACAGATGAAAATGGCAACTCACAGAAGAGCTGCCCAAAATTAGAAAGCAATTCAACACTAAGTTCAGGACTATAACCCTTATCGCACTTCCAGCCCTGTGTTTCCATGGAAAGAACTATCTGGTTTTTGAGACCAACTCTTGTTGGTGTATTGTATAGATTAAGGTTTTTGAGGCACAAATCACTGTCTTTTGTTTCTGTGCCTAAAAACAGATGGTCTTAAGCGAAAGGAACACGCACCTTGCATTAAAATAAGTGCCTTGAGCTGTTACCCTTTCTTAGGATTTTCTCAAGTTTAACAGCACATTCAGGATCGTACCATCCACGAAGCACAAGGACGCTTTGTCAAAGACTTCCATTTAAAAAAGAGGAAGACTAGCCACGCTCATCCTCAATTTCTGTGGGGGCAACCTTTGTATGAAAGGTGCAAACACATGCACTTTGCAAAAGATGATGATGTTGGTAAGTCATCAGAATCTCAAACACTAGGAAAACTTAAGAACAGATGACAAGATGACTTCAGGCAGAGAGAAGATACATGCATCTTCTGCAGCTTAACCAACACAGATTTAGTTGTTCTTGTGGTTAAACCATCTTAACATTTGAAGCTGCATCGCCCCGTTAAGCAGCATTCAAACAGTTTAAATCTGTCTTACAATTATGTAGTTTTTCCTAGAGCTTCTTATACAGGTATGTAAGAGCAGTACTTAAACCAAACTAAAACAGGGAGCCGAGAAAGAGACCATCAACTATTTTATGCTGGGGAGCAACTTTCTAGCCTTTCTTTGGTGACATTTCACCAAAACAGGTCTACGTCATTCTGAATACTTGACTTCTATTAAATAGCTATGTTTTAGACGAAAGTCAATGCCAGGATAAATTAACTCCTGGATGGCACTTGGCAGACGCTGCCTCAAAACAAGGATGATGCTGCTAAGTTGAATACATTTTAAGTATCAGTCTGGGAATAGAGAGAGGACTGATTTGCCAGTCCAGGAATCTATTTTTCGGGAGGGAAATTCCTATCCTCTGCTTACGCTTCACTTTGTAACAGCCTGCAGTTACTAGTCTCCCCGTTATTTCATTCTAAGTATCAAATGTACAACACACGAATTAAAAATACTCCCCAAAGAGAACTGGTTTTATTATTTCCTGTTGCAGATCTTCTGGCTCACCAATTTCTTTAACAGCTCAATTAGAGAAAGCCTTTGAAAGGCCAAATAAATTTGGCATTATTAGTTGCCAGTAATGACAATGCTTTCATATCTGCTGCAGCTTTTGAAAACAGTGTGGCATACAGAAATCAAAAGATGAGCCACTCAGACTTTTATATTTGAACTAAAGCAGACAAGCATTTTATTTCTAAGCCTCCAGACCCCATTTACCAAGATACACTTGCTTTTATGAGCCGACGAGAGTCTCTATACTTCAAATGCAGAGAAGGGCTTTCATACACACGTGGGCACACAGGAAAAAGGTAGTGAAGTACAATGTGTGAACTGCTGGAGATCAGCAAAGGAAAAAAGAATTTCATGCAATAAACGAAAATGATTGCAAGTCCCCGAATAAATAAATATTGGCAGCTGGAATAAGCATGCCATCAAACTCATAACACCCTCTCTACCTAAAATTTATTTTGATGTCACCAACAGCAGCTGGAGGAGAGCCAGGACAGAAAGGAAATGTACAGATTGTCTTTTTCTAAGCAATACTTTGAAGTTATTTTCCATTAGTTCTGTGTGCCCAGTGCTTATCTGTGGCCTTCGAAACTACATTTTCCTGAAAACTTACACAGGAAGCAGAATTGAATGCTAAATTTTATACCAACATTGAGAGGTTTCCCCTCAATATATATTTTTCTTATATTTCTTTCAGTAACTGAGGCCATCGTTTTGCACTGGCATACCATAAACTGCAGCCACTGTTTTGGTCTAACATCCCCATTGCAACTTTTATGGAACATCGATCACAATTACGATGTACTAAACATAATTAGGTCTCTGAAGTTCATCATAAAAAAAATATTATATTTCTGATGTATTTGCTGCAAGTACTAAGTTATTCTACCTTACCAGCAGTATTTTAATGCCATGATTTATTCAATGTGAATACGGGGGGTGGGGGTGGGGAGGTGAGGGGTGAAATTCTGAATCACCCAAACCACTGGAATAAAACAAACTATTAAAAGCTTCTTCAATGCAAACACACATTTGACTAAATTAATAATACAGTAACTTCAATGAAACCTGAAGACACACCAGCCTTCAGGATCTAGCCCCAAGAAGATCGAGTACAATATTCCGGCCCTACTACCCACTTCCATTTGCGCTTGCCAAATGCACGGGGCCAATTCAACACAGCAATACACATAATGTACCCCTGTTCTCAAAGGGATTCAACGAGACAAGTACGCTCTTTTGCAATTCAATAAACCACTTTTTCTCACGCTCAAGTGGTGACCTCCTCTTAAATACAGAAGTCGCAGCCAAAATCCAGGGTTTGTCAGATAAAATAATCTACATTTAAAGAGGCATGACCAGACAATGCAAGCTTCAAAATTTTGTTCATATAAAAGGAAAAAAAAAAAAAAAAAGGAAAAGAACTAGTGCTGTGGCCTAAACTTTAGTGCAGCTGAAGAACAAGGACAGACCAATGTCTGAGGCTCAGCCAACAGAAACTCAGATTTTTCAGCATCCATTGATGAATGCACTCATGCATAACACTGCACAGCAATATATCGGGGTGGTGGCCATATGTACTCCCACTCGCCTACCAGATGCTTTCTTGAATAGCTGGAATTGGGTCTCAGATCAGAAGTACTTCCCCACATCTAACACTGATTACACATCATTTTACAGAAGACCATCCTGCCTATCCATTAAATGGAACTCATTACATTTGTCATTCACGTAGAAAACTTCACAGTCCATAGCTGAGCAGCATAACACAAGATTTAAGAACTGTCCACTATAGGGATCGTAACATGAGACAAGGCAGATCTCAACTTCGCTGGGGAGGAAAGAATGCACTTTGATCTGGCGAGGAAGGGGAAACTTTGCAGGAGAGAGAACCAAGTCCAACACGATGGGTGCTAAGAGGGGGGTAACCTTGAGTGCTTGCTACTGCAAGAGATGGGAGGAGGAAGTCACCTGCAGTTTGCAGGCGAAGAGCAAGGGCCACAAAAAAGAAATATCCGCACAGTGGAGTCACTCAAGCATGGCATGTTTCTAACCCAAGCCGACTCTTAACTTTGCACACTAGGTCTGGACCTTCTTCTGAGAGATTGCTTGCCTGCTCAGATTGCTTCCCAAACAATTTCTTTTTTCCCCAAGTGTTTATCTTGGTAAAGTCATTTTTATGTGGTTCTACTACAGAAAGAGATGAGGATGAACTGTCAGGTTTCTTTTAGTTAGCCTTTTAAGATTTAGATTTTTCTTTTTTTTTTCCCCTAAAAAAGAAAGGAATAACCGAGCTGGAAAAAAGCATGGTAAAAGCGCCCTTTACTCCTACAAGGAAAGAGAAATGGATTAAAATTCACAAAATCCAATAATACTGTTTTACATCTCCTTACAGCTCAGCACAAACTTTCAGTTACATACAGTTTTTCCCTTGACATCAACTGTCAAGCTGGTTGTGTTGAAGGTTCAGCAGCCACTTGAACACTGTCCTAAATCAAGTCTATCTGCAACTTCAAATAACAGTGTTTCTGAAGCAAATTATTGCTGAAGTGTTTGGCTTTCTCCAGCTCCAGAAGTGTGCGGGCTTGTAAAAATCACCATAGCAAAACTTACTACCTTTCAGAGCATTCACTTTCCCATGTAGCCATTGTAGTTCAGCAGAATCCCCTCGCTAGGGGCGGAGGTACATTCACATTAGGTGAACGTACAAATCATGCAAAAGAGCTCAATTACAGGATTCGCAACTATCATTACTGAAAGCTGAAGCAATTATCACTAACCTGTCACAAAATACAAGTGAATCACACATAACTTTACTGTAAACGTACACGTTGGTTTCAAGAGGCTACTCCATATTGCTCAAATATCCTCAGTCACAAAGTGATTTGTTCAACTAGTGCATTAAGAACAACCTTCATCGATTCAGGTTCATTATCTCAATATTCTACAACATGTAGCAGAGTCCACCTGTGACTTTTTTTTTGCGGACACAAGAGCCATAAATAGATAGAATTAAATCTGGCCAGGGACATCAAGGCCAGCAAGAGCAGCTTCTATAGCTACGTCAGCAATCAAAGCAAGACTATGGAAAATGTGGATCCTGTCCGGAAGGAAACAGCAGAGCTGGTCACCCAAGATATGGAGAAGGCTGAGGCACTCAACTTCTTCGCCTCAGCATTCACTAGCAAGTGATCCAGCCACACTGCCCAAGTCACAGAAGGCAAGAGCAAGGACTGGGAGAATGGAGAACCACCCACCGTAGAAGATCTCAAACTGGTCTCGAACCTGAACCTGAAGGCACACAAGTCCACTGAAGCTTCAGGTATTACAGCTTGTCCAGATCCTAAGGCGACAGCGGTAGCTGCAACTCTGTCCCTGGCCTTCTCTAAGCGTATTTCTAACCCAAAGTACTTTGGCAGAATTGGGTTAAGGACCCACAACGAGTGCAAAGAGACTGGCAGACCTGAGGGGACAGCAAGAGGCAGTGAGAAGACTATGATCTCTCACTGCAGGCACTTGAAGCTGAAATAGCTTGATGCATCGTAGCTTAATACAACAGCCAAACACTATGAGAGGAGGAGTTTGCGCAGTAACCATAGAGCTGAGTAGTGGCGGTGCCAGGGCACAAGTACAATTGTGTATTGTATCTAACCCACTGGAGGAACGAGTTAGAAATTCCCTCTGCTGGAAAAAAAGCCACACGAGTCAAACACTCAGTGAGCCTGTCAAAACCAAAAATTGAAGAAGAGGTCTCAATCATAAGTTGCTTTTAAATTGTACTTGCATGGAGTATATCAGTGCGATTATATCAAGTTTATGAAGGGGTTTTTTTTTTCCAAAAAAAACCCAAACCAAAACACACAAAACAAAAAGCCCCACCACTCAGGGAAAACAACTAATCATCTACTACAGTTTTGAAAATTAAGTCTACCCACAGAAAAAAAAAAACAAACAACACACAAAACACACACCAACCCAAAACATTTCCCACAGATGCAGAAGAAATCAAACAGATGGTAACTCTTACAAAAAAGTGTATTTGTGATGAACGCACACAAATATGTTTTTGGTCAATAACACTTCAACTGTCAGAAACAGCAGGGAGAAAAATTACTTACTCAAAGATTCAACCCTCTCCCCTACCCTTAAAATTACGTAGTTCAGAAATCCCGTCGACAAAATTAAAAAGTTACAGATACTGTGACTGGCAAATCCCATTTAAACACCACCCACCTTGGTAGGAGACTCCTCAGCAACAGGAATTCTTTAACACATTTAGTACTTAAATACTGGATTCTATACCACACGCATGTCAGGTACAGACCAGGTTTCTAGTGCGCTGGGGAACGTGCAGGACTGCTGCACGCTAAGTATACGCTCCCATTATAGCCACCTAGGAAAACACACTGCCAATTCTTCAAAGGATTGCAGCACCATAAGTATTTAATAGCAGTTAAACCCAAAGAGCTTCAGATATTTAAGAACAAAACCCAAAAAAAAAATGAAATCTCTAAAACTCAACTAGATTCTAGGTATTCTAGATTTCTTCCTCACAGTGGAAGGATCACCACACCTTTGCTCTTTTTTCAGTCAGAAAAAAGATACATCACACTCCAAGGTTTTTTGGATATTTGGGTCCGTTCCTCATACTGACGTTCTGGCAGCTCAGGAATGAAGTCCGTGACCAGAAAACTAGTCTGGAAAAACGCACGGCATATGCTCACTTTAAGTAGCGGGAGGCAAACTTACATGCCAGTAATTCACTATTATTGCCACATCAAGTAAGGCATATCCAAAGTGTTTCAGGAACCAAGGATGTGTTTCACACTGTTTCTAGTTGATTACTGAAAACATAGACATAAAGATCCCACCCGGATCACAAGAAAGAAACCAGGAACTGAAGTAATTTCCCAGAACTGAACTATAACCACAGCTAGCTTGAAACCCAAGATAACATCACGCACTCACAGAAAGATTCAGAGATCAGGTGACAACACTGTCCTATATTCAAGCTCTCCTTTGAGGAGTTAGAAAAATAAATAAAAAACAAAATACAGTCCCCTTCTGCACTGTAGCTATGGTCTCTCCAGAAGCTGACATTGAAAAATACACAGCTTTTACTTTATGTTGTTATAAACCAAAACTGTTTCAACAGAAGTGCTTTAGAAATTTATGTCTTTATTTAAAAACACAGCCACAGGCACCAATTTATTTGATAGATCAGAAGTGATTTGGAGTATGTGTACAGGAACATTTAGGTGACTCGTGTTAAAACAGTCTTCCTACAAATTAGTAATGCCAGATGAAAAACAGTTTTATCTTTGGACTAAAAGGGGAAGTTCTTAAGATAATTTGTCTTGTCAGTCATTCGCTTTTCCTGCTCATCTTGCTTCCAAGTAGTATTTGGGGCTATTTAAAGCCACCGTGATTCTGAAGAGATCTCAAACCCTTCTGCACCAAAGGGGGAGAAAACTTCAATTGCTCTGTCAACACCTCCTCCAAAGGATGGACATCTACAACAAAGCAAGGTTTATTGAATCCACTCCAGAGAGATTTAGCCCCATTTCCAAAACATGGCCACTTAATCTCCCGCTTCTACATTAGAAAGGAAAAAAGCAACCTAGAAACGTGGACTAAATAAAATAAAAACCACAGTTTAACAATCATTTCTTTAACCTTAAAAATAGTTTATTTTTCAGAACATCAAGAAAAAAGTTCAAACTGAGTCTTCAGGTTCTGCTAAAGCAAATTAGCATACTCTGAGCTAGTCTTTGCAGTTTGATGAAGAAACATCTTGAGTGAAATTAACAAGATACCTCTGCCAGACATTAGTAAACACATAGATCTGATAAATAGTTCTAAAAAAATACAACAGCAAAGAATGAAAGACAGTGTCAGAGAGATTCAGGGCTGCAATATCGAGCCTCACCATAATGATTTGGGATAAACTGTCCCGCTGGCTGGCTGGCAGTATTCCAGTGACAGAGACTGGAGAATCAGAATACACGTAACTCAACTGCCCCAATTCGCAGACCAGCGCCAAAACTTCACGTAAATTCAGGTTTGCAAGAAAGCACCAACTGGAGTTGGATCCAATGAAGATCTAACACATTTCCTTTCTGCTGACTCCTCTGCTTTGTGAGAGCAACACCTTAAATTGGCTTGTCTGTTCGGTCTGACGGCAGTCGGAGCCTCAATGCGTACACCAGTTACTGAAAGCCCTGGGGTTTTAGCACTTGCAGACCTGGACCTAGGTGTTTTAATGATCATGTTGCTGACCTCTGGAGAGAGGATCTTGGGGGTGAAACTCACTGCAGAGGGTTAGCAGAGCCCAAGTGACATTTGCATCACAAAAGTTGTTTCAAGAAACTTTCCACAGCATTCTCCCAGACCTTATGGCCACTGGCAGATGGCTGCGTTTCCTTCGCTTCCTGTGCTATCCCTCTTTTAGAATGGTTGAGCTGTGATCACAAGGCACTTGCACGAAGTCTCTCTCCCACTTGGCGTGTAGTTTTCCACCTCCACTACATTCTAAGATCCGGTAAAGAACATCTTTTATGCTACCACATATACGAAGAGACTACCAGATTGATGATTTTTAAGTTTACTGCAAAATGCGAACAATTCTCCCGAATATGATCAAAGAGGTGTCATTTGGCAAAGTTAGGATAACAAAGTTCTAGTGGGAAAGGAAGAAAAAAAAGGATGTTGTTTTATGTCTCTCCCAGAAGGCATGCAGTTGTGTTTACATTTTAAGCTGATTTAAATGTAAGGCCTCTGTAAGCAAAACCAGACCCCATGTAAACATTTTCAGAAGGATGTTTTACACAGTTAAGAATGCATCTTAACGTCTTCCTGTTTTAAGCATCAGACTAGTCACCTAGACTGCCTATCTTGCATCTTCCTGCAGTTTTGACATACTTACTCAACCACTTCTCCATGTTCTAAAACCTAGTTTTAAGAAACCAATTTATAAATTACAAATCCACACAGGTTTTTCAGTTTTGAACCTCTTAATCTTTGCAAAGCTTCGTGTAGCTAGAGAATATTTTTCTCCCTTCTGTCAAAAAGCCTCACACCACAAAGAGCTTAAGTTAGAAAAATACAGGTTCCTTACTATTTCCATTAAATACACTAGAAGTAGCAATATTTAGCAACCTGCATTGAGATTATCTAGCCATATATCTAGAAATACGGGAAACTGGCGGAGGCTGGACCTTTAACTCATTTTTTTATCACCTGTATATTTAAGTAGCAAATGTAGTAGGCTATACAACTTCGTTGCTTAAAAATTTTAACACCACTTCCTTAGCAATCTGAAAAAAAATAAAGAAAAAAGCAGTATAGCAGAGGGGAAGAATGGGGGAGGAGAAACACTTACTGCTTCCTTTCTACATGAATGTTCACAAGGTGACCGATTACTCAGAGAACCGGGACAGTTGGCAAGACATTCTGACACCCTGTTTTAATGGGGATGTATATCCACATGTCAATCAGACTGTTCCCAATGAGACTGGAGAAGACAACAGTAGAATCACAGTAGAATAAAACATTCGTAAACTGTTTGTATACATTCACAATGTCTTCCTTCTGTAAAATTGCAACATTTGCTAGAGCAATGAGACTGATTTGAGCTAGAAACACAAAAGCACGCTTTAAAAAAAAGCAAGCCCTTCTACATCCCCACTGCCCCCCCCCACCCCGGTAAATTTCAAGTCCCTTTTAAATTTCTCTTTTACATCAATCTACCCCTGAGCATTTGTTTCACTTCATGTTTCTAAGAGCTGCAGTTATGCCTATGTTTAAGAGAAATACTTGACGCATTTGTTGAAAAAGCAACAATATAAAAACAAATTAACAGTCTCCTCACCGCAATCCCTACGCAGGTCCAACTAGAAGACAGCAAACCCGACAGCAACTTACACGCTATCAAAAGTTCAGCGAGTTCTTCTTTCTCCCTCAAAAGCTTTTTCATTTCCACATCTTCCACCAGCCCTGAAAGGTGTGATGTATTATTACTCCAGAAATTCAGCTGCCTTAAAGCTACTTTTGCCCAAGTTTTAAGACAACAGTTCCTTCCCAGATATTTTTTCCTTCTTCTGTCACAGACCAGATTCCCAACAAAGCAATGACACCTCTGATGTCATTTCTTCATCCTCACCAATTACTCTGTCTCAAAAGTTCATTATTCCTGGGTAGAACTAGAATGATTTTGAAAAATCTTACACTAAATTTCACTAGACAGCAATTTTTCCAGTCTAATAGGCAGCCTGGCACACATGTCCACCTCATAGTAGGGTAAAAGAAACACTTTGAAGGCTGCAGGTAACAAGTTAGGAGAAATTTGCAAGTGCTAGTTGCTACTGAGACCATCAGCTCTTGAAACACTAAAATCTATTTACAACATAAAAAGAGAGGAAAACAAACTAACAGTCACAAACAGATGGGACAAACAGAAGAACAGGAAAGTGCAAATTGATTTGGCCAGGACAATGTTGGAAGATGTCTACAAGCACTTAATAGAGTTAAGCGTTTAAAAAGAGAATATCATCTCCCTGTAAGTTCAGACACCAAGGTGGTAAATAGCACCGTATGTCATACCATATGTCAGTCAGCAAACAACCTTAGCAAATCATCTTTCAAAAAGCCCGCTCTAAAGCTACATGCTATCCGTATTTCCCCACGCAAACAGGAACCATCTTACGTTAAGCAGTGACGCAAGGAAATTCAGGCGCTGTTCAAACATTCATCCTTTCAAGTATCAGAGACATCAACCCACACCACACCAGTCCAGTGGCTAGAAAGTGTCAATGTGTTCCGTGAAGAAGCTAGTGCCACTAACACACGCAGACCGCACACTTAAAATACATCCTACCCCCACGTAAAAACAAGGGTTATTTTTTTTGGCCACTGTCTTAAGTGACAAGAACAACTCCAGTTCTTATGAGTTATTGGTTTGTTAGACTCGCTGAATTCAGACCTTCCAAATAGACTAAAAAAAATAAATCCATGCCTATGTTTTACAGGGTCTGTTGTTCCAAAAGGAAGGGTTAGCCTTTGAGCACCAGATAGCTAAGTCGGATTTAGTCTATACAGCGTTCGTGAAGAGAACTGGTTGCCCAAGGTGACATTTTTGGGCATTAAATTTAACAACAAGGACTCTCCAATGTCTCCTCCTTACACAGTCACCATCCAGCCCCTCATAACAGCACTCGGTCTAGCAACTTGCTGGCCAATTTGAAGCAGGAAATAGAAGCCTTCAGAGCTAATCCTTAAACTCAGCTATGCATACCCCTGCATTAACATTTCAAATACCTCCATCTTAATTTCTAAGAGTCCTTATGGGTAGGTAAACTATCAGTAGCGCTCAGAATGCTAGTCAAGAATGAGATTTTCCTGTCTTTTAAGGAGATGCCATAGCCTGTCCACACTCACACGAGTTTGCTGTGAAGTAGCATGAAGAACGCCTTACAGGAACAGGAAAAAAAAGAGACCTTTGTCAGGCTACACAGGAGCACCGCGTGCCTGTGCACCCACTTAAGCCCAGAAATTGATCCCAGGCATAAAAAAACCAAAACAAACCCTTACTGTGTGTCATTGCCATCCCTCTGAAGCTGCAATATTTGCAAAAATAGCTTAAAAACTTAGAAAAGGTTTTCCAGTTCATACTCCAAAGTCTTGTTTTTAACCAGAAGCATTTTTGCAGTGTATGTTTCCGAAAGGCATCAGATCTGAAAGCCAGTCCCACTGGATTTCACGTATCGGTTATCAGACACGAATGGTCCAGAATCACATGGTTATACAGTTACAGATATCCTTCCTTCTCGCCACCTGAGAAACTTCAACACAAATTATTTTCTGACTCATTTGTTCACATCCAGTTTAGCACTCCAACCGCTTGAGCGGCTGCCAGAAACTCCGTAACACATTTCATAGAAGGAAGACCTATAAAAGATTTTACACTTCATGACTTGTATAGGTTAGGGGACTACAGTTTCTTAACTTAGAAATTTTCTGCCCTCTATCCAGTCAAGGTTTGCTGCTCTCATATCAAAAATGCCAGAGAAAAGAATAACTAAGCCTAAATAGTAAAGCACGTTAATTTTAAAATTTTGCTACTCAAAATCTCTACAGTATTTGGAAAGCAAGACTAGAGTAAATATCCTGAAAACTTCCAACAACTGTCCCAGATAGACGTTTTAGTTCTATTTTGTATTCAAAAACATCACGGTATTCTTATTTACCCTTGAGCCATCCTAAGTCACCGCATTTTTAACAACTTACAAAGAAAGCACTGAAATCACCTCACAAATTCCTCCTCAGAATGAACGTCCCAAATAATTATGAGCTCTTTATTATTCCCTGCTGTGGTTCAAAAGACCTTCACCCAAACAAAGCTGGAAGCATCACACTGTCAGCAAGTTTTCGAGATGACAAGGTCACCAGGTTAAGTATAACAGGGTTCTCTGGCATTAGCTGTAGGATTCTGCTGACTTAGCTGTTCACACTAAAGAATTCTTCAAACCTGTTTAACGGGTTGTCAGCTTTCTACTTTCCAAGCTAGTTCCACATTCATTCCTCATGCAAATTTGCACGCTCTCCAGCAGAAGTTACAACGTCTTAGGCCAAAGACAGAGTTCGTTGTAAAAACACCCATCAGGGGCTACTCATTATTTTGAAGCGTCTCAGTTCACAATTTTACAAAGAGCATTAAACATTATTGACCTTGGATCTGTTACACCAGAACCTAACGCAGATGCGCGTACTGTAATCTATCTATGCTTTTCTCATGCTAGCATTTTGAGCCCCTTATCCTCAGCAGTAACAAGCTCACACAGCTTTATTTATCAGTTATCGTTTCAAAGAAGAAAATGCACATCTAACAAAGCTTGGCTGTTCTCCAGACTCTGGTCACAAAGGGTTATTTACCGAGAATATCACCTTTAGATTACAATTCCTGTAGAACTGTTTCTCCAGGTGAGTTGAACTCATCATAGTATTACTTTTCTAATCTTACTTTATTCTGCAAAGGTAGGCAACAGGTTTTCAGACAGGAACATACTCCCTAAATCTGTTTTAGAATGCTAATCAACAATTACTTAGGAAAAACCTTGAAAAAAAATCAAGCATCTACATCAATTCCTCCTCTTCTCCTTATTTTAAACCTTATAAAGAATTCAGAAGATTAGAAAAGGTCAATCGATAGACACTTTCCATTTATCACGTGTCCTTTTGACTCCGAAGGCACATATCCTTTCATTTGCCACTCCTGTAACAGAGAAGTTGTGACCCAGGTTTTCCAAAGCGCAGGTTCGCATACCTGCTCCCACACACCGCTCTCAGCGGCGCACGCACAAATCTTTAAGCACTTCGCGCCTACAGCAATCTTCAACAGGGAAATTCCATCATGCATATGCATAAGTTAACACTCAGATAGAAATCCAAAACGACACAGAGAATTTAAAACTAGTTTTCTTTATGTATTCAAATTTTTGGAAGTTTTAATGCAATGCAGCCTCAAGAACTAGCCAAAGCACCCAGCGCCGGGAGGTTCTGAGCAACCGTCCCAGCAGCACTGGCTATACAGCCCTTCGCAAGCCCTCCGACACCTCCATGTTAAGGAGTTTCTTGTCCAAAAGGGTAAGGCATACTTGTACTCTCTAAGGACTATTATGAAGATTAATTAAGGTCTGAGCAGTGCTTTGAAGATCAAAACTGCTATGCTGTTATTTATTGTTAAAGAACAAAGTGCATTCTTCTTGCCTATAATTCAACTTCATAGGGAAAACAGTGAAAGAGCACATGTGCTCGAACACATAAATTAATTCTCCCAGCCCCGACAAGCTGCTATTTGCATAACTGCATTTTTAGTCACCAAAACCCCATCAGTAAACCCATACTCATCCCTTTGAAATATTTTAAAGGCCTTAAGGAATATAACCAATACAGTTTCTCTTCTGATTCTTTTCCAGGATAAGCTTTTCTTATCAGATATTTCTGCCCCAGTTCAGCAATGCCTTTTATCCTATACAGAGCCCCAGGATTACTCACATGCTAACATTACCCGTATTCTAAAGTGCTTAGCTAAATCAGAAATTCAATACCTGCTTTGGATGTTTGCGTTCAAAAAGAGGACAGAGGGTGACAGCATGGGGTGGGGGCTTATTTTTTGGCGGGGTGAAAAAAAAATTAAGTCACAATTATTTTGGAGCCATTTTCTCCACAGCCTTTCCCATCAGAAAATTACTAATCCACATGCCAAGATTATCACTCAAGGGCCTGCTACTGAAATCCACTTAGAAATACTACATTGCACAGGGTATTGCTCATTTTCACTCCTTTCCAACGCACACAACTTCTAAATCCTTTACTAGAAGCATTACCGTACTTCAATTATCTTTGTATTCCTAAAACATGGAATCACCTGTATTTTGCCAACATCTCCACCAAAAGGTGAGAAGTATTAACACAAATTAAAAAATTACAAATCCAGAATAACTATACTGAAGCTTCCCCACCACAATCATCTTCTCCTGCTCTCGTTCAAACAGCTACAGCAGGAGATCAAGCTCTCCAGCATCCCAGCGCTGGGATGTAACAGTGCAAATATTTAAGGAAAACAAGAATACAAGCTGTTGGACCTAGAGGTAGGGAGCACTGAAAACTGACGTAACCCGGACAGCTACCACCACCCTTACACTTCCGAGAAATCACTAACGAGGGGTCCAGTATCCCCAGGATGCTGAGCGTCTCTCCAGCGTGTCAGCCAACATCACCTCTTCACAGGAAATACTTAAATTTCATTGGATTACATTTTGGCTCTATTCCCATTACCTTAGTTTGCACTCATAAGATTCTCAAAATCCACAGCACATTCTTATTAAAAACACAGATACCAGATTGTGAACTTCTGTACTTTTTAGACTGCTTTCAGGAGAAAGTTGTTATATTTAGCAGCCATATGGCAGCCCTCCTCCACACACATGTTTTCTAGCAATAAGAACTGACAAATTAAGTTTTCTAAAACACTGATCTATACGTTTTCATTTCCAATTTTCATCTTACAAGTTGACTGCGGTTTACTTTTTAAACTTGGCATTTGACAAACCGGAAACGCAAGGGGCACCTATGGCAAACGACGCATTCAAGAAAAAGTTCTCTCGACATGTAGGTGAAAACGTTCAGAAAGCTCCCAAGATGTATTCTAGACAGGTAAATTCTCCCTAAATTAATACAATATGGCTATGTAACTAAAAAGCCAAGGATGTACCGGCTTCCTTATGCAATCTGCAATTGCTCCGCATATGGATGACACTAATAACTGAAGAGTACTCTCTGTAGTGAAATCTTAAAAAAAAAAAACATAGGCAATTTTTGTATTTCAAGCTGCTGTATATCTTAACAGAGGAGGAAGCAAAGAGCACGCTGACAACCAGCTAGTACACCACAAAGGACTTCAAAGGGACAAGGGCAACCACCACGCACTCCTTCTATTCTCCTGGGAGCCAAATTTACATGCTGCCCGGAAGACAGCAAGGTGAATTCCCATATAGCAGAGCCTGATTTTATAGAAATCTCAGCCAAAAGTTAGAAAGAGAGCAATAGTTTTAAGATGCAAGAGACAACTTTTGAGATACGCTGTCATTTGGGACAGCCGAAAAGGCGGGCTGAACACGCAACATACAAATCCACACAGATTTCACCCCGACTGCCACCCCATCGTGCACGCATCCCTTGGGAGTCTTCAGTCTCTTTTTCCTTTTTCCTAACTGTTCCAAAAAAGAAACAGACTGTTCTCCCCTCTAGCAGCAAGCAGAATCACTGCTTGAAGTACTTATCTGTCAACTAAATCACGTCTGATTGCTGCTCCTTTTTCTGGTTATCCAGAGCTTCCACCGATTCTTTTCTGGGGACCAGGGACTCCGAGAACACCCCTAGCGATGCTCTAACCACAGGCCAGGCTGGCTGCAGCCACCTGCACAACGTTCCCCTGCAAACCGATGCAGACAGAAGCCTCGCAGGTTGCAGGGCAGATGCGATTCAATTCCCGAGAGACTATGTGGGGCAACACCAGCCTTTCCCTTCTGTCTGAACAATTCCAGAGCAGCACAAACTATTTCTTCGGCAAGAGGAAGAGTGACAAACACGAACGCTACACGCATGCCTGAGCGCACGTAGGAGCTGCATGTACAGGCTGAGAAATAAAAGTGATCAACCGTGTTTTTTCCACCTGGTGTGTTATATTCATTACGCAAAGAAAAATAAACACTCAATACTGCCGTTTCTCTCAATAGGTTTGAGCAGAAGGAGAGAATGTGTTTTTTTCAGTACAGCCCAGCCTATCTTTAAGCCTTGTACAACTCATGAAGGTGAATGATACGGCACAAGTCACTGCCCGAAGCAGAACCTTCATGCTGGACAACCCACCGGAGACTGTAACCCCCAACGTGCCAGTCAACACATTTTGCAGAGAAGTAACAGTTTCTTCACACACCGATTATTTCATTGTCTTCCTTCAGGAGACAGCTATCACAAAATGAGAAATAACTGTGAAATCAGAATAAGTATTTGTGAAATTAACACAACAGGAGGAAGCAAGGGAAACAAATTGCTTCATAGGCCAGAATTATTTGCACAGAACAAATAAAGAGC
The DNA here is from genome assembly GCA_013399095.1 of Psophia crepitans. NCBI lineage: Eukaryota > Metazoa > Chordata > Aves > Gruiformes > Psophiidae > Psophia > Psophia crepitans. The sequence continues at coordinate 219,971 of VWZZ01003506.1, forward strand.
AAAATGTTTAAAGATGTAAGCAATCACTAAGACTTCTTCCCAACGGAAAAAAAAGCACACACAATCATTTGTTTAAAGCTTGCCTCAGTGGAAAAAAAAAAGTGACAGAAAAAACATTCCTGCCTACTTGGTTATCAAATCGGAGCTGGGTGGGAAGAACAAGTAAGAAACTCTTCCAATTAACTCACTTCTCCCCTAATTTTGCTTTAAATGTGGTCGTTGAACACTCCTGTAGAAAGACATGGGGAAAAGCAGATCTCTGGTCTCCTGGCAGTTTTTCCCCATTCTTGAACAATTCCTCCTTCAGCTGCACAGCCACAAAGGTTCAAAGGTCCCACAGCCATTGTTCTCAGTTCCAGAGTAGTTACAAACAAACTTTTGTTCCTGTTTCTTCAATGAAATAAGCTGCAGCCGTCACCAGCGATTGAACTTCACATCTGAAGTCTGCCTCATGCATCATTCAACCGAAGGACCACGGAATCTCGTTTACACTTCAAGAATAAGTTATCAGAAATTTTTCTGAACTAAAACCTTCTGTTTACTGAATCAACCCCCCACAAACAGCTTACACTTCTGCATATACACACAAGTGAAGAGCGATCGACGCGCTTTGGCTTACCGCCTGTATCAAAGAAGTTTTTTACTTTAGCTATTGCTCATTCATTTATGAGCTTTTTTATTAAATTCAACGTATTTTACATTTTAGTGCAAATGTGTTAGCAACGTTAGAATTAACACACACACTGGAAACAATGATAACCAAACAGCAAGTTCTATTGTTTATATTCCAACCACATGAGGTATGAGATCATAAGGGCAAGCTATGGAAAGCAGGTACTGAAATACATTCACATTCTGTGAAAAGCTGATAGAATCTTTACAAGTTTTATCAATAACTTCCCTATCAGATTGTATCAGCTGCTATGTAAATTTTGGGGGAAAAAAACCAAGCAAGGTGCATTATTGAGCAAGATAACAGGTTTTCTGAATTAGAAATGAGTTTTTAAAAAATTGAAATTACCATCTTAAAAGATAGATTGTTCCTAGCAGGTGGGAGCTGACTATCTAGTAATGCTTTTTGTAAGCAACTCTAGAGACATGAAAGCTGCCTTTTTTTTATTTAAAATAAATTGTGCCTTCAAGCTAGAGCATACAGACTGGCAATTATGAAATCTAATGAAGACATTCATGAATCATAACATAAAATAAAAGGGTAAATCCCAGCAAATATTCAAAGGCTTTTGCAACCATCAAAATTATGCTCAAACAGGGGTTGCCCACGTTCTTCTTCCGAACAGTCACACTTACACCCCCAGTGAAGTCATTAAGAATACACCCAAATCCTAACATTTGGATTTGGAAACCTTTTCCTTTTACGCTGGCACCAAAAAGCCAAACTGCTTTCAGAAGACCAAGCACCATATCCTTTCTTTTCCTCAACACCACTCACATGCACCTTGAGCATTCTAGGTGTCGAGACCAAAAATTCACATCCCAATTGGCAGGAAACAGGGTTACTGACATTTAAAAACAAACCCAAAAAAACCCCAGCCAAACAAAAAACCCCGAACAACTTCAACCCTTTAAATAGACAGTTGCTTAGTTGGTGGTAAATACATCTCCCATAACAAAATATCGAGGATTAAACATGGTTTTCTTGAAGAAGCAAGAATGTTCAAGCCACTTATAAGAACCTAACACCTTGCCCAAGTTATTTTTAGCAAAACCGATTATCTCAATCTGCCAGTCAACAATGACAAAGCTTTCAAAACACCACCTTTCACCTTTGCCTCTTAAAAGCAAATCTAGCGGCTGGATCCTGGGGCCACGGCTGCAAGACCACTCCTACGTCCAGGTACTGCTGAACTACCCACCGACACAAGTCGGAATCACAGCATACGATGTCACGCAAGCAAGCTTTCGCTGTACAATAGTTTCACCTGCTTTGTCTTTATGCTTGCTGCGAGATTGAAAAGCCGACGCAAAACCGAATTAAAAGTAACACAGGATGGACAACTTGTTCATCTAGCATGAAGTCAGCTTAAAAGTAAGCAAGCACCCACAAGATAAACTTGAAATATCACAATTAGTTTAACCAAGAACAGTGTTTCGCCTCACACGACCCTTATGTTCCGTATCCACGGTCAGGAGACCCAAGGCCATAACTCAGGCTGTGGCTGACCAAGCGGCCCTCCATCCAACAAACAGCCTCAGGGATATTTAAGCATTTAATTTTACCCCGAAACCCATATAAGCCAGGCTCCAAACTTCTTGTGGTCCCGGTTTAATAAATTAACAGCGCAAATGGGAGAAGCTCCACTTCCTCTGATTCTTAATGATAACGGATACAAAAATCAATGTTTTCCACCCACAAATATTAAAAACTGGTGTGGACAGGAAAAAGCACTGGGCGCACCAAGAAGGGAACGGAGGGGCAGCAATTGCAGCTTCTTCATCAATAAAAGCCACTGAGATGACAAAAGAATGAATGATTCATGGATCAGAAGTTTATGCTGAACTATCGCTTCAACCAGGGACTTGAAGTCACATCAACAGGGGACACTCAAGATGTTGCAACCGGACTACAGAAACAAGACTGAAAGGAAAAAACCGCAGGTTTTTAGAAGCATGATTTTAATATGTGGAGATTTGGGGAGATTTTATTTTCTTTACTATTGATTAAAGGACAGGAACTTCTGAGCCATACCCCTATCTGCTATAAGTGTCATTGATGGCACCGCGAACTCCAGACCTACGCACGTGCAACTATCCACAAAGCAAAAGGAAGAACAAGTGAATAGTTAACAGTTCAATGAAAATACCATCTAAATATATTCAAATTTTAAGTATGATGATAGTTAGTATTGTGTTTAATCAAAAAGCAAGGCAATAACATCAGGAAGCATATACATGGCACATTTACCAAACTGATTACAATAAACCTAGTAGCACTGGTTTATCAGCTTAAACAATCAGCAGCTAATTAACTGTGCTTTTAGCAACTAGGTAATAAAGTTTCTTCCAAGGGAAAATCAGATTGGAAAAGTCAACATCAGCTTAAACACGATTAACTTCCCGTCCCGCTGCTGGTAAAGCAAATCCAATTTACTAAATAGTTTAAAGGGCAGTTTTTAATTATTCCACACACTTCCAACGAATCTAACACTACATACGCGCAGATACGGTAAGCTGATCTACCCGAGTGTATACAGACTCCAGCAACACAAAACACCACTTAAATAAAACACGTGAAGGCTTCTCCACATGCTTTACAACAGCCCCAGCCTAGTAATTAGTATTGCAGAAGACTCCACGGATGTTAGCCAGAATCATTACAGGAGAGAAAGCAAATACAGCTGCAGCATGTATAATATGCAACAAAATACCAACCCAGGGCATTTATCTTTCAGCCTTTTCCATTACTTCATTACTTCCTATTTCTAAAACAATCTCTAGGAAACAAACATACAGCAAACAAATCAACTCTCCTGAGTAAGCTTTACATATTTTACCTGGTTTCAACTGGCACAGACGCACCTAGGAACATACGCACACAGACTACTCCACAATTTATCTATCTGAAGTGTTTTACACAGCAGAAATCAAAGAAATGCAGAAAAACCGTGTGGGGAAACACAGCAAGTCACCAGCAAAAGTAGGATTCAAACTAGCAGCTCAAAGCTGTATCAATGCAGCGACAGCTTTGCCACCTTCCTACACTTTTTACACTTTCAATTTTTAATTACTGTGTCCGTTAAGTTTTCCAACTTTAATTGTTCAACACCAAATACAAAAATTTGTTTCCTGCTACAACCTGGATTGAAAAACAGCCCACAAACACACAACCACAAAATTAATACTGGAAAGAAACAGCTGCAAGCAAACGGGTTCAGGTTACTAAACGACTGCTGACCTCCAGCTGGACCATTTCATCCAAGGTTATGCGATTCTCCAAGTTCTGGTTGGCTAGAGGACCTCATCTGCATGACAATAACGACTACAAATGGCTTCCCTTCGGTGCCCTCAGCACGCACACCCCTTCTCTCACATTGGCTCACCACGCTCAGCCAGCCTGTTCAAAGGATTAGCATAAGAATAGAAAACACTGTGAAAATCCACATGCTCCGACCGGCCAGACTTGCTGACCTGCTTCACCCCAGATACCAAATGGACTTATTTTTTCCAAGAAAAACAGTTGTTGACTTTATAAGTTGATAAACACTTCAGTTTCTCTCTTTCATATTATGGTATCAGGCACGCTGGGGGCAGCTACCAGCCCCTCAGCTCTCACCGTTGGAGGCACAGACATCACACACGCAAGAATCTGAACCTGAAGGAGAGCACAAGTCTGGTGGAAGAAAACAGGCCTGGCAGGACCCTTCTCAGATCACAACTTCCACATTCATCATAAAATCCCCTCATTGGCCAGCTCTTCGGCTCTGCTGGTACGAAGAGCTGCTGCAGTCCAGTGAAATCAGATACGGGAGCTGCAGCTGGGGAGCACAGCTGCGAGAGGAACCCGCCCTGACGGAGGCCACCCATACTTACAGTCCCAAGAGAGCAATTAGTCCAGGTCTTCTGCAAGTAAAACTCACAAATTTACCTACATCTCCTGATGCCTTCTTCCTTTTCTGTCCTTACCCTGGGCTCGGGCAAAATGGTATCGAGCCAACAACGGTGAAGCAACAGCTCCTGCCATGCTCAGAGCCGCTGCTATCAGATAGGAACTACTATTATTTTGAGAGGAAGTGCAAATGAAAATAATCCCCCAGTTCACAAAGAGACAACATCTTCCTCTTATTTAGGGAGAGGACACAAAGGGCAGGGGGACCCATTCCAATTTTCTATCCTATACCAACTCTTCTAGCCATAATAAAAGCATGAAAAACATCATTTACTTTTGAAAATATGTACAATGGGTTCCTGAAAAACACACTGAATTTTTCTATAAACAAATTACAGCTTTTGCGTGGGTCTTCTTTGAAATAGGGGAAGCTGACTGGAATCATCCCCATGTTGCCGTCTGACACGTCATGCAAAACAATGCATTCAGACAGCAAAATGACATTTCCTTTTCAGAAGTTCACAAAAGAAACAGAAGCCCGAGGGAAAATGGCCAAAGTAGCACTATTCTTTTTCTTAAGTTTCCTCCACTCCCTCTGAGGTCTTCCCCCCAGCCAGTAAGTCACCACTGCAATCCTTCCCCCTCGAATGCAACGCCATCACAGTTTCCCCTCACTTTGCATTACAGAAAAATAGCCTGGGATACCGATATTTCACAATCCGTCTGCAAGCGGCACAGAAACGCTGCTGCTACACATACGCTACAAACCGTACGTAAAACCTACAAAGTAAAACAATTCCCCAAGGATATTCCTGCTGACCTGCCTCTGTTTCTTAAAAAGACTTGACTAATATACCTGAACCAAACAAATCCCAGGTTAAGACCACAAGCTGAAAGACTGAATAACAATTTGCTTCTGGCAATGGACTAATATTTCTGCTCATTATGCACGGTATTAATACCACATTAACACTTCCAGCTCCGTTGCCTCCCCAAATAACAGCTTTTACGAAATGCCTATCGCCAGACTCTCAGTCCATTTTCCCCCTCCCTCCTCCTTCATCATTTCGATCACTATATGCCCTCAAAGGAATAAAAATTTTGACTCTTCCAGATGGCTCCAATATCTTCAAACATTATAAACCCATCAGCTATACAAGGGTACACACCCGGACACCGCACAAGCAACCTCTCGTAAGTTTCACGAAAACAAATCAGTCCAAGCACAGGAACGATTTGCTTCCTCTTTTATCATGAGGAATACATAATATTTGACTTACCAGTCACAATAAATTGCTCACTCAAGGCTAACCTAATTTTGCAAAACTAGAATGAAAGAACATCTGTGCAGCGGGAAAGAAATGGCATGGTTCTAAAAGGGCACGGGCAGGACATCTGTCCCTGTTCTGTAGGAGAAAAGTATCTATCCCACGCTCACACCCCAAACACTTGAAACAGATCTTCTTTTGAGAGTCTTGGAAATGTACTCATTCTGCTCCACGTTAAAGAGGGGCGTCTCGTCATCTTTGGACCATACACTTCAGGGTTACAGCTCTTTCTTGAAATGAAATAGCACATTTTAAGCTTCTACTTTCTTGCCTTTTTATCCATCCCTCTAAATTGCATTCTTACCAACGACAATATCAACTGACACAACAAGTTGGACACCGATCCCAAGCAGAGGCTGTCCAAGCCTCTGTCCAAAGTGCTGTTTTCTGCACCATCTTGCGCACAAAGTACAGAGATGTAACAAAAAAATGACTCCTTGGCATCACCTTCTTACAATTCAACAACCATCAGTCCAGTCTGGAGAAGCAGTTCGCCACACAAGAGAGGTTCTCAGGGGAGACAGAGATGGGATGCATTGTTTGCAAAAGGAGAAAGGTGATGTATGCAGGTACACACATGTAAGTTTCAAAGGTTAATTCACCTTTTTGTCAAGTTGAAGGCACTGCTCAGAGTCCAAACCTGTTACGGACGTTACCTTATGAGACCGCACACTGCTATCCCTTGCTCACCTCCCCATTGCAATTTGATGGGAAAGCTAATCAAGCTCTTCCAGTAAAACCATCTCCACACTCGAGCACGAAACGCTCGTCGGGCACCCCTCCACGTCAGTTTCCCAGCGCACAGCCAGCGCCCTCGGTGACCCAAGCAGACCTCCACCGTACCTGAAAAGGTCCCACAGGGCATTACAAGGGCCCCATTAACCACACCACAGGGCCAGCCAGCACAATGGAGGGGAGGGCCGGGCACAAAGCCGGACCGCAGCCGCACGGGGAGCGCGACGCCGGTTTTCCCCACGCCTGAAGGGAAATAAAAGGAAAAAAAAAAAAAAAGAGGGGAATGGCGGGCGCAAGCTGAGACCCCAATTATACCTTCTCCCCACGAAAATTATTTATTGGGGATAAACGAATTCATCCACCTCAGAGACCTTCCCCGGAGGGTGGCGACTGCACGCGTGTTATTAATCACGGGTGAAAAGGGGAGGGGGGAAGGGAGAAAAGGCACGAAACAAACAAACAAAACAAACAAAAAAACAACAAACCCGCTGCGAGAGAGCCGCGACCTGTTTTACGCGATCCTTCCCCGCTCCCCCTCACGGCCAGGCTGAGGGGGCGAACGGCCGCGCGTGAGCGGCCGTTGGCGATAA
>VWZZ01003506.1:227734-267532 GCA_013399095.1 Psophia crepitans
TTCGAGGTGCGCTGAGGTTTGGGGACAGGCGGGCGTGGGAAAGGGGATGCGGTGGGGAGGGGGGGTGCTGGGCTGGCCCGCAGGGGCAGCAGGAGGGCTGCAGCTTGGTGGGGCGTGCAATGGCCTCTCTGCGTGCTGGTGGTGAGGCTGGGGCTGCTCCTGTGGTTTGAGCAGTTGTGTTGGAGGGAGAGTACTCTATTTCCAAAGAGGTCCTGCACTTAGTTTGTCCATCTCTGAGGGAGGGGTCCCAGCAGGAGGGACATAAATCGCATCTCTCCCACCCCCGCAGGGTTAGCGCAACTCAAGAAAGGCGCTTTACCTCACTCACGGGACTTGTTTTCCCGTGGACAGACTACTTGCACGCCCTGTTCGCAACACAAAGCCTTCCCCTCTGGTTAAGCTTCAAATGTACTAAATCTCGTCTTGAGACAGTGTTGTTTTATCAGACGAGGTTAACTTAATTCAAACTTTGAAGTGAAGCCTAAGTGGTAACCACAAACTCTGTCCTCCAGATGAGCCAAGTGCCTTGTTGAATGAAAGCGCCTGCAGTGCTTCAGCGGAGGATCTTTTTGATACGGACACTACCCCTGTGTCGTGTTTCAGTAGCTGACCCCAACCAATTTATAATGTGCTTGGTAGATGCTTTATTGTATCATCGGAGTTTTCAGAAACACACGACTTGATTTTGCTGGCAGTCGGCAACGTGGCAAATCCTTCCTGACAATTATGCTATTTGGTGACCGCAGAGGTTAAAAATCTGATTGCTGCTGTATATTTATTCCTTCGGTAGCGGCGTTGCGAAGCGGTTACTCTGTGCGCGCTCCCTGCCTTTGGCGTGGGCCCTGAGACGCGGTTGTGAGTAACACGGAGTTGTGTCGCGCATCACGCGTGTTGCCGTGCACCTGGCAGTTCACGTGAGAGCTGTGGCGTCTGCCTTGTCGTAACCACAGGATGGCGGCTACGTTTGCATTGCAAAACCGCATATGAAATGGCCCGCTTGGTACACTTTCGGAAATGTTTTAAATGAGAGGCATGGTTGAAACTGCTCCACAAGCTGGGTTTGATGCTTTTTGGTTTTCCCTTCCATCTGTGAAACACTGTAAATGTAGTATGTAATATACATGAAGACTACTCTGGCGACACCAGCTATCCAGAGTGTTGGCATAAATGATACTGCTGTTTGCTAATGTATTGGGTGACTGGGAAGAGCGAGCTGTAAGCATGCAGAAGTCCTGGGTTGTGAGCTTTAATTTAAAAGTTTTGAGGAATTTTTAGTTGTTGCGGTGACAATTTTCAAAGCCTGTCGCGAGTAACTGATGGTGACTGTAAGTGTGCAGTCTGGAACAATAGCTCTGAGACATGCAAACTGCTTTGTGCCAGCATATGCTGTGCCAGATGCCAACAACCAACGCTGTAGTTAAGAACATTGGTGGGTTTTGGGCTCCATGGGTAAGGAGACAGCAAATCGTGAAGATGTTGCATAGTATCCCATAAACTGGGGAAGAATGTGGGCTAATAAACAAAAGAGGATGCAGAAAATACGTACGTTACAATGATGACGAGGCAAAATCATGTGATTTGTTGTGCTCGTGCGTGCCACAACCTACAACTGATCTGGTCAAACCTGCCACGTTAATTGGGACGAGCCGTGGTACCCGCCTGGCTCGCTGCTGGTAAAACCTTGGGCCGCTGGAAACGGGTTTGTCGGTTCCACTTATAGGAGACTGCAGTTTTAGTGATGTGTGAGGAGGTGATCGCTATCTGTCCATCACTGGTTTGAGTGACTTGGTATTGAAATTCCTGGATGAAAGGTACCCGGAGCATCCCCCCAAAGTAGTTGAGCCTTTCCCTCTTTGTTAGACGCCATCATCTCTTTCGCAGTTTTAGCTCTTCCTTATTTTGACCGGCTGTCACTGCGTGACTTTTGCAAGGCTGGTTTGTTGCTCTTCCCAAGCAGAGGATTTTTCATTATGTCTGTCTAACTAAAAACAAATGGTGGGCTGCATATGGGAATGCAGCTTGAGAAAACTGGAGATCAAAGAAAGGTCTTGACTCTGTGCTGAGGATCCCTGCTGCATTTCCCCTTTAACTGCCTCCCACCAAGCTTGTGGCTTGGGGTTTGAAGCTCACTGCCTTTACTTTTTGTCTGAACATCTTTGCTTTAAAAAATAAAGGGAGAACGCTTTCCCATCTCAAACTTTCTCTGTTTCTTGTCAGTCCTTGGTCTCGCTAATTTTCTGGAAAACTGTAACGGCTCTTCACGATGCCAGGAAATGCTTCCGCTTGAATGGAAAGTACAGAGCCCTGGGATCCAGTTCACCCAAACAGGAAAGGACTGATCTGAACTGCTTCAGCCCTTGCCAGTTCTAGGTTGCTGTTGTGTGTCTAGAGGGCTCGTCTGCCCTTTTCATGTTGGATCTGAAGGTCACTCGGCTCGATCACCTCATCGGCAAGTTAGCCAGTGCTTTCAGGACAAAAAACTTACCCAGAGGATGAGCGGGAGGAGTATGGCCAGGTGTCACTTCCTCCAGCTCTGATCTTTTCGTTTCAGCTTTTAGAAACTGGTGCGTATTTATTTATTATCAAGAGTATGATTTATTTTTTTTCTCCTGAGGACTGTTTAGAGCCACACAGTTTGTTACATATGTACTTTTTTTTTCCCCCCCACAATTCTATTTTTTTTTCCACCAAGGGACAAGATAACTGAAGAAGGGGATTTTGCCTGGCTTAGAACTGTTGAGGGTTTTGGGGGTGGCTTCTTTGTCCAGGAACGTCAATGAAAAGATGCCTCGGCCTCTCGCTGAGAAAGAGGGCAGCTATGTTGACAGCTAGTTTCGAGTTCTGTTTTGTTTTATATAAGCTGGCCTGACTCTGCTTTGAGAAGTGTTTATGTGAGGTAACACTGTATCTTTCCTTCCTTTACTTCATGTTCCCCTTCTCTTAAATATTTTTCTCGGACTGATAAATATTTAAGACAATCAGTTGCATTTGGAGGTTTCTTCTGAGTTTTACATGTTTGTTTTGAGGAGATGCTGATGCTATTGCCATACAGTGCTAGACTCTGTTTACAAAATAAACTGGGACCGCAACGAAAAAGTGCGAAAGAAAAAAAGGTGGGGGAAAGGAAGAGCGATAGACAATGTATTTCTGTTCCTGAAAGCTGCTTTGCATTTCTATAGCACCTTTCCTCCCAGTATTGCAGGGCACATCACAAGCATTAGTCATGCCTCATGCTAGATTTGGGAGATGAGTGAGGCAATTCCTGCCACCACTTAGAAAACTAAGTCTCCTGGATATATATATATATATAACGCAGGGAGTAAAGCGAATCCTTTCTGGGTTGTGGGAGCCAGATGGGTCACTATTATGTGTTTGGAGAGCTTGTTTTATAGGGCTGCTGAATTTGGACTGGGTCTTCTAGATGATTACTGCAGAGAAAGATTGTCTAATTCTGATGAAGCTACACCAACTGGTGTTCTGCCATCAAGAAAAAAGTATCAGCATAAAAATGCGCCTCGTTTCCTTAACTTCAGTTTTAGGCTAATCTTCATTTCGATTAGTAGAGCTGGTACTTCAGCGGGTATGAAATCTGGCCTCTGAGGTCAATAGGAGCATTGCTAATGACAACCGGAGCCAGGCTTTTTTCCCAAAGGTAGGTGGTAGTGATAAGAGCGAGAGTCTTTATCCAAGTAACTTCAGTAGCCAGTGTGGCATGTTTGAAAGGACTTTGGGGGAGGAGAGACAAAGACTCTGTCTTTACCAATACTCCTACTCATGTTTTCAGAGAATAATTCTCTCTTTTCCTCGCAGTGGATATATTGACACTGTCTGGCTGATTGTTTGGCTGGTCACTCTGTGACGTGTTGTGCTCCGTTCCTGAACGCTTTGTATTCGGAGATCGTGGCTCCTATTCATCAGAGAGAGGTTTTTATTTCATACAGTATTTTATGGCTAGACCGTTTTATTTTTTTAGTATCTTTAGGTATCAGAATCCCCCTGACTCATGTAGAACAAAACCAAAAATGTGTCTGTTTTTAAAGCTGCTCGCCCTTTGAAAAGGAAAGGGTGTGGTATACACAAAATGAAGGAGATACCATCCTGTGACTACATGGCTGCTTACTATACTGCTTACACCCAGGAACAGAGCCTTAGCTGTTGACACCGATGATGCCACCGCTTGTTGCTGTTGCATGATGTTTTCTAGCAGAAGCGATAAACAGGAAGATAGCTAAATAATGTGGTCATGTCTGATGTGATGCTGGCACAGGCGTTGTGCATTGTTAGCAAAGAGCTAAGTAAAGTGGAGATTTTATTGAGGGTTAAAACGTTTTGGTGGGGATGAACCCCGCTATCCCCAAGGTAAAACAACCCCCAAATACCAAAGCGTAACTGCTACGGGTCCTTTAGTCGGGCACATTTCTGTACACATGCACAACACTGAAAATCCGAGTGAATCCTAGTTATTCGGAATAACTGAGATCAGATTTTTAATGAACCCGTTTAGACTGTTGCGCAAAAAAATTACCATTCTCTGAAAGATTTGGCTGAAATAGTCATCGAATGCTTGCAAACAACAGTACATTTTTGCAATGTTCTGTAGCCTTTACCCAAAGAATCGGATGTTTTTCCACCCCTTTGAAATTACTGCTTTTCTGTCACCCCTGTGCGGAACTCTGTGTGTGATTATATGAGGCAATGAGGAAGACTAGAAGTCTAACTGAATAAATTGATTTTTAAAGCCCTGAACCTCTTAATGTTTACCAAATATTCTTAGTGTACAGGCACGGTCTCTGGGACTATGCATATGTAAAGTTCAAGTACATATAAATACAAGCAGAGCAGAATATACCTTTCTATTCCAGCTCGTCTCTTTGATGGTCAAATCCGCCCAGATGAGTGCGCGGGCTGCTGAATGGAATTCTTCCAGTTATTGGGCTTGTTTCTCCTTGCGTGCAAATGTGATGCTGTGCTTGGGATAGAGTAAAATTGCTCTTTTGACTGCTTGCTCTTTAATCCCCCCTTTATAGTCTCATAAATGTTCCTGGAGCTATACTGCCGTGAAGCATCTGTGAAATCCAGTGACTAGTTGGGTCAATCACATGGCTGTTTCTGGGAGAGAGCAAACTTCAGGCAGCGTTCCAGCTGCCGTGACCTTGGTGAGAAGGGAAGTGGGACTGCGTTGCAACTGCTTGCCTGCTCACACCATCTCTCTCTCTAGACCACTTATGCCTGATTTTCCTGAAGTTCAGAGACCTGTAATTTTTTCGTCTAATCCGAGACAGAGACCCCAGCTGTCAGACGGGTGTTGCACCATCAGTTTTCCAAGTAGTTACGGGGACTGGCGTGGGTGGAGAACCGCCTCGGCTTGCTCTGGTAATGAGACCAGAGATTGAGATGAGTTAATAAAGCATGTAAGCAGGGGACCTGCGAGACTGAGGAGACTTAGCTCTTGCCGTGCACTTCTGTGACTTACTAAGCAACTGCTTGAGATCTCTGCTTAATAACTTGACACTTGGATATTTTTCCTACGGAGAAACGAGCCTGGCTTTGGGAAGCTGGTGTGAATTAGGACACGGTAGCATTATACCCATCCCCTGAGCTGAGAAAGAATATGAACTTAAAACATCGTAGCACACCACTGAGCGAGTCAAGATACTGGGCTGAGGGAAACCAGCGATGTCCTGGAATCCAGCACTGTTCCCTAGCTAGCAAAGAATATCTGAGGCACTGTGTGATGGAGGTCAGCCATACAGGGTAGAGAAGACCTTACCTTGGTTTCACAGTGACTGATTTAGTGCTTCTCCCCCTCGTATTTAATGCAAATTATGTTGTATAATAGCTTGTATATTTATGACTGTGTGTGGCCAGAGCTGTCTGTTTTTATTCATGTCTCTCCGTTGCCTGAAGTGAGTGAACATAGCAGATTGGATCAGGCCTGAGGTCTAACTACACAAGCTGCACAAGTATCCTGTGAGAAGTACACAGTATCTTGCATTTTTAATCTTAGATTTTCTCCGGTTCTGTTAGAAAGTGGCTTAACCCCTGATATAGGTGCTACACCGTCCAGTTGTTGTTATGATGACAACTGTGGTAATTCCGTACGTAGGGCTGGGATAGGGTTGGGCTGTGGTAACGCTGAGCGGGTGGAATGAAATCTAGAAGTTCTTTAGTTTGGAGAAAGGAAAAGAAGCTGGAGGATGGCTGCTACATGCGTGCCTGAAAGCACCAAGGGACGGAACCTGGAGGTGGACTGGTGAGATGGGGAGAGCTTAAAACAAAGTGATGGGCTGTCAGGGTGGAAACTGGGATGAGATCTGAACTCTGCCTTTCCAGTCGCACCCACTGAATTGCAATCCTGGAAGAAGAGCAAGTGAAAGGAGGGAAAGTGAGGGGCTGCACAGTGCAGGCCAGCAATGGCCCCTGGTACCTGCTAGCAGAAGCAGAGCTGCTTTCTGGAGCTGGGATGGACGTATGGCATTTCGGGGAGCCTCCGGGAGAGCCTGACGGAGCTGTCATGTGCGAACGTGTCACATGCGATGCAGATCCTTGGCAGGCTGTGACTTATGGGAAGTTGCAGAAGTTTTTTTCCCCTCGTGCGTACTCTAGATGAAGTCAAATACAAGCGAGTTGTATTTTGGGGAAGTGCTGGTAAAACGCATAACAAAGGTAAAGGCTGTGCTGTCAGAAGGACTCGAGAGCGAGCAGGACAGAGCAAGACCTCGGTATTCTGATGTGTCCCATATTAATCTTCCATTTATGCCTTTCTTGGACTGCAGCCCTTCACCTGATCGTTGTGTAATTCCGACATGTCTCGAGTTCACCCCCTGCATTGATGTCCCCGCTGTGTTTTGGGTGGGACAATCAGCACGGGCAGAATCAGTGAAATTTTTGGTGAAACCTCCATCTATCTTAGAACTGGAGCGGTGAGGCACCTTTTTTGCTGTTCTGTTGTTGTTCCAGGGAACTGATCCCGTATCTAAGCAGAGAGGGCAGTTTATTTTTCAAGCTTTTGTTAAATTAATTTTTTTTCTTCTTAACAAACATGCTGTGAAACTGAGGGATGGGTAAAACTTTCCAGCAGCTGGCTGTAAGAAGAGCCATGACTGAACCAAGCTCTTTTATTTGGCTGTGAACTCTCCAAAATCATGGGGTGCTTACTTAGATCAAATACAGGAGCTGAGAATTCTTCTGACTACAAAGACTTACACGTAAGAGCAGAATTTTTGTTTTCCTACACCCATCTGGGAGCTGGGGGAAGCCAAAGTTGATACCGACTTCTGAGAGATATGTAATTACAATCAGCAGCAGTTGCCGCCGTAAGATGCTGGTGCTGAGCGCTATACAGGAATTAGTGTTGCATCTTTCTCCAGAGGATGAAAATATCTACAAATATCTATAAATATATTCAGTTATTAATAGAAGAGGTATTTAAATCTTCTGGTGGTTGGGTGCCCTAGATATAAACTGGTGGAAGTAAGGGAAACCTCCTCTTGCAAATGAGTTGTTAATGTTTCATTGTAAGTTTTGCTGCTTTAGGTCAATTTTCATGGGCAGGGCACTGGGTTAAGCTCAACCATTCATCTGATGTTTTGCAAAAGTTATTTCACAAGTGTAAATATTTGTGGCAACTTGCCCGTGTTGTGTGCGCTTTACAAAACGACAGAAAAGCAGCCTCTGGAAGGCTTACACGGGTTACAGAACTATAAAGCTGAAGACTGTAGAACAGCTCAAAGCTCAGTACTTGCCTTCACAGAACTTAGGGCGGAAACTTAGGAAACTAGTTCGTATTCTTCCGAAACTTCACGCTGACTTTTGCTGTACCGAGGGTCAATTTCTACTGTTGCTGCAGTAAAACCCAGAAATCACAGTAATTTTTAAGGGCAGCCTGGACTTTGCCACATAATTCTTTTAGGCTTGTATAGGCATTGTTTCACTTGAAGTTCTGTAAAAAACTCTCCATCTGTAGATTAAAAGAAGGTTAAAACTGCAAAGAAGACAGCGGCCGGAGAGCAAGCTGAGGATATTGAACACGGAACTTAACAGCAGTGCAGTTCAGGGTTGATACCTAGCTGCAGAGCCCTGCAGATACCAGGACTACCATGTTTTTTATGGGAGTAAAAGGTGATTATTGCTGGCACATGTCAGACTTCTGGCTATTGGCATTAGCTAGCCCCGAAGTCTGGAACAGGAGAGGGAGAAGTCCTGCGCACTAAGCCAGATTAAATCTCGTGTGAGCAGAGAAGGTGATAAGAACTGTGCACGAGAGAGACGTGGCAAGTTCAACAGAAGATGTGAGATACTGTTCCAGCTTTCGGTACCTACAGGGCGTAGCAATAAATGGGCGAGGAAAGTTCTCTAGTAGGAAATGGCTGCAGGAACGGAGCTGGTGCTGGGCTCACCCAGTGAACCAGCAGATTAACTTGATTGTTCCAGCCTTGCTCCGCAGCCAGCAAAGGCTACTCTGGCCCTTGGGCACTGGTCGAGAATCCCAGATAACGGGAGGCAGCATCGCAGAATGAGCCAGATAGCTTATGGGACTGTGGGAGTAGGGACAAGCTGGAGGGGGAAAAAAGCCACTCGAAGGAAGGGAAAGGTTGAGGGTGGCTTTGGGCAATGGGTAGAAAAGAGAAAGGATGAGAAATAAGCAGGGAATTTAGCTAAAATGTTCCTTGGCTGATTGATTTAACTTACACTGGAGAGAAATTGGCCTTAGGTCAAGTCTGCAATGCTTTTATGGGATTGCTCTCCCTCTGAGCATCCTAGAATGACAGTTGGGCCGAGCGTTTTGGCCTGTGGGCAAGTAAACGAGAAGGGAGTAAGAAATGTCCCTTACAAGGATAGTTGCCTAATATATGCTTTATGTGCCGGTCCAGAAGTTGTAGGTCTGTTTACCCGCCGGGCTTCTCTGTGAGGAGTTGGATAGGAAGTCCACCTCCTTACATCTGGAAATTTGTTGAAAAATGCTGCATTATCAGTTGTGGTGCTTTTTTTTGGAGCTCGCTTATGATACGGAAACTCTGAGGCTGTCCTTGGAGCAGAGCCATGTGCTATCAGCCCCTTGAAAATACAAGTTGATTAAATATGTAGGTCAGAAAACAGAAAGCACATCCCAGTTTATTTAATAGATGAGAGTTTTGTTGCCTAATGTTCTATCACTGGAGCTGCTGATCGTTTTTTGAAGGTAATATAATAATAGATTTGTTCTCAGCTCAGAGGTTAAGGAGGGTCACCAGATATCGCTACCTAAAGGGCAGGTGCAGGTTTTTCAGTGGCATTACTAAATAAAAATATCTGCCAGGGAATGGGTTACGTGTGAGCATTGCTGTGGTAGAAGAATAGCTACACAAGGAGCAAAATCTTCAGAGTAGAATCTATCCCTGCTCCATAAATGGACTGAACATAACCACACGTGCATCTCTACAGCGATATCAAACCAAAAATTAAGCCAGGAATCCTACTGGCAATCGTTGCCCCCAAGCCTTCACTGTGGCCCTATTTCTTGCCTCATCTTCCAGCCCTGAAGGAACTGGACAGGGAGCTCCTCCTGTCTGGCAGGCTCTGGGCTGCATCAGCCTGGTTTCTGCTGATTTTCCCCCCCTCCAGTTACCTTGCAGCTGTCTGTAGCAGCTCCACACAACACCGAGCAGTTCTGCATCTGAAATTAAAAAGATGCCTGGGTCTGACTGAATCGTTCTTCATTATCTCAGCGGGCAGCAGATTTAGGAGCTAGATTTACAATGAACATTTATTAGATTATGTGTCTTCTGGGGATAGTTATTTTTTTTATCATCAAATTCCATGACTTAGCATCATAATTAGCTATTAGACATATATAGTCCAGTCAAGACCTGCTTTTCTTTTTTTTAAAGCCTGCTTATTCTAGGAGTCTTTTTTTTCTTCTCATTTATAGGAGAGTTTTGCACAGTTCTTCTGACAAGTGCAAGATAGCCAGTGGGAATGAGACCTGTAATTAATCCACTGAAGGCACAGTACAAGCAGAAGAACAGCTCTTGGATGAAGAAGCTCTTTAGTCTCTGTAAGGTATCTGACAAGACTGCAAAAGCTGTTAGCTAGCATGGTGGTTTCTGTGATGCTGGTGCTAGGAGTGGCACCCAGGAAATTCATTTTATGTAAGGTATTGAGGACAGGAGGGAGAAAATGGGGTGTCTTTCAGCTTTCCCCTGAATTTTGAACTCTCACATATGCATGATTCTGCACTTTCTCATCAAGAGCTGATTCACTGGGTTTCTCGCAAAGAAAATAAAGTAAGTTTGAGTCCAGTTTCTCACCCCTTCTTGTAGGGGAGGGGAGTGTTGAGGGGTGGGGGTGTTAAAAGGAAGTCCAGCATTGAGAGCGTTGGCCTGAACTGTGCGAGGTTCAGATTCAGCTCTTGCATTGCCAGAGACAAACTGTGTGGCTTCAGTCACGTATCCTCATTGCACTTGGGCTTGGCATCCATAAAAATAACTTCAGAGATTTTGTGGTAACGCGAGACTCCCCCGGATGCTGCAATATTAAGGTGTCTTGTTGGTTTGTCACAAAAGTGTTAAAAGCTGTGGAAAGCACAGAGTGAGGATGGTTGTCCCTTTAAATTAAGTTCTTCTTTTATGTAATGCTGCTTGGTTTATTGCACAGGAAATATCTTTGTTTCTTAGCTCTCTAGCTACTATGGTACCTGCTATTTATTGCAATTTACTTCTGAGACTGTTCTTCTAAATGCCTTGTGGTCTTGGATCAGATACAACACCCTTTGATTCCTGTTGTCCTTTTGTCTTTGCTTGCTTGGCTCTAAACATTTTGTTCCCTGAACGCGGGCCCAGGTTCTCCTCTCCCTCATGCTGCAGCAAATCAGGAATACTGCTTCTCAAGCAATTAGTTAAGAAGTGTTGACACACACGGGGGGAATTAGGACTGTTGATTTTTTTTTTCAGGTTTTATCAAGGACTCTGTACATCTCTTCCCAAATGTGCAGACCAGTTCCAAGACTGAGTGACTATGCTTTCCCTGGTGGTAACCCACACTATATTTCCAGTTACCTGATTTTGCTTCACTGCTTTGTAGTCACAGCACAAGCTACAGCACCGGTGGGGTTTGTGTGTGCAGTTGCCTGACTCCTGCCTAACTCAGTTGGATGGGTATCTCAAAAGCCAGGCATGTCCAGACAGTCACATTCTCAAGGCAGATAGCAAACTCACTCATTTGGTCACAAGATGCTCAAAACATCAAGTCTGGAGTGTCGCTCAGAGTGCTGCAGAGTCTCCAGGAGTGCTGAGTCTCAAGCGAGAACCTGCAGGCGAGACCTCTGCTAATGGTTTCCTAGTGGACTGTGCCAGAAATGAGGAAAGAAATTACTTTCTTGATGCAAAAGCTGCTTTTCTATTACCTCTCCTGATCTCCCGGGAAGAGTCGAGTTGGTAAAAAATGGAAAATAATTAAGGTCTGAGCAGAAATAGCAACTGTCCCGAGGTCTTCAGTGTTATTCTGTCACAGCTGACTTTCCTGCGCCTCGGTTCCTCTCCTACCGTATTGCCACATGCTGTGTCATGAGGTGCAGCCTCACAAACTGAGATTTGGTCTAAACCTCCCTGTGCTGCTGCTCTCTGTTGCTCTGTGCCATGGCACACTGGTCCACATCAACACCTGCCTGTGTTTGGGAGTGGTTTGCACACAACCAGCTGCTCTTCCTTGGTTTTATGGCACCTATCGCCCGGGTATCTGAGTCAGATTAAAAAAAAAAGAGAGAGGGAGCTACAGTAGAAACTAAGGTGAGTGCTGGTCTTGAGATGTAAAAAGGCATTGCTTTTCTCTCCCGGATTATACCAGAGTTTAGACATGAGTTGAAGAGTTTCCCTGCTCAGATCAGGGCCTGTTTAAGTCTGTGCAAAGCTACAGCTACCCAGGATACTTCTAGGTTAGTAAGAATGTCTTGAATTAGCCTGCTTCCAGCAGTACATAGGTACTGGGCAGAGGGGTTGTGGCTTCCAGGTTAAATGCCTCTGAAACTCCCATGTTAGGTGCTCAAGATCCCATCCAACAATTGATTATTTTAGATTCTATTTAGCCTTAACAACCTGACAATATTCGGTGTTGGTGGTCTCTCAGTATTGCTGAGAAAGGAGAAGAAATTGTTAACCCTGTTGTGTAAATGGCCAAAGCTGCATAGACTGGCTGTAGTGGAGCAGAGACTGTAATCTCTAATTCTAAATTCTCTATTAAAGCCCTAATCCCTGGGCTATCCTTCTGCTTCAGACAGAGTTTGGGATGGATGGTGTATAATTTGTCTGAAGTGATGCACCTGCTACTATTTAAAGCTAGTTATTTTTTTCTGTCCTTGTGTCAAAGGCGCTTTTTTATTTTTTTTTTTTATCACAAAATTCTTTTTTTACTGGAGCGATTAAAAATTGAAATCTATTGCTTGCATTTTATAGCGCTCTGTTAGAGCCTTGTGGTTCAAATACTTCAACAAATTCCACGTAGAATAACAGTATCTTGGGACTGATAAAAGTTGATGCCTGGACTGGTTAAAGGGGAGGAATCCTAGCATGAGGTTTCCAGCATGCACTGGGTGGTGAGAATCAAAACATCTCCTGATTTGCCTGAGGATCTTACTTTTTTTAAAAAAGAAATTTTCATTGATAATTTTTTAATGGGAAAAGGGGCGAGGGGGGGAAACAGAGATACTTCACAGAGAATATACACAGAAAAGAACAGCAGGACGGGGGGAATGTGGAAGTAGGTCAGATGCACTGCAGACAAAAAAAAATCGTTATGATTAGGAGAGATTAAGGAAGGCAAGAGCAAACAGCATCAAAGGAATCCAATTTATCAAGCCATTTAAACAAGAGCGTTCCTTCCAAGGCAAGTTTTCCATACCATACACCAATTTGGAGCAAAATGAGAGGACACTGTCCCATGCTCTGTATTTAATTTAATATTTCGTTTTCTGTATATTAATCCATAAATTCTTGAAGAAATCTTTTTGTAATTGTCATGAGGAAGAAATGCTGCAGAAACCGTTGCCCGCCCTTCCTTGCTTGAGTTGTTCTGGGTTTTTCATTTTTACAACTATAATTATCCAGTTACGTCTGTAGGTGAAAAACGTACCCGGTGTAATAGTAGTGCTTCCTGACAGCTGTCAATCAATTCCTTCTTCAGCACACTAGGTGCTTTACATAAAATAAGGAGATTCTCATCTCGAAGGTTTCACATGAAAGGTAATTTATAGAGTGTGAAGTTATTTTATCTGAGGACGTTAAGAAACGTTGCAATGACACGGAGGCTCTGTTGCTTTTCTTAACTTTTGGGCAACTAGAAGTCTGGGAGATCTGACCAGTATGCTGTGACTTCCTCCGGCTCCTTTTCTCCCCTTTTTTCTCTCTAGTTTTGACTAGCTTCTTTGTCCCACGTGCTGTAACAGCAAGGAAATTGATTTTGATTTGGATGGGGTTTGCTTGCTTTGTTTGCATCAAGGCAGAAATGCGAACCGAAAGCTTTAGCTCTCTAAAACAGAACAATTCTCCTCTGGCATGTTTTTCTTTTTCATGTACTGAACAATGGACCTTAATAGTAAAACACAGGCAATGGCTTTTGATGTGCAAGGGACACACACCCTTTTGTAAGACAGACCCTGTGCTGGATCAGTTCTGTTCTGACCTGAGAATATGGGCCCAGTTCCTGCACAGCACTGCAGGCATCTTTTGTTGAAATAGATGAGCTGCGTTTCCTTTAGCTTCCCACCGAGCTAGAGTGCTCCTTATATGTTTTTAACCTTGGCTTGGGTCCTCTCAACAGAAACCACTACCTCTGAGCTGTTTGACAGAGCTCTGCCATGTCAAACGTTTCTCAGCAGGAGTGAGCTGTTTGATAAATTTAAACAAGATGTGGACGCCTCTTACCAGTGGGTTAAATACTGGCTGAACATCTTTCTAAATAGCTGAACGCCGCTGCCAGGGGCTGTGGGCTGGTCTGCAGCCTAAACCAGGCCCTGCAGAACTGCTGACTTGAGCCGAAGCATGTAGAAGGTTTGGCGTTTTAGAAGCTTTGAATTAACAGCACATTTTATGCCACTCATTAGTTTGCTATTCAGGAGGAATTGGTGTACGAAGCACGCTGAAACTTTAAAGTGGCGGTTACGGGTACAGCTGAAGTTACAGCTGGTGTGTTCCCGAGAAGTTGAGATTCTTTTCCGCTGCCTTTGTGGCGATCGGGGGCCGTGCAAACCCGGGCTTGCGTTAACGCTTTTATTGCTGACTGCCTGTCACGTTGTCACTCTAACCATGTTGCCTTTCAGGTCCAAGCACTGCCAGAACCCGCTCTGCTCTTTGTACAGCGCAGGGCAGAGCTTTCATGGAAATAATGTGGTTCTCCTTTGTTTAGGCAACAGAGTGCGGAGGGAAAATCTCACCCCCAGTCTTGTTGTGAACCTTTTCCAAAGATTGGGTTAAATGCTGAAGCACAATACCTACCTGTTTTGATGAAACTCCAGGTCTTGATGGTTTTACGCATGTTAAATACTTCTTTCGAGTCTTGCTACCATAGCTTTGACTGGTTTAAGTTGGTGTAGAGTTTCCGGGTTCAATAAAACTATGCTAGATTATACCTGGTAAGATTTTTGATCTCTTCCTGCTAGATGTTTGCCTAACAATACAAGGTAACTCAATACCAGTACTCCTCCACGGCTGTGCTCCGGTGCCCTGCGAAAATCTCGGGTATGACGTCGCAAGGTCAGCATTTCAGGCGCTGCTTTAGAGTATCCGTGCAGCGTCGGGTATTGATCCAGCCTGATGGTATGTGGGCTTGGAAAGAGAGAGCGAGCAGCAAGGCAGGACGCACAGCCACTGCTTACAAACCAGCACACTAGGAACACGCTTTAATTACGTAGCGGATAAGGAAAAATTAGGCCTGACTGTAGTTGTCTGGATATTTGGACTCTGTTCCTAAACGTGTTACTGACTCCTGTGACTTCCTGCAAATCCTTTTAACCGCTGCGTGCTTAAGATTTCCCACTTACAAAAAACACTGGCAACGGTTTAAGACTTAATTAATGTTGATGACGAATGCTGCATTGCTTTGAGAGCTGCTGGAAAAAAATGGCAAGCCTTGCCATTATTATTATTGTTCCATCTTTAAGCTGTCAGATTATATACATCGAGGCAGATGTCTTAAAGCATTGTGTGCAGAGGAAAGCTGTCTAAAGCAACAAATTCCCTTTCCCGTCATTTCGGAATAAAACGTCTTAATTGTATGGGAAGATAGGACAGCTACTGCTGAAAAGGAGGGATAAAAGGGGAGGAAAGAAGCTAATGCAGCACTGGAAAAATAAGAGATCATAGAATCATTAAGGTTGGAAAAGACCTCAAGGATCATCTAGTCCAACTGTCTCCCCACCACCTATTACCCACTAAACCATGTCCCTAAGTACCACATCCAACCTTTCCTTAAACACCTGCAGGGACAGTGACTTCACCACCTCCCTGGGCAACCCATTCCAATGCCCAACCACCCTTTCCCAGAAGAAATTTCTCCTAATCTCCGACGTAAACCTCCCCTGGCGCAACTTGCGGCCGTCGCAGAATCATAGACTGGTTTGGGTTGGAAGAGACCTCAAAGCCCATCTAGTTCCAACCCCCTGCCATGGGCAGGGACACCCCCCACCAGCCCAGGCTGCCCAAAGCCCCATCCAACCTGGCCTTGGGCACTGCCAGGGAGCCAGGGGCAGCCACAGCTTCTCGGGGCACCCTGTGCCAGGGCCTCAGCACCCTCCCAGGGAAGGATTGCTGCCTCCCAGCTCAGCTCCAGCTCCCCTCTTGCAGCTTCAGACCATTCCTCTTGGCTGTCCCTCCCTGCTCTGGAACCAGCCCCTCTCCAGCTTTCCTGAAGCCCTGGAAAAGGTGCTGTAAGGTCTCCCAAGAGCCTTCTCCAGGCTGAACAACCCCAACTCTCTCCGCCTGTCTCCAGAACTGCTGCAGCCCTTTGATCATCTTTGTCGCGTCCTCTGGACTCGCTCCAACAGCTCCTTCTCATCCTGGGGACCCCCCAGCTGGATGCAGCACTGCAGGGGAGTCTCACCAGAGCGGAGGAGAGGAGACAGCTCCTCATCGAAACTGATGATGAAACATGACATATCCCAAAACCTACTGTTGACAGTGTCTAATAAACACTTTGACATTAAGAGGCCTTTATAGCTGTGTGACAATGGCTGTTGTTTGCTTAATGCCCTGGGCTCTGAAATGTGAATGTAATACTCAGGAGCCTGAGATACGAGCACTTTACGTGCTCCTTTATGCTACTGCTTTTTTAATCTGAAAGTCTGAAAGGTATTTTAAAGGCGTCAGCTAGACACCCAGACTCATTTGCCTTCTTCATAACAGTCTTGCCTAAGTGATCCATAAACTTTGTGCTCAGAATTTGAAAACCTTGACTATTTCTACGGGAACTCTAGATCAAGGCTTGTATGGGGATTCTCCAGGGTCCTTTTAACCTAATGTGACTGTGATGAACAAAATTATACCGGTGAGTAATGTATCTATAAAAGTATTAAAGCCTGTTGCTCAGAAATCCTGTACCACTAATGAATTACCAATATGCATTCTGCTTTCCTGGATCCCTCTCCAGAGCCTAATACAGAACTTTTTAGGATCTTTCTAAGGCTGCTACTGGTTGTTGCATTGCACTACAAACTGCTGTGACATATCTGCTGCGTTTTGATGAAATTACTGGAACCGGAATCACTGGTGGTGCAATTATTCCTCATATAGATGCTTTAATTACAGCAGTGAGATGTTGCAGGGTTAATTAATTGTTGCTTATTAAGTGCGTTGAGACTCTTAAATGAAAGATGCTACAGATGTGCAAAGGATGATCATTAGTTATTAACAGCAATGCTCCCAGCTATTTGCAAGGTAAAAACAATTTAGCTTCATTGTGAAATATTAAATTTGCAGTCTAGTCG
Source organism: Psophia crepitans (assembly GCA_013399095.1). Classification (NCBI taxonomy): domain Eukaryota; kingdom Metazoa; phylum Chordata; class Aves; order Gruiformes; family Psophiidae; genus Psophia; species Psophia crepitans. The sequence continues at coordinate 244,686 of VWZZ01003506.1, forward strand.
GGTCCATGCCGTATTTTGCAAGCCGGAATCCAAGTGTACGCTTGGGTAGTGGCGCACAGTGCCAAGTTTGGCTTGTGGGAGTGGTGCCGCCAGAGAAGAGCTAGCAGTGCAGCAGGGTATAGAAACGGGAGGAGGGGATTGCGTGGGAGGAGGTTCCTCAGCTTTCAGTAAAATCAGTAGGAAATGAAAGAGCAAACAGGAATACTGAGGTTCAGGCTCCAATTTCATTATCTTTCAGCCATGGTTACTGAACGGCATCCATCTGCATTTGTGCAGCAATTGTGGTTCCATGACCTTCAGAGCCCCCTCCTCCTTTTAGGGCTTTTTCCTAAACATTTTCCGTATCAGCAGCAACTGTGGGCATGGACAATGTATCTGTGTTGAAAATCAGGCTGCCTAAGCTCTGGTATTTATCCTGGCACTCAGGAAGCCGTGCTATGCCTAGAGAGAGATTTTGTCAGTTCTCAAAATTTAGTATCTCAGTGTGCAAAGAAGAAAAAAAAAAACAAACCGGTTCCATTACTGGAATTTCTTTACTCATTTCAGAGAGATCTCTGTTCCCTTCGCTCCTTCTTGCCACACTTATTCTTTCTGGTATTGAGGAAGAAACATTTACTCACGAGAGAGGAGGAAGAGAGAGGCTCGGTTGTTGAACCTGAATGTTCAGTATTTGTCTCCATCCCAGAGACGAGCCCACTTACTATAGCAGTTTGTGTGAAGGTTCTGCAATGGAAAGGAAAATGGAAGGAAGGAAACACAAAGCAAGCTGTGTGAACCCCGTGCCAAGCCAAAGATGACTAACATCTTTAAAATCTGCTGAAAGGACTGGCCCTTTCTCTCTCTAGAAAATTATTATGGAAATGCACAACTGTGTCGGTTCTTCAGGGTGTTGACCCATCACAAAGGCAGGGATCGGGCACACCTACAGAAGTGAGGTGTGACTACAGCTGCCATAAAACCTCTCCTGAAAGGAGCCTTTTATCCAACTCCACCTCACGACAACGGTGTTTGTCTGGCTGGAGAAGCGGAGGACTACCATGTTTCTGTTCAGGCACTCTGTGTAGTATATCAGGAACATCGTGGATTCACTCTGCATACGCAGATTGTCTGTGAGCTGCATGCTTAATAGCTCCGAAGCTTCCTGCAGGCATTAGTCTTGCTCTGCAGGTGCTGTAGGGATGAGCTTTACATACCCAATGGATATGTTCAGGAGTCTTGGACGCAGAACTACCCGATCAAAGCTACTGCTGGACATCCAGAAACCCAGGAAAGCGTATGTGTTCTTCAGTTCTGCTCAGATCACATTTCCTGGAAGGAGCAAAAGGGAAAAAAATAAAGAATCCACGTATCTGAAAGCCCTAGATAAAAGCATGGATTTTAGCAAGTAGCTTTGGGGCTGTTGGTTGGTGGTTTTTGGTTTGGTTTTTTTTTTTTTCCGTCACTGTGCTGTGCAGCGTGCAGGTTAGGACTGAAGTGGAACATCCAAATGACACAATTGTAAGAAGCATGAGTGTCTGAAAGGTTCCTCGCAGTTAACTGGCATCATCCCCTGGGAAGTTTTCACCAGTTGTAATGGATCTAAACCTTTTCCTGTTTGCAGTGAGAAAAGATCTAGGTCTGTTTTCCAGCTTGATGGTTTAGGGGAGCTTAATTTTGCATGAACTGGCTTTATTTCCAGAGAACAAAGGTAATTGTAAGCAGAAATCACTTTCTGAAGGTGTAGGAACTAGCTGGGTATGGGTTCCGAGGAGGATTCAGCAAGTCTGATCAGATAAACTTCCTTGGGGAAAGTCTGTTCCCATTTTTCTGTATGCGTACAGCAGCTGATACGCATACAGCAGGGCTGCGACTGGGAACCCTAGGTGCTTCTGCAAAACAGATGGTGGTAATAAAAATACCCAGCACCTCATTAAGCAAGTCAAGAAAAACTGCAACAAAGATGCAGTTAAAACTTTTTATATCCTCATGATGCAGGTAGGGATTTTTGGCTTCGAAAGCAGGACTGGGGAGGAAGCTGGGGCAGATTCCTTTGAAAAGCCTGCATACCTTGAGCTGTCCCGTAGTGTGAAACACTGCAAAGACTGTGGCAGACAGAGAGGCGTGCATTTGTCCCTGTTACTGCTACAGCCCAGAAATGCAAACATTTCCTCTACTGCAATTGTTTTGACTCAGAAAAGTTATTCTCCTTTCTGTGTTCTGGCTTTCCTGGACTCCGATCACCTGTCAGCCAAGGTATGCTGCAAGGCAAAGTGCGAATGGCTTCGTGCCCATCTTTGTGGGTGAAAGACTATTTTATTAAATCTTTCTGGACAGTGCGTTTCAATTTCTATTGCTCTAGGGGATCTGAAATCTGAGCCAGTCAGTAAAACAGGCCTCCTGCTCTCAGAGGTGCCAGGAGCGATCTGCCTGTCTGCTGAGTGGAAATGATACAGTCACGGCCAAGCTTTGTGTTCCAGGATTCAGCCCACGCCATTGATTTTCCCATTGCGGCGGTGGTTAGAGACACAGCAGTCCCACTGGGTAGATGCTGCGTGGGTCATGTGAGGCACCAAAAGAGCACACGTCTTCAAAAGGCAAGGCAGAAAAGCAAATTGTTTTTTCTACGGATGAGTTATCGCATAGTGACTTACTAAAGATTGTATATAAAATTTGCAGTATCTGGTTTACTGCTTTATCCATGAAACTATTTTTTCTCATAATGTTCGGCTCCTGCTCATGGGATTGAAGTGATGGTAAAACCATCTGCAATATTTTTAGGAGGCTCAGTATAAAAAAGATCCTTTAATGAGGTGTTTTGGTAGTCTGTTGTCTTCCTCCTGCTTCAGCCAGCCCCCCCACCCAGTCTCTTTATTTTCCCTGCTTAGTCAGCAGGTTCTAAAACAGATTCAAAGCAAGGATGAAAGCAAACAGCCCTAAAAATGCTGACTTCCTGAAGTACTGCACCCTGTCATTCAAGTACTCAGGGACAGAAGTACTACCAACACCTTCCTAACAGCAGGCTTTAATCTCCTTCCAAAGGTAGATGTGTGTAAAAGGGAAAATAATTTACAAACAGTGATGCTAAAAATAAAAAGCTTAGAAGAAAGAATACGAAGCTGAAGTAGGCAGAGTACAGAACAAAGAGGGAAAAAAGTAAAGCCAGTCTTGTTTTCCCATATTATTTTTTTTAAAGCTTGGATAAATCAGCCTGGTATATTAATCTCTCAGGGTGGTGGAGGGAGCGTACTCTACAGCCTGCTTCTTGTGCCTCCATCTTTGAGACAGCCATCTGCCTTCGCTTGTAGGTAATATCTCTTACGGTTTTTTATTCCTACTATTTTACTCTCCGCTAGCTTCTCCGGTCCCCCTAGTCTGAGCTCCGTGCAGTCTGGCAGAATGACGTCCCGCAGGTCAGCCATGTCTCCAGGAGCAGAGAGGAGATCTAACGCTGCACACCCATGAACTGGCTTCCCGGCAGTGGTTAGAGTCTGTAGCTCTGCATGGGACTCTCAGTTTCTGCTGATTTACTCCACGTGAGAATCTTGCCAACCACAGAGAAAGTAAAAGGACTCGGTTAATGTTGACTTCATGGCCAAACTTCATGTGCCTTTTGGACAGCTGCTTTCTATACAGCACAGCTCCCTCATTTCCCACAGTAATTTCATTTTAATTAAAGACTTAGAGCATCTTTCAGATTATTGAATACTATTCAATGAAAAGGAGCTTATCAAAGCAAAACAGAACAATATTGGGGGGGTGGTGGTGTTGTATTATTTGCTTTTGTTTTGCCCACTGACTGAGGCACCAGGTAGTTCTGATCCAGCCTTTCCTGCTGCTGCCCTTCACCCTGCAGGGTCAGGTCTGTCTGTGGAAGGCTAACTGATGTGTAAAGAGCACTCTCTCATCTATCTTGCCTTCAGTGTGAGCTTGTCTTTGGTGCATCCTAGCTAAACAGCATAAAAGAATCCATATTCAGTGCGTAACACCTAAGCTCAAACCAGAAAAAGAGCCCAGTAAAAAAAACCACCAACAACAAAACCCTCCTGCTTTGAAATTCACGGATGTTTCTTACTTTCGCAGCTGCTTGAAGGACCGAAGCTTTTCAGATCTTAGTTGGAAAAGTCACTGATATCAGCTGATTTATCCAATAATGGTTCTTTAAACTGGTTTCATGTTTCCAAACCCAAAATCTTGGGGGTCCTATACAAAACAAGGTCAGCATTCTTCCCACTTTCGGAACTGAGGAAACTGAAACTTAGAAAGGCTAGATGACTTAATCAAGATCACAGAATGAGTGCTGAGAGTGTCAAGGACTCTAAGAAGATGGCCTGATTTTGAGCTAATTGATGCAATCCTAAATTCACAGAATTCTCCGTGACTATCCACGTGTGGCAAGTCCAGCCTGTATGACTTTATTAGTAGAGCGTTTGATTTTTCCCTCTTTCACAGGGAAGATCAATTTGGGAGATCATGTGGACCTCTGGGATGCCACAGAGTACTTTTCGTGAGACTAAAGGCTTGTCTCACCGCTTCGCCTTTGTTCGACCATGAACTGTGAAGGACTCTGCTCTGGAGCATCAAAAGAAGAGAGGATGTGAGACTGGGATGCGTGGCTTACAGTGGTACAAACCAGTCCTTGCTCAGGGCCTCTGAAAAAGTGCAGAGATGCTGTCAGAAATGGGGAGAGGGTTGGTGTGCAAGTCATGTAGAGAGGGGGCTGAAATGGTGGGAGAGAATGAGAAGGGAAGAGGGCAAGAAAAATATGTGAGCACAAGAGGTTCAAAGACATTCCTTGGCTGCTTCTGCCTCCTGTGCCGGCTCAGCCAGTGCTGGGGCCGTGAAGACCTCTCTTAATCTACATTTCCTTTTCCTCTTTCACTGGGAATGGAAGAGTCATGTGTAAGTGACCCTGCTCTCCCCCTCTTTCCCTCTCCATTTCCTTTCCCAGCAGCATCTCTCTGGGATACACAGCCATCTGGCTGTTTATTGCAGCATGACCTGAACTCTTTGGTGTGTCCTTTGGAATTTGGTGCTGCTTTAATGATTTCTCTATCATTCCTTTGCATTTTCTATAGCTCTCATTTGTGCCCCTGGAGCCACTGTTGCATGAGCGCGCTCTATCCTTTTGTATCCCGTGCACTTTCATGTCTCCTCTTTTCCCCAGAACTCCTCAACATTTCTGTTTGGTTTCTGTTATTTTTATTCCATTTTTTCCTCACATTTCTCTGCTTCCTGTCAGCACAGGGAGCACCATCCCGCTCTGAACCGGTTGACTGAGCGTAGGCCTCCCGCCGGCTCTAATCCCGAGCATCCTGGGTCAAGACACTGACCTCAGAGGCATTGCTGGAGGCGGAAAGGGAAGATCCAGAGGAAGTTCAGCCTTGAAGTTCAGCACTGGGATAATGAGCAAGAATCCTTAGCTTCTCTCCCTTTGTGCTCTGAGTAAAATGCACAGTACCATTTGCTTAACTCTTTCACTTCCACAAGCAAAGATGCTAGCACAGAGACAGGGGGGAAAAAAAAGGAGCATCCTCGAGAAAAAGTCCATCTATTCTAGATCAGCAAGAGAGCATGAGGTGCTGGGAATACAATGGTAAAGTAGAAGTCTGTCCTAGGTACTTTCATATTCCTTTCCTCTTCCCAGACATCTCAGAAGATAATCTTAACCATACAGCTGCTGCAAATGGATTTCTTGATGGACTTCTGAAAGAACAGATTGATGCTGCAGAATGAAATCTTCATTTGTATCTGGTGGTGAGATAAACTATGAATATTATGGGGCTATAGGCTCTTCGAGTATTTAAGATTTTTTTCCTTTTTATTTCATCTCACTGCAACAGTGAGCTTCCAGAGTTGTTTGCCTGTGCTGGCTGCCATCAGGGCACGGCTGAAGATAAAGCTGATCCTTCTCGTACCATCACAAGCATTACATGTAACGAGTAGCACGCAGGGACGGTATGCTGGGATCTGCGCCCAGGAGGTTGAATGGCGACTGACAGCCTCACAGTGGCAAAGGATATGGACCCAGAATAATTAAACAACTGTGTCTCATTGCAGCTCGTGACAGCTTCCAGATGCTACTGTAAGTGATTCCAGATGTGTTCTTCAGAACCTCTGGTTGTTGAGAGCAGCCATGCATTGGGATCGTGAGAGCTACGTCCTCTTCCAGGGATTCATGTGGCATCACTATCTTTCTTCTTTAGACTTGTGTGGTGGGAATGAGATCAGCAGCCTTCAGAAATACACCCAAAGGGCAAAGCCTTTTCCACGTCCCTCCGGTAACTGCGTCCTTTGAAGAGCTCACAGATGTGCACAGCTGTGCAGTTGACTAGGGCACAAAGGAGTGTCTCTGTATATTGCCTGTAAAGCCATTTCCTTCCTTATGCACAATTACTTTCAGGGCCTGCTGTCTCCCACAGCAGAAGACAGGAGTGGGAGACACACAGACCCAAAGGGACCTTGGTGGTTATCTCACCTACCAGCACAGGGCAGCAAATTTCTCTTGGTCATTCTCATGTCTGGCCTGATACCTCCCCCTGCTGTTCCTTGCCTGTTTGGCACTCAGCAGCCAGCTTCATCCCAGCTCTCATTCACTCCTGCTGAATATCTCCAGAGCTGAGGTCAGACCCTTGCTTGATGCAGGTGACAAGAGAACAGAGGTGGCGGAGTGGGTTTACAGCAGTTAAAACTCTACAGAGCAGGAGGATGGCTTTAAATAGAGCTCATGGACTTGGCATCTTGGACGAGCTCTCTGCATGGGGAAGCACTCAGAAGACAGAGGGCTTCAGCTCTGGGAACCCCAAGCTCAGGAGCAAGAAGGCCGTTCTGGTACTGACTGCAGGCACTTCCCTTGGTTTCCCCATCACCTCTCCACCTACCTCCCAGGGGTGGGATTTCAGAGATTTGCTTTGCTAAGCTTTGCATGTTCGACTTGTTTTTTAAAATGGTAGTTTATGTGTTCAGTCCTTCTTTTGTCCTTCCCAGTATGAACACTTCCAGGCTGAGATTGGTTTATATCTTTATGGGTTTAAAGTAACCAAAGTAATGCTATAATTAAGGGAGAATACAGAAAGGAGGAAGAGTAACAGAAGTGTTATTTGTGCTCATTCAAGCCCCTTCACCATATTGTTCAAACGCTCTGGTCTGAAACAGGCAGGCAGTCTTACCAAGGCGTGGACACTAACAGTATTCCCTTGGAATTCTGCACAGGAGCTGCTAGGGTAGGAAAAGCAACTATTGCTTTCCAAAATAAAAATAAATATAATAGTAATAAGAGTAGACCGGGAAAGCCAGACAAATGAGAGGTAGAAGAGGGCACGCAGCGATGATTTTGCCCATTATGCTACAGAAATTCAGCCTGAATTCTTCAGCAAAGCTCAGGGACATTTTGGTCTTTTATTTTCTTGAGTTTCCTTGCCTTGGCTCATGTTGCAGCAGTCAGAGGTTACGCTTGCGTGCCAGCTCCGAGGCCCTGCTCTGGAGCATAGCCATCTGGTGGTTTTCTCTTGGAAAGGCATGGCTGCAGTGACTGCTGATCTGGCATTGTGCAGCCCTGCGTTTACCTGTGTGGCTTGGTGCATCCATGTTCGCTCCGGTACAGGAGCTGGTGCGAACTCTGGCACGGCAGAAGCACCTCTGCTAACAGCCAGGCCAGGGAGAGAAGGTGCTTTCCAGGGGGCTTTTTTTACAGATGATTAATCCTGCTTTGCGTAAGTTTGCAGAACTACAACATTTTTTTAAAAAGCACTTTTCTAAATGGACTAAAAAGCAAAATGATTAGTAGAAGTTGTAACATTAGAAATCAAATTGCTAGCAGGTCTGATTAAATCAGTGCTCAGGTATTAAAGCTGAATGCATTCACATTAGATGCAAAACTTCTATTTTGTAGTGGCACATCTCAGCAGATGGGTGAATTCTCTGTTTCAGGATGCCATCGAGTGAAGGCTTTGTGGATACTTTTCTGAAGATGCTGTTTCACCCCCAAATTACTGACCAGAGGAGTTCAAGTACATTGCATTGAGCCATCTGGATAACTTTATGGTACGTGCTTTAACTCTACGAATGTGCTGCTATTGCTTGGTGGGGAGGGTGACGTGAATAACGGGAAGAGAAGCCTGGGCTGAGGTTCAGATTACATGGGTGATGCTTCTGTCCGTGGGAGGAAGCGGATGGCTGTTAAGATGAGACTGGGTAGCCCTGTCTATATACTGTGTTTGGAAACAGTTATACCAGTGCAACATGAGTGCAATTTCAGTTACAATCAAGTTGGCTGCAATAGTTTAGGTTTTAGCTGCAAATACACTGGTACAAACTGGCTGGGTCCACACAAATTGGAAATCTGACTTTGTCCATCCACAGATTTACAGTGGTTTTAGGAAAATCATACTCTGACTTGAAGCTGAGGAACTCCATGGGGACTAAGTTGAAGACTTCTAGGTTCTCTTTCTGGACACATTGATGTGACTCATAAGCTTGTTACTGTCCGTAATGAAGAACTATCTAGGAATATGGATATGCAGGATATTCCTGATAGGCAGGAGCTGAATATAAGGCTGGTAATGACTTAGAAACAGAAGAAAGGCAAGACCTAGAATTAGGCAAGATGATTTCTATAACAAGCATAAAAGGCTCATCCCAAGTTCATTCCCTAGTCTTCTGTTCCCTCATTTTATAGGGCAAGCAGCACAGTCTGTGTCTGACACTGTTACTGTGAGCCTATTGCACCTTCAGAATTTTAATAACTCCTTTGAGCAGAAGGGTGCAGATGTTGGCTATGATTTTATTTGGTCCAGCTGGTGAACTTGTCCTTGGCTTGCCAGGAGACAAGGGAAAATGCTCTGTTTAGATGAGTAGAGATCCTGCAGGGAAGGACCGTGACACAAGACATCTGGTCCCATTTGGAGTGCTGCCCTGAAAATCACTCTTATTTCCCCAGACAAATCTCATCCTTCACCTTTACCTCCAACTCCCCACACGTAAAGAAAATAGTAGTGTTGCATGATCAGTGAATGCTGCGGGAGTGAATCCACTCCTACTGCCGGGCACTCAAATTCTGTGGTAACATGCTCACAGTAAAGCTAACCAATATAGAAAGTGATGAATAACACAGGCCAATATAAACCATTTCTTGGACATGGTACAGCACAGTTTTAATGACTCATGGTCTCGTGCAGTGTAAAATAACACCATCGTTTCTGACAGAACAATAGTTTTATATTGCGTCATGCATCAAGTGCTCACAGACTTAGGCCCAAGACAGAGTTTTATGTTTTATACAGTATATGCTTTGCAGCCTTCTGCCCTCTCGCTTCATAAAGATTTAAGGGGGGTTTATCCCAACTTTGCAGCAAAGCCAGTGTTTCTTCCTGAAGATTAGTAATTAGATCCTGTGGCAGCACTTAGGTTTTTGATGATGGGTCCTTTAAAAGCATCTTAGATTAGATACTCAGATAGGAATGCATGATAATAAACTGAGCAGACAGGGCCATGTGCTGAGTTACTTGTTATCATTTCAACCCATTTTGAATTGCGTGAACATGCCGACACTAAAAGGGAAAAAGAGTAAAGTGGGCTTCTTAAAAATAATCCTATTTTTTGCTCTCTGTAATCGATTATATACATATGTTACCATAGAACAATTCAGAAGAAACAACAAGGAATACATCATTTTATCCTTTTGCTGCCTTCCTTAAAAAAATGTAACCTTGAACAGATACAACAATACTCTGAAAGTCTAAATAACATTCTATTGAAAACTTTATTAATGGGCCTTCTGTGAAACAGCAGCGAGTCAGGCTGCGTTTCACCGGGCTTCAGTTGGAGCTCCGCTGCCTCCAAACACAGGATTGGGCATTTGTAGAGGGGAACCTGATCCCAGAAAGGCACTGCGGGATGCCATTCACAGTTATGATTAGAAATGTCCCAGGAATGCGTGGGGAAGGATGAGTGTACAGTCTGCCTTAGATAGTGCCAGCATGGTCTCTAGAAGTAGCCAGATGGTATTGTCTTTTTTTCCCAGTGATTTTGATTCGATAAGGTCGTCTTTTCGATGTGCTCAACGGCAACAGCTCATTCAGTCTGGCTGCGGAGGACCTGGAAGGGGGGGGAACATATGACTCAAATCTTTTCTGCAGGATTCTTTCAGGGTTCGCTGCCGGCCCCGTTCCTGGCACGCAACCGCCTACTGCAGCGCTCCAGCAAGCGGCACAGGGACCCCTCCCAGTAACTTTTCAGCCTGATAGCCAAATTTCCACTCTCATCTATTTCTAGGCTCTGTAACTGGCTCCTGGCCACTAAATAATCCCTGCAAGAGGCTTCCTTTTCTCTTGCCGGTGGAATAAAATTAAAGCTTTGAGATCACTGTACACAGACAGTGCCACTGCAGCACTACCAATATCATTGCAAGGGTTACATTAGCCAACAGGTTACTGGCTGCATTTAATTTCTTCAGCTATTTGTCCATTATCTCCAAATGGGCTTTGATTGTGGTTTTTTTTTTCCCCTGACGTGCAGACTTTGTGATTTGTCTGACATACTTAGCTTTGAGCTTTATGCACAAGGAGCCCTAACCTTGGACTAATTGAATAAATACTTTGAAATGTTAAATCCTATTATAATAGACTTGCAACTACAAACTTGTCCACAAGGGGGAACTGTAGCTCCATCGCCCAACACTTGCTCTCCTACAACCGGTGGGCACATCTTACTGAAAGCTTGGGATTCAGTTAGCCCTTTCCCTCTTTCCCTTGAGGCAGCTGCTGCAAAGAACTCTTGGTAACATTCAGACTAGATTAATTATTCTATTAGATCAGTTTTACCCAACCCCAGTGATCCAAAAATCACATCAGGTCTGAAGGGACTTCCAAGTACTCATTTAAAGTCATGAAGTTTTTATTATTACAGATGCTGCTTGAAAGAACCATCTTGCACTTTTTTTTGTTCAGTCCTTCGGCGGTTCAGTTTCTCAGCAGTCAGAAGTTATCTGACAGAGATATGATAATGTTTCTAGTAACAACTCAGGAAGCTGGTACTTTAAGCAGAGCATCAGCACTACAAAACTTGCAATGAATTACGGAGTCAAACACTTCAGACTGCTGGCCACCTGAGGAGACTATTTGGTGAGGCTGCGCTTCAGAGGCATTGATCAGGCCCCACAAGTAAAATTGCTTATTTTCAGTTGTACATGCAGCTCTCCAGCAAGCTATCTCTGCTAAGCACAGCAATAAAGGTTAGGGATGCGTTGCAACTGTTGTGGGGTCAGGGGGCTGGCAAGCAGCAGAGCCCAGGACTGCACTCATTGCCCCGGGCAGAGATGTGTGCAGATAGCACCCTGCCTTCCCAGGGCACAGCAATGGTCACTTGTTAATTGTTCAGCAACAGACCCATTATCTCTCCTGCTTCTTACTTCTCCATCCCCTCCCTTCACACAGAATCTCCAACCACAACAAATTCTGTACCTCTTTTTGGGGTGGAGAAGCCTTCAGAGAGACTCACAGCCTTAAATGTAATGGAAACATTCGCTAATGAATGAGCCCTCGTTATACACATTATGAGGAAGCACTTAATTGACAGTGGCCACCGGATAACAGGGTTTAATTAATAAATCTAGGTGGCGTCATACACACCACAGGAAGGGATTACAGGGGTTAATGCGTCTGTCTGTTCGACTTTTATGGAAGAGTTGTGTTGCCTGGCTTTTAACATGAATAACCCGCATGTCTGTGACCCAACGCTTGCAAAAAGGGAGAGTCAATTGGTTACGGGAACACAGCAGCCTTGTCTGGATGTTTGAACATGGGTTGGGTGGCATCTGAGGCTGAAACAGACCAGAGGGACACTTGTTTTATTGCCTCTTCAGCCAGCATCTGGGTTTCTGTGGTGCTATCTGTTCTAACCACACACACCACCTTGTGCTTGACAAACAGTCTCCTCAAACACAGGGTTTCAATGACCAGTTCATGACTGCCTCAGACAGACTGCCTGCACCCACCACAACAGTAGTAGGGAGCTTCAGCAGCAGAATATGCAGAACAGGGATTCTCAGCTGGTAGATATTGACACCTTTATTGAAAAAAAAAAATCAGTGAAGCTGATCTACCTCCACCTACCACTAATACAATGACTCCACATCCAGAGGGAAGCCAGGCTCTGGAGATGCCACTGAAATCCGTCACAGAAAACAGATTGCCATTTCTCTGACCAGAAAAACTGCTGTTGGAGTTTGCAGTGTAGAGTGAAAAGGTCAGAAAGGGTCCAGGACTTTAATCAATCTGTCCTTTGATAACATTGTCATCCTTTTCTATCTGCATCTATTTAGAACAGTTCAAGTGCTCATTTTAGAGCCAAGAGCATTTATTTGTTTTTCAAGTGCAATGGGCTAACGTTCAAACACCACCAGCCCAGGAACACTCCACCTTTTTCCACTCTACAGATTGCTTGGGTGCCAAGTCACCAAGACCTTAAAAATCCCCTGCAGAGGAGACAGAAAGCAGCAGCTGACAACATGTACCTTTGCCCAAGAGACCCGTATCTCCTAATATAAGTTGGCTAAGCCCTGCGGAAGCAAACAGAACCAGCCTGATTTATCCCAGCCCACGGTCCGGGCTGCGTATCTACTGTTACTTATGCCTACAAAGTGACAACTGGGCAGTAGATGAGCAAACCTGCTCTCCGCTGGAAGCAGTGCCTCACATGAAGAGAGCCCTTTGGAACATGGCAGAGTTGTTTGTACTCCTGCACACGGGAGCATCTTGTAGCAATGTGGCCATACCAGTTCTGCCTAAAACAATTAGGAACAGAAAACCCTTTAACCTACTCTTTGCCAACAATCACTTGTGGCTTACCAGTACAGCTGAAGTCACCATGCTTTGCCTGATTGAGGTTGTTATTGTCATGTCTTTACTATATATATTAAAAAAATCACACCGGAAGTTTTGAGGAGCAGCTTTTCACAAGGATGCTGCTCGAAGGTCAGAGCAGGTCTTTACTGTTAACCAGTTACTCATCCTGATTCAACCAAGAGAACAGTTGGACCATGGAGACCTGATTAGCTGGTAATTATTCTCAAGCTATGCCTCATCTAGGTCTTTATCCAGTATCAATATAGTCCCATTGCAGACCATGGAACAGGATTAATCTATAAACCAGATCCTGTTCACAACCCTAATACATGAGAACACCCTGGGAGTTCCCCCATTTACCTCTCCAGAAACATCACAGCTATAGGCAAGTGTTAGGTGGAAGATCAAAGTGAAGGTAGTATGCCATAGATGACCTGGGCCAACACAGGTCAAAGCAGCAGCACAAAGAAGAGTGACACAGACCCCCTCCCATGCAGGGTCACTCAAACCTTCTCTCCTTCCTACTAGGAGCTCTATTTGCTTCTCAGGTCTCACAACTCCTTTCATAGTTCCAATGCCCAGGTACCTTCAGCTCCCCCCATCTTGCTTCCTGTCAGGACAGCCACAAGCTGCTTTGGTGATGGGCAGAGCCAAGACAGGAGACTGCCACACTGGAATGGAGCAGGAGCTGCTGTAAGCTGGTTGATGTACATAGAATCATTAAGGTTGGAAGAGACCTCAAGGATCATCTAGTCCAACCGTCACCCCACCACCTATTCCTCACTAAACCATGTTCCTAAGTACCACATCCAACCTTTCTTTAAACACACCTAGGGATGGTGACTCCCCCACCTCCCTGGGCAACTCGTTCCAATGAAGGTGATCATTCGCTTTCCTCTCCCCAGAAGAGCTCTCCTTATTGGTGTCCAAAGCAAGCCCTTGAGTTTAGAATTAGTTGTACATCAAATGTCTATGTTCCAGCATTACACTAAGACAGAAACACCAGCTAGTTAACTGTCAAGCTTTCCAGCTAGCAAGACTATTAGCATTTGTTGTTACCCCATCAGCCCACCCATGGCTGTCCAGATTTTTCTTTTGAAAGAACTGTAGCCAAGATGCTGCATTTTTTCTTTGTGTGTTATTTGTTACTCTGCTTTACTAAGTAAGGGTAGAAAGCCTATTTTAGTCATTCTAGGAGCAAAAGATCTCACTGTAAAAGAACAGGTTGAAATAAGCTGTTTCATCACTAATAATCACTAACAGGCTATGAAATGATAAGAAGTTGAAAAGCATCTTGTTTTACTATGACAAATTGTGTGTCCTGATTTGTTCTCTAGCTACCGCTAAATAATTTCTTCCTGCAAGCCTTGACTCTTCTTTTATGTGCCAATTTGCATACCTACTTCTATTTTTCTAAGTGTTTATTATTCTTCTAAACATTAGAGCTACAACTGCAATAAATAATAATATGAAAGCACAAAATAGGATGCAGTGGAGAAGTAAGATTAAGGACTGTCTAGATACTATTTGACCCCTTGTAGCTCAGAAAGAAACTGAGGTACAACAGAGACCCATGGCTCATGAAAACAAAACCTCACATGAAATAGTAAGACCACAGAAACTAAGTCTTAGCTCTCTGTTCAAAGAGAGACATTTTTTTGAAACTCAGAATTAAAAAAAAACCACACCAAGAAAAACCTCCATAAAGAGAAATATAGCCCACAGTCACATGTGCTTACCGTGGGATCCCAGGCTTTTTCCTCTTCATGGTATCCTTTTAGACCAACATTGCACAATCCCAGCCTATATAAACTCATTTTATATTGACCTTGTCTATTTTAACTGCTGTAACACTTTGTTTTCAATTTCTGAAATTACTCATGAATTATTTACCATAGTATAACTAGCAACTATAACCATCTCTCCAAGATGGTCTTGTCCCCTTTTTATAGTGCAAAAGGCACTTAGCACAATGACCCCTAATTAGTGCTTGCAGGTGAAAATGCAGGGGTGGGAGGCATCCTTTCTTATAAAAGGGAGAAGATGAGCTCCCTTTCTGTTTGGGTTTTGTTTTAATGATGTTCCTTTTTCTATTTAGAGTAGGAAGATATTCAGAGCAGCATGTGAGATGCTGAACAGGAAAGAAACTGCTGTCTCAAGTCTGGTAAGATGATAAAAAGAAAATAATAAGAAATGAGGTAATAACATGGAGTATTTCTTATGTGAAATGTTAGTGTAGTAACCAGGGATGTCTCTGCAGTAGAAAGAAATGTTAATGGTACAGTAGTGGCAAAGTGGTAGCAGAAATAAGTGGTGTTGTTTGAGTCTGTTGAGTCTACAGAACTTCATTTTTTTGTGTTAAAGATGCTCTTTCATTGCTGCTCTCGCAATTTACAGTAAGCTGGAGAGTTGGACTTTGCCTATTCTAGGACATGCTTGAAATAAGTGGAAGGCAAACAAGAGCAGACATCATCCAGATCCATGCAGTCTGATTTAAGCCCTGAATGGACAGTGTGCCTGTGGCCAGTTAGCAGCTAATATCAGGCTTCAGGCTCCCGAAGTGGTGAGGTCCCTGGCAGGAGGGATTAAGGTTTTTCAGAATGCTATTGGCAAAGGACCGTTGAGAGCACCCTTGAGAAAAGGGGCAAGGAGGCAGGTAATGGTGAGATGACAAACAGCTCAGGGTCAAGCATAAAGCTGAGATAATGGGCAGAAAAACTGGACATCTGAGTCAAAGAACTTGGAGGTGCTCTGTAAGCACAAGGAGATTGGACACACATGCTAGTTGTTTGATGTCCTACTCCCTCACTTACATGGATAACACAGTAAAAGCTCTGGGGCTTAACCATTGGCACCAGGGTCTTAACAGCTGTGTGTATTTTAATGCCCTAATTATACTGAATGGCAATTGAATTAGAGTTGATTTCTCTCTGTTCCTCGTGGGTACTAGTTGTTTTGTGTGAACCCTCGGGTGGAGGCAGGGCTGATGAATCCAAGTGTACTGCAGGCAGCCCAGCTCTTGGTGCAGAGTCCCCCAAGTAAGGTGCTCCTGAACCCTTGGAGCTGTGCGCTGGGTCCTAGCTGATGTTGAAACACCCAACTGCTGCAACCCAGGCAACAAATCCTTCTGGGAATGGCATTGTTCTTCAACTCTGAAATCGATTCCTGAGCTGTTCCACGCATAGGAACTTTGTGCAGACTTTGTGGCAGGACCCTGGGCATCATAGGTAGCCAATTTAGACACTTGTAGTAGGAGGGAGACTTGCCTCTGTGTTTCAAGCACCAAACCCTGCGTTGGCTGGCTTACATCCATACAGCAAGCCCTTTGCCTGTAAGCAGGCTATCTCAGAAATTTGGCCAGAACCTCTGAAAGGGGGTTTTCACTGTAGCTGAGGTTTTGCTCTTTCCTCATTGAGATGGAATGAGTGCATTTATAGGCATGATCTGGCTCTGCTTCTTGGAAATCTCTCTGCCCCTCTCTTAGTGTTAGGCAATGAAAGTCCTAGCCTCACCTATGAACCCTAGGGACTGAGCAGTGCTACAGTAAATTGTGGTATGCTCTCTTATTTCTCAGCTCCCAGAGCTGCTGTCTCTCCTTGTTTGTCTTTGTATTATGTACAAGTCTATCTACACCAGTAAATTGCAGCAACACGCTGCCTGTGAAGCCAAGGGTGAGACCTGGGCTGTTGTAGTGTATTGTGACAGCCGATCATCTTGCAGGCAGTCCCCGACTCTATGCAGCCCGCCGGGCAGGAGAAGCCTGAGTGGTTTGTGTAGGACACACGGCACATCTGGGGATGGTGGTCTTGGTTTCTCTTGAATGGCTGTGCTAAGATCCATCTGCAGGTTTGGATGTGGGGTCTTGCAGAGCCCAGAATGATGAAGGCTGTCTAGAAACCATTTATAAACATCAGTACTTAATGGCACCAATAACTCCCCCTGGGCTTCTTGCAGGCTGAGATAGTGGCAGATTGTCAAAATTACTTAACGTCCTGGAACACCACCCATTCCAGTATGAATAGGCTTCTTGTGTACAACTCACATGATTGTGGTGTTTATCTGGTGTCTCTATGGAGACTGGAGACATTCTTCAGGTCTATTGGTTTGAGATCTTTTTTGTTCTCTGCTTTCAGGTAAATTGTCTTGTAGGAAAAAAGAAAACAAACAGATATAATCCTTGTGAAGAGCGAATAAAGCATCAGTCACAGAACACCAAAACATCCTGGCCTCTTTTATAGGATGAGTTGGAAATATTTTGATTTTTCTTTTTTTAACACGCTACCATTCGGCTTGGCAGAGATTTAGCAAGCCTTGTGCAAAAAATAATTGGCCTTAGGCGAAGCTGGATGAAACACTGAGCATTTGCATGTGGCTCTTCATCCAAATTAGGCTGGAGCATGGATTAAAGAGTGAAGCGGTGTTAGATTTGGGAAGCCTTCTGTGCCAAAAATTGGGGGAGCTTTTTTAAGATGTTCCAATGCCAAACACTCTCGTTCTCATGATCAGATCCTTCCCCTTACCGTTGGCTCCGGTCCCTCGAGGAAAGTGGTTTAAATGAGATTTGTGTTACCTTGGCCCTATTAAAATAGGTGTCTTGGTTTTCACCGGCATCCTGGGGAGGACAGCAGTGTGGGTAGGCTGATGAGGAAGAGATGGTTAAGCAGTGTGGAGTTCCCTAGAGAAGTCGGTGTATAGGGAAACCACTATTTATGGTCCCGTTAATATTTGGGATGAAGAGTAGGGGACCAGCATGTCTGTCTTGTCCAAACTGGACCCTCAGGTGTTGTGCTTAGGCCAGCACTAGGAACAGTTGCCTGCTGTGATATTCTCCAGGATTTTCTCCTTCTGCAGCAGCGGGCCTGTCCATGACTGGTATGATCTGCTACCCTTGCTCCACAGCGATTCCCACCGGTATGTTTTACTGTTCAGGATGACACAGAATGCTCCTTTGCATTCCTGGTTGCCGCTCCCAAACTCCTTAGCCCTGGTTTACCAGTCTGGATTCTAGCCTCTTAGCTATAGCATGAAGAAACAAATCCCCACTTGCTGAAAGATGGCGTATGTTTCTTGGCGTAAACTTGGGTGTACGTGGCATCTCTACAACACCCAGAAAATCAGAGCCACCCCGTAAATATCCCTTTAAATGCCTTCAGTTCTGTTGATGAGTCTGTCTCGGGTTTCATAATGATTTATTTATTCTATCCAGTTTGGTACATTTGGTGCCCTGCAGAGTGGCAAGGCAACACCCCGGGTGAGCCCGCGGAAACCATTCCAGCCACCACTGCTAACGGCAGGATCTGGTTCGATTTCGGTAGCAATAGAGCCTAGGAAAGGAGAAGCTGCGAAAAGGCAACTGGAAAAATATCAAGACCCTCTCCCACAGAATGTTGTGCCATTGTGGGGGAAAAAAGACGTCATTGGAGGAAAATAGTGGGATTTAGATGATGCTCCCTGCCTGGAGAGTGCATGATGCTGCGTGAGGTCTGGCTTCTGCCCTGAGGGTTGACAGAAGGAGTCTCTGCCTCAGTTTCTCCACATGTAGATCTGAAACCATGTCTCCATCTTGTCTCTAAGGGACTTCACAATCTGTGTGATGAGCTTTCTGGCTTGTGTGTTCTGAGCCTGCTATCAGCACTGATATAAATTATTAGTAATATTTTAGAGCAGAGCATCTTAACTAATTTGGGGACTAGCCAATGGCTTCATTAACATGATAAATACTGTTATACTCTATTTCTAGATGGTGCAAAGTTGACTCTAAGCAAGGGATTTTAGGTTTAGGGCTTGTGGCAGAGCAAGAAATGAAACAAAGTTGTCCCAACTGGTAGTTCAGCTTTCAGTATAATGTTATTGAAGGAAGCTGCTCAAGCCTTTATTCTGACCGTGTCAAGGGCTACTCTGTAGTGCTGTTTTCACAAGCCTTGGTCTGTTAAGGAACAAAACTTACTAGCGAAGCCAGGGATGGTTTGGATCACACAAATGCTGCAGCATCACAGTGGGGTAGGGGGAATAGGAGGAGAATCATTCGGGCTCGGAGTGAGGTCTGTTGACACTCAAAGAGGCTGCAGACAGATTTAAAGGTGACGGGAAAAGGAATGTCTAATTGTGCAGATTTGAGATGAGCTCTAGCTTTGGGAGCTGGAGAAAAATTCCAATGGAACAGCTGGGCTTGGAGTTGTCTTAGTCTGCAGTCACTTAGGGCAGGAGTGAAATTCACTTGTAAAGATAGGCTGGAAGCAACCGCCTCCCCGAAGCCAATGGAGTGTGTGAGCATGCGCAGCTACCTCTCCGCTCTGTGATTCCTGTTACATCGCACACTTCGGTGCCCAGTGGTGTCAGCTTGCCATCTGCAAAGGGGCCAAGGTAAAGTTCAGAGTCAACGAACTCTTTAGTTTCTCTTCCATCCTCTGATGGGATCCTGCTTTTACAGACATCTTCCAGGAGATGGGGGGGAGAGACCCTGCTCTGAGGTGTCTGACTGTGTCTCAGAAAGCATTTCTGTCAGGGGAACATAAAGGTCTAAAGGGGTCGTTTGTTTTACCTTATGTGTGCATGTGTCAGGAGATTTTACACTCTTTCCCTGCTTTAAAAAAAAAGCTTCCTGGGCAATTTGGCTTTTTCTGTCATCAGGCATATCCAAGGAACCTGCTTTACTTATGTGATATGGATGCCATGAGATCTTCCACTCAAAGGGACTTTTGTGCACTGGGACTCTTCATGCTGCGAGGACAAAGCCTCAGGATACGGTCCCCTTGAGCGAAACGCTGGCCCGAATTGTGCCTCCCTGTTTCTGGCTACACAGTTGATTATTCTGGATCAGGTATCAAGCCCGATACCACGCTGAGAAAGGCATATGCTTAACATTAGAGTATTGGTATTTAACAGGGTTGGTTATGTTTATATGTATCTATTTTCAAAGGTGGTGGGATTTCACTGGAAAAGGGACTTTTCTAGTGATTAAACATGGTAATGTCAGGGGCCTGCAAAAGGTATCTTTGTCCTTTTGATAAGGAAAAAGGAATTTGGAACAAGAACCAAGGTGCTCTAAGGCTTTGGCACTTTTTTGACAGAATGGGCAAGAAAAAAAATAGGTATTTTGCATTTTAAATTTCTTCTTAAAATGGGAAAACTAGTGAGCTGAAAACCCACCTGACAGAATTCCTTTTCTCAAGCAAACAATCCTGGTGCGCTAGGCAATGTACAAATACCGAAACAAGTAATCACGATCGGCGAACTCGTCCCTCTGCAGAGCCAGGTACTCGAGTGCTACCTAAATAACAAATTTAGTAATACAGCAGCAGCTTAATTCCTATAGCCTTAATCACCATCTTATGATAATGTTTGTGCTGGGACTAAACAAGTCTGCTCTAAGGTGCTTAATCATTTTCCCAAGGCGCACAGCACCAGCGGCGTTCCGGTACTGCACACACAAAGTGCCTGGTAGCACAAATTAAAACGAGTTGTCTCCAGAATCTCTCGTTCACAAAGTCTCCTGTCATCTCTCTTCTGATTGAATGCGATTGCCCTCCTGGAGAATCTACTTTCGGTTCTCGGGTGGAGGGCTGAGCTCCCTGCTCTTTATCATGAACTGACTGACAAGCTCAGAGCAGTGCTGTTTTCCTTCACAGTTCTGATAGAAAAAAATTTGCTCCAGTCAGTGAATTGCAGTATCGTGTCCCTTGGATTAATTCCCCCTTCCCTCTTGGAAAAGGGCATGTGCGGAAACCCTGGTATCTCGCTGTCACGCTGCCATTTGGGGAGTGCAGGTGCCGGGCTCTCGCACACAAACTGCGTCAAGTCATCGTCTTCCAAACCTTTCCTAACATGCCTTTCGCTTTCCAGCCTCCCGTACGGCCCCATTTCTCAACTGCTAGAGAAACCTTGGGGAGAAGTACTTACACAAGGCTGTCCTACATGGGAAGAGTACTGGGGGCTCCAACAGCTGCTTGGGGTTTGAGTCCCCTTGGCAGATGTTTGCTATTCCAGCCACTTCATTAACGTTGGAAACAAAACCCCTGATTATTCCTGACCAAAGCACCCCCTTTTTGATTGACAGCCAGTGTGTGTTTCATACGACATACCCCGCTGGATTGCTCTGGCCATTTTTTTTAAGTAATTCATTAATAAAAGAAATAAAGTTTCTGGAGACACACCAGGGGATGCCAACCCCACCTGCCAGTTCACCTCCCTGGGCTCTGCCGAGGGCATCGGTGTTTCCAGAGCACGGGCAGAGGTGCCAGCCCCGCGTCTCTGGATATCGAACCCTTCGGATGCGAGAAAGAAACCTTGAAGGACAAGCGGAGGCTCTTGTGGTCAGTTGTGGGCGAGTTAGGCGAGCGGACGGTTCTCTTCCCCCTCTTGATTTCTGGGCTGGATCTGGTGGGGCTCACGGAAGACTCTGATTTCCCGTGCTTGTATTGCGCTCGCCATTGAGGAAACCTTCCTCTGCTGCGCCTTGGCAGGTTCTGCGAAGGCAGTAAAGGCAAAATGAATGTGGAGTGGGGTTAGGGGGGCTGCAGCTACTGCCCCGGCACCGAGGAAACGCGGTGGAGCGAAATGCCGTTTGCTGCTGGTTTCTGCAGTTTCGGGATTTAAATCAGTGGCTTGCGCAGGACATTGCTTCAGAAATATTCTTTGCAGTAATTATCAGCAAGCAGCAATTGCTTAAGACAGTGTTACTGGTAATTATTCTGTTTTCTTGAAAAAAAAAAAGTCTGAAAAAGAAGCGAAGTAAGTATGTTGTTAAATGTTTTATGTCTGAATTAAGTAGTGAGTATTCGCAAAGCTACACTCATAATGTACTCAGCAAATCTTAAATATTTGTAGTTTGTTTAGCAACAGTTGAAGTAATTTAAAAGTAGTTCTATCATTGGGGAGGGGGGAAGTCCTTGAACTCTGTAGCGGTGGCTGTTGTTCTAGTTAAATTCCTGCTTGCAAGATCACTTTAGTGTCTCAAAATAAAAAGAAGTAAAACCATTTTCTACCCGTTTATTTTAAATGAGAAGCCATTCCACTGGCTTGATGGACAAAACGCTTTGGTTTATCTTTGTTTTAATACAATTTGCTGTGTTCTTTAAAACCATGTAACGAGTTTTTAAGAAAAAAAGTTTTAAGGATATATCCAATATTGTGTTTCCCTGCGTCTGCCTTCCAATTTTGACAACGTGTGGACATTGCGATTATATTATTTTTTTTTGGTTTCAGGGCTCTCTAAATCAGCAAATGTGTCTATGAAGTTTAAAACCATTAAATGAAAAATAATTACTGCTTTTACCAAAGAGATTAAAGATGGTTTATAGGGGTTTTTTTGAGGGCTTTTAAAAATATAGATCAATGCCATAGAAGTTGCTGAAATTGAGACTTGGAGATGGTCGTTTCCTTCTGCAAAAAGAGTTTGCTAATAGAAAAATAAGTTTGCTGCCATTTGGATCACCAGAGCATGAAAAGTAAATGGTGGCAAATGATGCAGGCTTCATACAAGGATTTTTTTTTTCTTTGGGTGGCACATTTCCATAGTGAGCTTCTCTACCCACTTCAAGTTTGCTGCCACAAGTAATCGTGAGCTGCTGTGGCTTCTGGAAAACCACGCGGCAAACAGTGGAAATCGGGAGGGTTCCTCTCGATACACCTTGCCTGGAGTAAGGGGATTCCTGTGCTAGCACCAAACCAGGCACACTATAATTTCTCTGGGGGGGGAAGACCCCAATTTGTGAGCAGCCCTCTCTGCGAATTGGGGGATCTGCTGCAGGGAGGCCCCAGAAATAAAACTTGGGGCTCAGGCTGCGAGGAAGAACAGCCGTGGTGGAGCAGGGAACCTCGGCACCCTGTGCACTGCCGGTGGGCTGCGTGGGGTCTGTCCTCGGCCAAAGGGGCTCAAAGCGCATCTTCACGAAAATTCAGCGGGGATAAGGAGCAGTAAATGATCTCAGGCTGTGGGAGCAGCCCGGGGACGGAGTAACGCCGCTCCGGAGAAGGCAGCGTTGGCTCCAGCAAGGCGCCTATAAATAGTGTTTTTCCCCCTGCCGCTCT